>OW386294.2:61511567-62111567 GCA_936432065.2 Rutpela maculata
TATGACATTATTCCGAAGTTAAAACCTCTAGTTACACTGTACTATTAGTGCAAGCATATAATATACTTGTACCCGACATTAATTAGTCTTCGCAGATACGCTTAAAAAGGAATTTGTGTGATATTCTTTTCTTTTCTTTCTTTTCGGGTTCAAAAGTTACTAACAATAATTGCAACAAAAAGCAATTCTTTTTCGTCAATATTTTGAAAATTAAGCAAGATAAGGCAAAACAATATACGTAACTTTTCGGTACAGCATAAAATTCTCTCGTATAATGGTTATAATAAAAAACGGTACATTTGATAGTTAAATTATCGTTATTAAAGGTAGTATAATATTTATATTTTATTTTATATAATTGTTTATAATTATATAAAAATTTTGTTTAATAGTTTTCTCAATCTAATGTAATACTGCGTATCGTCATAATATGTTTTCTTAATGTATATGGGGAAGCTAGTTTAGGCTGACCTCTTCCTTTTGTGCGTAAACTCTTTTGTGCACCTTTTTTTTCTTACATTCTTCTACCTACATTCAACTTAAATCTGGTGACAGTTGCTTTCTTGCACAGAGCAATAAAACAAAGCGTCTCAAATGCCAAAATAACTGTTGCCAATGGTATACAAAATCTACTGTTTAAAGCAAGATAGAGTTATATTGCAGTATTCAGCCATAAATCTAACTAAAAAATTATTAGTCCTAAATTACTATGACGAAAATAAAATGTATAAATGAAGTATAAAGAATTATGTTAGAATTTGTTAAAATTAAATAATCAAAACATTAGAATACATTACAACAAATTAACTGAGCAGTTGGAAATTTGAAATAAAATGAAAGTCATTGTTTATAAGAAGTGCTTTAGTACAGAAAAAATAATTTTCAATTCCGTAAAAATACATGGCGAAAACTGCAGTCCTAGAGGTAATGACGTATACTTCACGAAAAGAATTATTTGTAGAAGGTACAAATTTTTTCTTTATTTTTTTAATAGACACGTGATATTTTTAACTTCAATATTTTATAAACAACTCGAAAAATAAAGCAATAAAAGATATAGTTTCACTCACTTTCGTTACAGATTTATGCATTATTACACTATACTTCTTAAATTATACAGAGACAGTAATTACTTCCACATCCAGTGGAAGTATAGTAACGACAAAAAAATTTTAAAATTTTTTTTGTTCAAATAGGCTTAGAATGTCATGAAACGTCGAGATTTTAAGTTTGAGCGAAAAAAAAAGTTTGTCTGTCTGTCTGTCGGTCTGTCTGTAACTTTTTTTTGTGCCACGTTTACTCAGGAACCGTTTGAGATATTGACTTGAAATTTGGTACACATATGTACTTTAACGAGATCTAGAACTATTTCATCTTGTTCCGTCGAAGGGTTGGGGAGTAAATTGGGGTAAATTTGGGGTAAATTTGGGGTAAATAGGTAAATCTAGTAGGTAAGAGTCCATAAAATTGGTATTTAGTATATATAAGAGAAGCTAAGGTCTCAAAAAAAAAATTGACATTAGCCATCACCATTACCACCACCACCCCATTATTAAAGGGGATGAAAAAAAATGTGATTTAGTGTGTGTACAAGGACCAGAAACCTCAAAATATTTTTTTACCTCATCCACCCCCCACTACCACCCCCGCCCCACTACAGATGTGGGGTATCGTTTTATGGGTTTCTGGGGTAGAGGATTATTAAAGTTCCGTAAATAATTATTTCCACATACAAAATTTTTTCGTCATGAGTGACTTGGATAGAAAATCTGGATATGGAAGTAGTGATTCCTTGGGCAGCGGTTTTTTAATGGTTTTTATTTTCTTGCTAGTTAACAATTTATCAGAAAGTTTTTTGTCTATTTTTATTCAATGCTTAGATTTAGTTCAGGACTTCTTATTGCACTTGTTACCACACCAAAACCAAAAACAAACTAAAATAATAAAATCGCGGCAGAAAGAATTCCTTAATCACCTTTTTTGATGCTGCAAACGCTCTGCTCTTTTCCCACTAATATTTTCGTTAGTGTTTTCTAACTGTGATTAAAATATACCTTTTTTATTTAAATATGTAGGTATATTATTTGCCTACATATAATAAAACAAGAATAGCAATAGGCTATGTTTTGATTCTAACATGTGTTATGATGTATATGTGACACTTCGGACAGAACGCTTTGGTTATGCAGACAAAATTAATGTTTTGAATCTAGTTTTTGTCAATTTCCACGGCATACTTGATACGAGTATTTTCTCGATTTTTGAATTATTATTCACAAAAGAATTTTCATATTTATGTATACGGTTGTTTTTGTTATTTTTTTCTATCTAAAAAAAAATATAAACACATTCGGCGATTATTAATAACAAATTGTTTATTAAATAAACAAATAAATTCACAACAAAAAAAATTCTTTTTTCCACCTTTTGGATAATTGCAAATAATAAATTTAGGAATAAAATTTTTTCTTAATAACATGTTTAAATAATGAAAAAAGACAAAAGTGATTATAAACAATTAAAAACAATTTTTAAGAATTTTTTTAATCATAATATTCTATAACAAATAAAATGGCAGAAAAATATTTTTCAAAAATACGTAATTTATATATTTGTTTATAAAATTTGTTTAAACAAGTAGCAATAAAAATTTTAAGTTTATGTAATCTTATAGTATTTTTGAATATAAAAACAGTAAGAGTAATTAAAATTAATAAAAAAAAATTTTTCCATCGGGATATTGTTCCTTTAAGTGTTTAAATAATAACATAATTTTTATGAATTTTAAAATTATTATTTAATAACAAAAAATATTTTTACTTGTTTCGGACGGTTCCAGAGCATCGTAACGCCTTAGTGTTCGCTGCGCGGAGCTCTATTTTCAACATTAAATTAAAATCATTAATAATCTCGTTAATAATAGATGTAGAGTTTCGGGAGTCGGGACTTTTTTATTGGGAATTTCTTCCTCTTTAAGAATCTTTCTTTCTTTAAAATTTTTAATAGTTTTCGAGTTATTTGCAAAAAACGGAACTCGTTATTTTTTCAATTTTCATTAGTTTATAACTTTTGCAATTATTTATGTGCGGGTTTAAAACTTTTGCACATTTTTCTAGACGTCATTCCGAATCCAATGCAATCAAGGTAGGTGCATGACGTCAGATGCACCATGCAGGGAGACCGACTAGAAATATAAATTCAAATAACCATCATAAAAATATATGTGTTCATTAATAAAAAAACCGCTGCCTAAAAAATCACTACTTCCACATCTAGATTTTCCTGCCCAAGCCTTTTACAGCAAAAAAATGTCGATACTATATTTGCAATCCACTGTGTAAAAATAATTGTTCATAGAACTTTGATAATATAATATTTGAAATGGTCTATCCCAAAAACCCATAAAACGATGTGCAACATGGTAGTGGAGGTAGTAGAGGGGGAAGCTGTTGGCAAAAAATTTAGAGGCTCTTGTACACATAAATCATAATTTTATTTTTTTATTCCCTTTAATAATGTGGTAGAGGTGGTGGCGAGTGCCAAAAAAGTATTCAGGCCTTTTGTTCCTTTATACACACTAAATCACAATTTTATCTTTTTATTCCCTTCCATAATCACCTTCAATAATTTGAGCAAAAAAATTTTTTTTACGATTACTATACTTCAACTCCACTACGTGGATGTGTAAGTAATAAGTATTCCGCAGTTATGACGTTGTTCTCTTTTGCACGTCCAAATAGAATAAAACGATTCAAGTTAGCCCATCTAAATTGTGTTTTTAGAGACCATGTAGGCTTAACAGGGAACCAAGACAGATCACGTCATGCAGTTAGGTGCACCATACAGTAAAGGGAACCTGGCTTAAAAAACCGCTTCCTAAAGAATCACTATTTCAACATCCAAGTCTTTTACAAAGAGAAAAAGTTGATACTGTATTTGCAGTCCATTATGTGGAAATAACTGATCATAGAACTTTAATAATATAATATTTGCAATCGTCTACCACAAAAGCCCATAAAACAAAATGCCATATCGACAGTGGGGATGGTAGTGGGGGGTATAGCTGATGCAAAAAAAAATTAGGCCTTTGGTACTTATACACACACACAAAATCACAATTTTATTTTTTTTTCGTCCTTTAATAATGGGGTAGGGATGGTAATGGGGGTGATAGTGGAAGTGGCTGATGTCAAAAAATTTTGACTAGGTACTTGGCTTCTCGTACATACACTAAATCCCAATTTTATAAACTCTCACTTGCTTGCTTTGCCTATTTATCCCCCATCCCAAACTTCAACGGAATAAGATCAAAACATAATCTATTTCCAGATCTCGTTATAATACACAGGTGTCCCAAATTTTGAGTTAACATCATAAACGGTTCCAGAGTAATCGTGCGCACAAAAAAAATTACAGACAGATTTTTTTTGCTCAAACTTTCGTGGCATTCCAAGCCTGTTTAAAAAAACATTTTTTTTTACCTTTATTATACGTTCACTCCACTATGTGGATGTGGAAGTAGTACCAGCTTATAGTGATTATGGACAATGCCTATCTAACCTTTTAATATGTAAAACATCATTCTGCATAATAATAATTATTGTTTAATGACCGATATTTCTCCATGAAAATTTTAGTACCAAAATTATAATAATTAAGTATAGTATTATTGAATACTGAATGCAAAAAAACATAATCCTAATTTAGGGTCAGATGCTACTATACGTCGGACAAATGGTAGAAAGTATTAGCGTAGAAAAGTAGCGTATAAGTGTAGAAAAAAAGTATTAGCGATTTTTTTACAAAAAAAAACTAGTAAGATGTTCTTAATCAGCACCTTTAGAAACCCATTTGTACAAGATTACATCGTAGTGAATTCAAAGATGTTTGAGACAGGGGCCGTCAAAAAAACTATTTTTTCAACTAAAAATAATTTTTATCTGTAAAACGGATTCTCAAATGAAACAAGGTATTCTACATTTTTTGTTCAGAATAATGTATTATAAAAGTATGAATTGATTTTACAACAAAATAATTGTTTATTTAATAAGACAAAAATTAAAAATTAAAATAAATAAAAAATAAATAAATAAATAAATAAATAAATTCATTAAATTAAATTAATTGCCCAATAGCATTTGTTTTCATGGTTTACTTAGGTTTTTATTGAAGATTATTTGTTAGAAAAATGGTAGGTATAGTAGGTAGAATTTTTGCCTTATTAAATAAATAATTATTTTGTTGTAAAATCAATTCATACTTTTACAACACATTATTCTGAACAAAAATGAAGAATACATTTTTTTCATTTGAGAATCCGTTTTATAGATAAAAATTACTGTTTTTGACGGCCCCTATCTCCAACATCTTTGAACCCACTATGATGAAATTTTGTACAAAGGGGTTCCCAAAGGTGCTGATTAAGAATATTTTACTAGTTCTTTTCTGAAAAAATCGCTAATATATATTTTTTGAAAATCGACCTCCTCTTTCCATTCTAGAATCGAACGCCTCCGTCTAAAATTAAATGTGGTTACGTCTAAAGACTTACTCTATAGGTATATAGTCACCATTAAAATTTCAAAATATTCGGATATCAAATGAGCGAGATATGAGGGGTGGCTCCATGAAAAGTGCGACACACTGTATATGTACCTTTTTGTCAGAGCATAAAATTCCCTAGTATAATGGTCATAATAAAAAAACGGCACATTTGATAGTTAAATTATTATTATTATTATAAGTAATACAATATAAATAATTAGTTTTAAGTTAAAAATTTAGTTTAATAGGTTTTCTTAGTTTAATGTAATACTGCTATAGTAATAATATTTTTTCCTAATGCATATGGGAGGTCGAAGATAGTTTAGGCTAACCTTTTCCTTTTGTGTGTAAATTCTTTTGTACACAATAAACGTTCTTTTATTTATTTATTTTATTTACTTAAAATTGTACCGGCCGCCAAATTATCAAAAATGAGGTACAGAGACGCTTGTCATTTTTTTTATACTCTCCTTAGTCATTTAAAATGCAATTAAAAATCTGAAAAAGCACACATCATCTGTAGGTTCCAGAAAACATTTTTCAAAACACAACGGATTTTTTAAAACTTATGTTGCTATTTAAATTAAAAAAAATGTTTCCTATTTTCACCGCATTTTGAGGTTTTCGGGTCTTGATATTTTTAACCATCAATTTATAAAAATAAAAATTTTTACTCACGTAACGGGGTCATAAAATTATGAACAATCCAAAAAAAAATCTACGAATTTACTAGCTGATAAGTTTATGCATTCGTCAATTAACACATAGAGCTTTTGATATGAAATTGGAACTGGCAGAATTTTTATTTTCACATGAAAAATAGTTACAATGATGTTAAAAAATTGTTTACATTTCGGTGAGCACGTGGTCATACGCTTCAAGCGATCTGTTTTATATTTATTGCCGTACGCCCCGCTGAGTTAAGCGGGTGCCTTTTCTCTGGTACCTTTCTACATTCAACTTAAATACATCTTACAATACAGCCCAATAAAACAATCAAAGCGTCTCAAGTGTCAAAAGAATTATTGAAATTATTGGCCTGTTTGAAGCACGATGGAGTTATGACAGTATAGTACCTAACGGTAGGAAGAAATATGCCAATATGCACCAAAAAATTATATTTTGTAAACTAGTGCCTAAAGATTTATAAAAGAAACTACGGAAATAGCAACAAGAAAATATGGGGACAAGATAAATCGAGAAATATAAGTATATCATATTTTTGATGATGTATATATTTTATTGATTCCAAAAAATAAATATATGTTGTGATAATATGATATAGTAGTTAAAGATTGTACTAAAGACATGCAGTGAGTGTGTCAGAACAATGTGATATGAAAAGATAAAAATATATTAATGTTTTATTTTAAATGTTCCCATTATCAAATGTCTTTTTCAATTCTCTAATAAGGGTGTAGCTATTATATCTAATGCACATTTTTTCGAATTTAAATCGACCCAGCCGTTCAAAAGATATAAATTCTTTTCGAAATATTGGTATTTTTGATTACCCCTAATGGTGGAGTCAAATTAAGCATCAAAATAGGTGATTAAGGAATTATCTGGCTGCAGCAGTCTTATTGTTTGAATTTGTTGCCAGTATATATAACAGAAAGTGTATGTGAAGTTTTGCATTAAATCGGTCCATTGCTGGTAAAATTTTAACAATTTATTTTTAAACAGTGAAATTTTCTGCTATTTTCTTTATTATCTCTGGTCCTAGAAATCGTATCGCAATAATAAAAAGAGCCATTTGTTCGCAATAAAATTTTAAATAAGGCTAGGCCTATGAAACACTTTCTGATAATTTGTTAATTTATAAAAAAATAATAATCACCAAAAAATTGCCTTTTTTGGTTATTTAAGAAATATAACGTAATAATGAATCAATTTATTTTTAAAAATGTAGGTTTTTAAATGTATTTTACAATGGTATTAAGAAAAAAAATCTTCATTTAAACTATTTTTTTGAAATTTGTTTATAATTTTCAAAATTATAGTTATAAACAACTTCAAATAATCCTGTGGATTTTTTATAAAACTAAAAACGCAAACGAATTACGAAAATAGATGAAACATTTAACATTTTTCTAAAAAAATAATTATCTACTTGCATTTGGAGCTAGGATACGTCAGTTTTTGTAACTAAGTTGCTTGTAAATAAACAAATTAATATTTCTTCTTAAAATTGAGCCCTGTTATTCTTTCAATACCTATATTTTTGTCTCATCTAGTTGAAAACAAACCAGAAGCACAATGTTTAAAAGATAATGTATAGAGGCCCGAAAGTCGGGCCTTTGGAACTTATGTTAGAGATCCGATAATTGTCAATTAGCTCTAAACGGTATATTACTGTTTTACAAATTAGACTTTAATATTTTAGACGATAGCACTTTTTACCAGGATGCGGACGTCTAGGGTTCAACTCCTGACCGCGAATATTGTTTTTTTTTTATTGTATCGGTGATATTAAAAATTTTACAAAGCTGTGTCCATGGACATAAGGATATTCGTTCAGATTAGATTAGTTCCTCCTTTTCGCGACAAAAATTAAGAAAATAACCGCTCTATTCAATGTTATTTCAAAAATTGTAATTTTAGATTATTTTCAAATATCAGAGACAAAGATGTAAGCTTTAAAAAACAACCACTCCAAATTTCAAAAAGAAATAGTTTTTTGGTTTATTTATAAGTGACTTTAATGCAAAAAATGACGTATCTCGACTCTCGACCTCAAATGCAAGCAGACCATTATTTTTTTTTTTTTAAGAAATGCTATATATTTCACGTATTTTCATAATTCGTTTGCCGCTTTTAGTTTCATAAAAAAGATCACAGGGTTATTTGAATTTATTTACAACTACAATTTTGAAAATCATAAACAAATTTCAAATAAACGGTTTAAATGAAGATATAATTTTTTCTTAATACCATTGCAAAAAACATACAAAAATCTACATTTAAAAAAAAAAAACATTTTCTCCTACGAGTCGATGCCCTTAAGCAGTAAGCGATGGAAATTTCGAATTTATTATTGACTTTTAGCCGTTTGAAAACATATTTTGGGTTAAAATTTCGCACGAGAGTTTAGTTCAATAAAATAAAATTGATTCATTATTACGTTGTTTCTTAAATAGCCAAAAAAAGTACTTTTTTGTGATTTTTATTTATTTATTTTTAAATTAACAAATTATCAGAAAGATTTTTCATAGACCTAGTCCTATTCAAAACTCAATGCCCTATTTTTATTTTTGTGGCACGATTACTAGGATCAGAGATAATAAGGATAATAGCAGAAAATTTCACTGTTGAAAAATAAATTTTTAAAATTATACAAGAAACAAAACTGCCTATAGCACTTATACGTAAAACAAATTAAAACAATAAAATAGCTACAGTTCCATTCAAAATTTATAAGCGATTTAATGCTAAAGACTAATATTTTATACCCTAAAACCCAATTTTATCGACTCTACAACAACCCTTCAACGGAATAAGATCAACGCATAATCTATTTCCAGATCCCGTTGTAATACACAAGTATACCAAATTTTGAGTCAACATCATGAACGGTTCGAATCGTTTGCACAAAAACAAATTGCAGACGGAATTTTTTTCGTTCAAGCTGAAAATATCGATGTTTCATGACATTCTAAGCCTATTTAAAAAAAAACATGTTTTTTTACTGTTACTATCCACTAAACTACGGGGATGTGGAAGTAGTCATGGACAATGCCTATCTATCCTTATAATAGGTACGTAAAACGTCATTCTGCATAATTATTGTTTAATGTCCCGATATTTCTCCATGAAAATTTTAGCACCAAAATTAATAAAAATGAGAAATATTATTGAATCATGAATGCAAAAAACCACAAACCTAATTTAGGGACATGGAAACATTAATTTAGTACAACAAATGGACAAAGCCAATGCATTTTATACTCGATTTTATATTTTGTTATTATAATTTTTCTCTTTTGATATAAATGCTACCTTTTATCGCTCTATTTGAAATTATGTATTACAATTCAAAAAACATTTTAAGATGTTTAAGATGCTACTATTTTGCTTTCATAGCACCGTACCACATAATTTATAATTCTTAGAATGTATATACAAATTTTTGAATTTAGAAAAATTATTCGAATATGAAGAAAGAACTTTCATTCAACGATTGTGACTTCATAAAGAAAGTATTTAAGAGGAAATAAGAATCGAACGCTATCGAGCCACTGCAACGATGCCAAATATCGGGCTATATAACGAGCGATGGATATCAACTGTATAAGAGTCTTGGATATACAGGAACAGCGCCGCCTGACTCAGAAGTGCTGAACTAAAAGTGTATCTCGGAACATGAAAATATGACTTTTTGAAGCCCACCTCAAAATTTTGCAGGGAGGAAACTAACATGATTTGCGACCATTTAGTGATGATATACACGGGGGTACGTTGATGAGCCCGACCCCGGGCTTCACAGGGTCAAATCGGGCTGCACTACAACCGCTCAGTGTATGAAACGGGCCTGTATATGACCATGCATATCTCTATATATATATATATATATATATATATATATATATATATATATATATATATATATATATATATATATATATATATATATATATATATATATATATATATATATATATATATATATATATATATATATACACGTATTACGGGAAGCGAAGCGGTTTGCTTTCTTGCTAATGATCGCTGTCCATTTGGCTGATGTGACGTCATCTGCGCCATGTTACAGATTCTGAAGTGGAGCAAACTTTAGAATTGAATATCTCCATTATTCTTCACTCAGTGGATCTAATTTTTTCAGTGTACCTTTAAATTGATTAGATCGATCTGTTATAATATTATTAAATTTCTTGAAAATCCGATTTGGCTAAATGGTACCATTAGCATCATTCGGATAAAGATTGAGGAGTCACTGAAAGGCCTCACTGTTGCCGATTCTAGCAAGTAACAGAGACCTAAGTCGTCCTCTGGTATGTTGGTCTACTTAGGGCATACGACTGTGGTATCTACAGCTACTAACTCCTCTGAATGTGAGGAACGGCTGTTATTAATCTACTTATTTTAAATTAACGTAAATGTCAGAGTACGAAAGCGGAGAAGTTACTTTATGGCCTGCTTGGTATTTATGTGATTCGTGATGGAGATAAAATATTTTGATATTCCGGGTTTTTATTATTCGGTTAAAATAGTAAACCTGCGATATCTGAACTGTTTATACAACAGTTGGGGTACAGTCGCCGGCATAAATTAGTATCTATTGTATAGTAGGAACCGGGGTAGCAATTCGGACTGTCAACTTTACAATGGGTATCGCGCGAGGGCGAGTTGAAATTATACACACTGCAGTACAATGGTCAGCTAATGTAGAGACCATTTGTCCATGTTAAAACTGGATAACTGTGGCTAGTTAGCATAGTGAAGGACTTTTAGAATACTTAATTATTTGCATGGTTTATTCTCCTGTCCCGACAAAACTGGATTAGAATTGTTCTACTCAAATTATAACAACGAATTAACTAATTGTTTATACACACTTAATTTAGACAAATATGAAACACTTTACACCGAATTAGAGACATTGAAAACTGCATTTATTTATTCATCGTTAGACTAATTTGGTTATGGTCTGCAATTTAATATCCTGCATTCAGGTTAATCCCACATATGTTCTAAAATCGCATTGCTTAAGGCTTCACCCACATTAACACTTTCTCAAAGGTCACAGGTATATGTTCCAGTTGGAGGATTACTGAACGATTTAAAAACGTAAGTTCATTGTACGTATTTTTCAGACATTCTTCATATATGGTTATTCAAAATTTTCAGATATAAATGAAAAATCAATTATAACTACTATAAGAATATTATAAAAGGCATATGATATTTTTTTCTACAATAGTGATAATAATTTAAAATATTTTATTTATGAAATAACTATGACAGTTATTATTTAACTCTTCAGTCATTGTTTATTCATTTATTTATTTATTTATTTATTTATTTATTTATTTATTTATTTACTTATTTGATTACGCTGTCCAACTGGTACTTGACCCAACTATAGGACAGGGAGGTACAGAGAAATTCTACTAAAATTATGTTAACAACAATAGACGTGTATAAATAAAAAATGCACATCAGAGATTAAAATAACTTATGGTAGATAACAAGATGGATAAAAAACAAACTATAATGTTTTTAACATTATTTATATAAAAGATGAAATACAAGAAAGGAAAAATAAACAAGATCAACTAGTTTCTTTGGTAATATGTTTTTAAGGCATTCAGGCAGCAATTAAAAATGTCTATATCACCATAGATTGCGTTGTGATTGTCGCATATTACGTAAATGGGTGAAAACTTTGGGATATTTGTACGAGGTCTAGCTATGTAACATACAGAACTATTACGGGACATTGTTCTGGGGACGTTTTGACAGTAATATTGGTGCGTCAATAGTATTGTTAATGATTTTAAAAAGAAAAAATTGAGACAAGCATTCTCGTCTACGGCTGAAACTAACCAAAGAGTACTTATCCAGCAGGTCTTCTGGTGGAAAACCGATCGCTGAATAAGTACCTTCAGATTTGAAATGCATAAATTTAAGGCATTTGCGTTGAACCGATTCTAATTGGTTGACATGTACCTACATTATAGTGTGGGGTCCAAAAAAGTGACGCATATTCAAGCTTGAATCTGACATAACAACAATAGAGCATGTTAAGCGTATCTGGGTTTGAAAAATCACGGAAATTTCAACCTATGAACCTTGCTGGTGCTAATATATGTGATAAAAGAGGGGGTTTTATCAAAGTATTGTATCTAATCGTTTTAAAATATAAAAAAACCTTCGCCATAGTAAAACACGTAAATGTAAATAACACAGCCACACACAAAAAACAAAAGTGGTTTGGCCTGCTGACCAGACTAGTGTATCCTTATGTATTTGGACCCGCTGAAACCGAATCCGAAGTCAGAATAGTCAGATTACTTATTTTTTCATCCCTAACCCTAAAAAAACACCCCCCAAAACAGTGATCTGGCCTGCGGACCACACCAGTGTAACTTTATGTATTTTAACCCTCTGAAACCGAATCCGAAGTCAGAATTGTCAGATGCGCTTGTTTTTCACCCCCAACCCCAAAAACCCCCCCCAAAACAAAAAAAGTAGTCTGGCCTGCAAACCATATCAGTGTATCCTTATGTATTTGGACCCGCTGAAACCGAATCCGAAGTCAGAATTATCAGATTACTTGTTTTTTCACCCCTAACCCCAAAAAACATCCCCCAGCCCAGAAGTGGTCTGGCCTGCAGACCATAATAGTGTATCCTTTTGTATTTGGAACCTCTGAAACCGAATCCAAAGTCAGAATTGTCAGATTCGCTCGTTTTTCACACCCAACTCCAAAACAAAAAAGTATGGACCAGACCAGTGTATTCTTACCAAATACATAAGGATACACTCCCACTGGTATGGTCCTCCGGACAGACCATTTTTGGGGTGGGTGTTTCTTGGGGGTTAGGGGTGAAAAAAGAAGCAATCTGACCATTCTGACTTCGGATTGGGTTTCAGCTGGTCCAAATACATAAGGATACACTGATCTGGATCGCAGGAAAGACCACTTTTTTTGGGGAGGGGGTGATTTTTAAGGTTAGAGGTGAAAAAAGTGCGAATTTGGCAAGTCTGACTTCGGATTCGGTTTCAGAATGTCAAAATACATTAGGATATGCTGGTATGGTCCGCAGGCTAGACCACTTTTTTTTGGGGTTGGGGGTGAAAAAAGAAGCAATCTGACAATTTTGACTTCGGATTCGGTTTCAGCGGGTCTAAATACATAAGGATTCACTGGTCTGGTCCGCAGGACAGACCACTTTTTTGTGTGGCTGTGTAAGCAACCAGTCCAACCAGTTCACTTAGCCGTCTGTTTTGGCTTGTTGATTTTTTTAACAACACATTGGAATTATGGAACACAGTGGAGAAAGCAATTTTAATTCTACGCCTCTAGATATTTTGGAGGCTTGAAATACTGCCATATTAAATAATACTAGCTTACTTTTCAACGGAATCGTTTTATCCATAAGGCTAACTAAGCTATAGTCTAGGGGCGATAATGCGTGAAGGGACGCGCGCTAGGCCATGAGGGGCGCCGCGAGCTCTTTGCGATCACTGCTTATTAAAGAAATATATTTTGTCCACCTTGCCAATCAATTTTCGTTTTCAAAAAAAAAAAAAAATTCCCATTTCCTTCTCCCTGCTTATTAATTTTTAGACACCCCCCCCCCCGCCGCTCATTAATTTTTCCGGCTTGAGCGGTCAAAAGGTTAAAGCACCATCTCACAGTGATGACAAAGCTCTAGTAGCGGCAAGAAATCATTTTTGAAATTATTATATATTTTTTTAGAGTGAATGTTGTTAAATGCGTTTATGTACATATATTAATGGTTCCGTAAATAAAGGGTACGTCAAAGGTGGTTGGTCAAAAGCAAAATTAGTTAAACATTTGGTGTTGTTTTAATAACACCGAAACTTATAAAATCGTTCTAAATTTCATATAAATTTATAATTTTAGGCAAACCCGGCCAAATAACTCTGAAACTATTTTAATTAATTAATAGTAATATTAGTTATACAATATTATTATATAAGGCTCCATTTTATTGTATTATATGTTATAGAAAAAAGTTGTTCAAAACCCTCCCTGTTGCACCCTCAAATCCAAATTTTCATTAAAATTGGAGCAAGTTTGACATTCCAAAAAAATGGGTGTTCTGCGTTTAGTTAAAGCTAAATATGCAAGCTAATAATAAAAATAAAAAAACAAGCTAAAAACGTAGGTACTCTTCGCCAATTTACTGAGCTTTTTATATAATTGTTACACATTTTATAGGATACTCTTCGCAGTTTTCTTGTAAATAATGTTAGTTTTTGGACATTCTAAATTTTGTGATACCAACTTTGTTGTGCCTAGGCGAGAAATGTGTGTCCCTGTCTACTTTCCTTTAATTGTCTCAAGTACCCCTAAACATCGTGGATGAATTTAAATGTATTTTTCCACATCTGATGAAATCCATTTAATTACACCTCTTTGGTGTTTATATGGTCTATAATATTCATAGAACTAGTAAGCATATACAAATTAAATATCCGTTCCAAATCTGTATTTAAGTATTGGTCTTACCTTCAATATTTTGTTTCTGGTTGATTGGACTAGCTCCACAGTGCCACAAAAAAAAACTTTGTTGTGATAGAAAATATATGAAAAAAAATTGAAAAAAGACATCCAACCTGGGTGGGATTCGAACACACGGTCTTTGGATTGCAAGACAAAACTTTAGCCAGTGCGCCATCACACTTTGCTACAAAAATTTAATGTCTGTAGTATATATCTTTCGAGAATCATATTTCAACGCATTAGGTATATTATTATGAAACATATATTAGTAAAATGTATAAACAAAGAAAAAATATATCATAGAGATGAGATTTTGCAACATTTCTATTTAAGCATAAGCGACAAAAATGAAGAAAATATACTTTTTTAAATTGAATGATTAATAACTTTCTTATTTACTGATTAATTTTTTTCAAAAAGTTCTTCCTCTAGCTAACATTAACTTACTTTCCAAATTTCAACACAATCAGAGTTTTCTTTCTTAAGTTATCGTGCTTACAAGAAACGTGACGGACGGACATTTTGAAAGTTGTTCAGAATTCGTTCACTAACACAATGATATGGAAATTTTTTCTCTACGAGCGATATTTACGGTTTTAGAAATGTGCCGTTCAAACGCAATACATATACTCTTCGTTTTTTTGCGAAGAGTATAATATTAATTTCTAGATACTTCTTTGAAATAATTATTAATTTCTACTTTGTTGGAAAAATTTGGTTATAAATCTTGGTAAAATATGAAGCAAAAGGATTAATAATTATAATGTAAAATGTATTTTTTTAGCAATTTGGAGCATTTAGTACAATCTTACCTGCAATTACTGTAGTACTGCTATTTTTACTAGTCAATTAGGTCGGGATAGATAATTTTGCCTAGGGATCTACAGTTTAGCGTTGACTCCAAACCACGGTCCTCGACCACCAACTTTGACCCACCCTGGGCCATCCTCCACCTTTTATGGCGGTTCAGCAGCTCGGGTTTGTCTCTTGGGACAGCCACCACCTTTATGGTGGTTCATTAGCCCGGGGATTGTCTCTATTGGCAGCTTACTGACTATTAGATGAGATCATGGATTACCCATCTAAGCGCCGGGCTCGCTCGGCGCTGCTGCTCCTCGCTGATCGAGTGTCGGAACTTAAACCGGTGATCATACCTCATCCCCTTGCCTACAATTAGGTCTACATCAAAGTTTTTATTGGGAACTTCTGTGCTTTCAGCGGGATTAAAACCGCAATTACCATAAAAAATAAATAAATACATTGTACCTTCCCAGGATAATATCAGATTTTATATGGTTCCTTGTTTACGTCAGAAGCAATAACTTTGTTTTACTGTTAAACTGGAACTTGTTGAAAAATCTTCATGACTGAAAATATGGACTACTAGAACACATACGAGTGACTTTTGTCGTTATTAGAAGTTTTGGCATCACTGTAGCGTCTGCCTTCCCTAATGGTCCATGTCTCAGAGGCGTAAAGAAATATGGAGAAAACTAGGGCTAGGGAAAATATCAGGACGTCAGCAAGTTTGATTATTTTGCGTTTTTGTTATTTTGCTGAATTAGCCTTTCCCCCTTTCGCTTCGTTCAACAACAATACTGTCATTGATATCTAAACTACATAATGAAAATCAGTGCCAGATCAACTTACACGTATCTCAGATATGTTTTTAATGTATCCTTTAAAAGTGAATTTCAATTCTTTAGACCGCTTTGCTCAAAGCAGAGGGGCATTAGACCGCCAAAAACTAAGGTCTTCTGTCTTGAGTTTTATCAACTACCGACACTCTGGCACTTTTAAGTACTGTAAGAAGACGAAAAAACAAAGGTTTATGGGACACATTTTGTATATAACAAATTCATCACACATATTAGACAAGCCCAAAATCCAAATCTAACGCTGTTCCGAAGGGGCTTAAACATTTGAAAGAACGCAGACAACATTCATTACACAGCTCCACAAAAAAAAGTCGTGATTTGGATGACTGACCATGGTATTCCTATGTATTTCTCGACGCTGAATCCGAATCCGAGGTCAGAAATTTATGTGCAGAGCCAAATTTATACCTTAAATAGGGATATTTAACTTTACCCCTTAAATGGGGGTAAAGTTAATGTTAGTATCATTACGGAAAGGAGTATGAATGGGCACTTTGCAACCCTCGTGCTCTCATTTATTATTGCCAAGGGCGTAACCCCCCCCGAAGTGGTTGGTACGTCTTCTACACCCCTTTTGTTCTGCGTCATAAAAGCTTCTAGCTTACAAGCTCTTGAGAATGCAAGGAAGATATGGTGGAGGGTGAACACAACCAAAGAACCAACCCCCTATAAGGGTGAAAACTACCCTCTGCTGAATGAGGGTGGAGGAAGATGTGGGAGAGCAAATTTTTCTTGTTTTTACTGCGCAATTATCGCAGTGCCCTGTGCAGAACATCCCTCAGCTGCTTTTCCCGTACCCGTCTAAGGGGTGGAAACCACCCCCAAATTCACAAGAAGTATTTGAAAAACTTTTAAGACCGGAAAGATGCACTCTGTTTTTCACTCTGCCAACGGTATTGAGTATGCACAGCAAGACCAACCCTTAAAGCAGGTAAAGGACATCCCTCAATGAGTGGAAAACATGAAGGCGCAGAAGGATGTGGGAAGATTAATTGTTTTCAGTGCGGAATTTGTCAAGCCCTCATACACCTTCTCTTATCCCTCCTCCAACCCTAGAACATTAGTAAGTTTGTAACAAAGTGATAGAGTATATAGAGTGTAAGAGGAAGCCCTGAAGAGAGACAAGAATTTTAGAGAACCAAGTATGATTGAACCAAGTATGATGGACGAAAAAGACGATGGACGAAAAGATGATTTACTGGTGATATCATGAGAGAATTCATGAAATAGAACAAGGGATACAGGGAGTATGAGGTCAGACAATGGAGACTGAGAGACAGGTTGTCGGCGAATGCAAGAGTATGCGGCGGAGACAAGAAGGCAGAGAAAATAAGTGAGAAACATTTTGAAAGAATGTGTTAGTAAAAGTGTGTGTTCAATTAAAGTATAGAACGCAAAGGTTGGGTAAAAGGTTAAGCCAGACAAGGCGCAGCAAATGTTCGAGGGTTGGAGAAGGGATAACAGAAGATGTATGGGAGCTCGATAAATTCCGCACTGAAAAAAATTAACCTTCCCACGTCTTTCTGCGCCTTCCTGTTTCCCACTAATCGAGGAATGTTCGTTATCTGCTTTAAGGGTTGGTCTTGCTGTGCAAACTCAATACCGTTGGCAGATTTCTCTTTTCTCTGAAAAACTCCAGAGTGCATCTTTCCGGTCTTCAAAGTTTTTCGAATACTTCTTGTGAATTTGGGGGTGGTTTCCACCCCTTAGACAGGTACGGACAAAGCAATTAAGGGCTGTTCTGCACAGTGCACTGCGACCATTGCGCAGTAAAAACAAGAAAAATTTGCTCTCCCACATCTTTCTCTACCTCCATTCAGCAGAGGATAGTTTTCACCCCTCTAGAGGGTTGGTTCTTTGGATGTGTTCACCCTCCATCATATCTCCCTTGCATTCTCAAGAAGTTGTAAGATAGAAGCTTTCATGACGCAGATCTATGTCCGGAAGGGTATAGAAACCGTACCAACCCCTTCGGGGAAGTTGTTACGCCCTTGGCAATAACAAGGGTTGCAAGGTACCCATTCATACTCCTTTCCGTAATAATACTAATATTCATAACTTTACCACTATTTAAGAGATATTTTTGGCTCTGCACAAAAATTTAAAGGGTATACGAATTTTTTTGACCTCGGATTAGGATTCAGCGTCGAAAAATACATAGGAATACCATGGTCAGTTATCCGAATCACGACCTTTTTTTTTTTTTTTTCGTGGGGCTGTGTTATTCACCAATATTGACAGTGTCGAGGCTGGGGACCGAACCCAGTATAAGATAGACAGTGAGACTAAGTGTGCTCATAATACGTTTTAGCCTATTGCGTTACCGTGCCTATTATTGAACACATACAACACAAACATACAAAGAATATAAACTACTCCCATTGTTTAAATATTTTTAATATGCCATATTAGTAATCTTCTAATTGTGTCACTGTTCATAAAATATATTGTTATTTTTTGTAAGATAAATCTTCCGCAAAAGATAACGATGGCGTGTTCCATAAGTTTGTTAAATCGACAAGGCTTGACTTTTACAATGTGTTGAACAGAAACAAAACCGACACTTATCAACCATTATACATAATCAATTAATCATCAGTGAATATGTCAGCGACGCGAATGTGCCTCCTGTTACAATCTCCTATTTCAATTAATTATTGAGGCATCAGTACTACATACAAAAGGATATTGCGGCATATAAAGGCTTTTATATCTACTATGAAACGTGTAGTTTTTTTAGTACGTGTAGTTTTTCTTTACAACTTTATGCTTGATAAATACTAAATAAAAATTACAAATTGATTTTCCTCTTGACCTTTAAGGATAGGATTTTGCAGAGTGAGAGGGAAATATGTGTTTACTTTCGGTTTGTTATAAATATTTAAAAAATCATAAATTGTATAATCTTTGAAATAGTTCAGGTACTTTCCATTGCTTTAAGGAATGCAACTATACACAATTTTTATCACTAATTTTGTATGTAATTAAATGCCGTGCTCTAAAAATGAAATTAGGAACTATTTTCATTGACAAACTACAATATTCAAGTACAACAGAAATTTACAATAAAAAATATACACAGTTGTATTCGTTAGAACAATAGCAAGTATCTAAAACAGTTTTAAATATTATATTTTGATGTTTTAAATATATATGATAAATCGAAAATAAACGCATATTTCCTTCTCATTCTGCAAAATGCTATCTTAAAACCATTTTGATCCGTGTATATTATTACATGTAACTCCTGTGTATTTGTATTATTATTAATAATATCAAAATACTGAATGTCAAATTTATGTTGCATATAAAGGTTTAATAATAATTTTCGAGAATTTAAAAAAAAATTATTTACTAAAATTAACAATATGTGTGCTTTTTAATATTTTCCGTTCTTAATTTTTTCTTATTTCAAAAATATATGGTTAATGAAAGAACTGATATAACGATATTGAACACTGCATGATAATATATAAAAATGTCATAAGAATAATATTTGTGTATATAAAATGGATAAAGTCATATATGGAGGAACGGACATTAACAGTACACTATAATAACATAAACTCAAGTATTCGTAATGTTAATGGTGTCCCCCAGGGCTCTGTCTTGGGTCCGTTGCTGTTTGTATTATATGTTAATGACCTTCCAAATTATATAGACGGGCACGTAACTATGTATGCTGATGATACAACTATTTCAATTTCAACAGAGAACATTGATGAAGCAAAGATGAGAGCAGAACAAGTTGTAAATCAACTGAGTGCTTGGTGTGACAGGAATATATTAATATTAAATAAAAATAAAACAGTTATCATGAATTTTCATATTAGAAAATCTTTGCCACCAAACTTAAAATTTTTAACTGTGAAATGTCTGATGAAACAAAATTCCTTAGTAACTTCCTCGACCCCACATTATCGTGGGATATTCATATTGATAATGTTTGTAAAAAGCTAAACAAAGCATACTTTGGAATTTTACAAATGAAAGATAGCTTAAATGAGAGTGGCTTACTAAATATTTATTATGCCATGGCCTACCCACAAATTTCATTAAATATACCTACTTGGGGATGTAGAAGAGACAAAAGTAGAGTGTTTATTCCACAAAAGAGAATAATGCGCTTAATTTTTAATTTAAATTTTAAACATATTTGTAGAGTGATTTTCAAACAAAAAAATATTTTAACCGTACCATGTATATATATATATATATATATATATATATATATATATATATATAAAAAATATGAAAAAAAAAAAAATATGAGATGTTAGTGCGGACCAAAGCTTTATGGCAAACAGGAAAAAATCGTGGGTAAGACCGCAAAGAAAAAGAGCAACCGTGGACACGTGTTTCGGACTCGTTGGTCCTCATCAGCACGGTGTAGCTAAGTTGAAAGGATAGGCACAACTTAGGAATTGACACAAACGGTGACCACTGACAGGCAGCCAGTCGCACATTTGTGGCAAGAGTTAGAAGACCCCGAGTTTCCGGAGCGACAACTAACACACCACGGAGGCAACTATAGCTACCTGCGTGGAATCACTGGACCCAAGGAAGAATAAAAAATATGAGATGTTAGTGCGGACCAAAGCTTTATGGCAAACAGGAAAAAATCGTGGGTAAGACCGCAAAGAAAAAGAGCAAACCGTGGACACGTGTTTCGGACTCGTTGGTCCTCATCAGCACGGTGTAGCTAAGTTGAAAGGATAGGCACAACTTAGGAATTGACACAAACGGTGACCACTGACAGGCAGCCAGTCGCACATTTGTGGCAAGAGTTAGAAGACCCCGAGTTTCCGGAGCGACAACTAACACACCACGGAGGCAACTATAGCTACCTGCGTGGAATCACTGGACCCAAGGAAGAATAAAAAATATGAGATGTTAGTGCGGACCAAAGCTTTATGGCAAACAGGAAAAAATCGTGGGTAAGACCGCAAAGAAAAAGAGCAACCGTGGACACGTGTTTCGGACTCGTTGGTCCTCATCAGCACGGTGTAGCTAAGTTGAAAGGATAGGCACAACTTAGGAATTGACACAAACGGTGACCACTGACAGGCAGCCAGTCGCACATTTGTGGCAAGAGTTAGAAGACCCCGAGTTTCCGGAGCGACAACTAACACACCACGGAGGCAACTATAGCTACCTGCGTGGAATCACTGGACCCAAGGAAGAATAAAAAATATGAGATGTTAGTGCGGACCAAAGCTTTATGGCAAACAGGAAAAAATCGTGGGTAAGACCGCAAAGAAAAAGAGCAACCGTGGACACGTGTTTCGGACTCGTTGGTCCTCATCAGCACGGTGTAGCTAAGTTGAAAGGATAGGCACAACTTAGGAATTGACACAAACGGTGACCACTGACAGGCAGCCAGTCGCACATTTGTGGCAAGAGTTAGAAGACCCCGAGTTTCCGGAGCGACAACTAACACACCACGGAGGCAACTATAGCTACCTGCGTGGAATCACTGGACCCAAGGAAGAATAAAAAATATGAGATGTTAGTGCGGACCAAAGCTTTATGGCAAACAGGAAAAAATCGTGGGTAAGACCGCAAAGAAAAAGAGCAACCGTGGACACGTGTTTCGGACTCGTTGGTCCTCATCAGCACGGTGTAGCTAAGTTGAAAGGATAGGCACAACTTAGGAATTGACACAAACGGTGACCACTGACAGGCAGCCAGTCGCACATTTGTGGCAAGAGTTAGAAGACCCCGAGTTTCCGGAGCGACAACTAACACACCACGGAGGCAACTATAGCTACCTGCGTGGAATCACTGGACCCAAGGAAGAATAAAAAATATGAGATGTTAGTGCGGACCAAAGCTTTATGGCAAACAGGAAAAAATCGTGGGTAAGACCGCAAAGAAAAAGAGCAACCGTGGACACGTGTTTCGGACTCGTTGGTCCTCATCAGCACGGTGTAGCTAAGTTGAAAGGATAGGCACAACTTAGGAATTGACACAAACGGTGACCACTGACAGGCAGCCAGTCGCACATTTGTGGCAAGAGTTAGAAGACCCCGAGTTTCCGGAGCGACAACTAACACACCACGGAGGCAACTATAGCTACCTGCGTGGAATCACTGGACCCAAGGAAGAATAAAAAATATGAGATGTTAGTGCGGACC
The DNA here is from genome assembly GCA_936432065.2 of Rutpela maculata. Classification (NCBI taxonomy): domain Eukaryota; kingdom Metazoa; phylum Arthropoda; class Insecta; order Coleoptera; family Cerambycidae; genus Rutpela; species Rutpela maculata. The sequence goes on from OW386294.2 coordinate 61,534,124, forward strand.
AAAGCTTTATGGCAAACAGGAAAAAATCGTGGGTAAGACCGCAAAGAAAAAGAGCAACCGTGGGCACGTGTTTCGGACTCGTTGGTCCTCATCAGCACGGTGTAGCTAAGTTGAAAGGATAGGCACAACTTAGGAATTGACACAAACGGTGACCACTGACAGGCAGCCAGTCGCACATTTGTGGCAAGAGTTAGAAGACCCCGAGTTTCCGGAGCGACAACTAACACACCACGGAGGCAACTATAGCTACCTGCGTGGAATCACTGGACCCAAGGAAGAATAAAAAATATGAGATGTTAGTGCGGACCAAAGCTTTATGGCAAACAGGAAAAAATCGTGGGTAAGACCGCAAAGAAAAAGAGCAACCGTGGACACGTGTTTCGGACTCGTTGGTCCTCATCAGCACGGTGTAGCTAAGTTGAAAGGATAGGCACAACTTAGGAATTGACACAAACGGTGACCACTGACAGGCAGCCAGTCGCACATTTGTGGCAAGAGTTAGAAGACCCCGAGTTTCCGGAGCGACAACTAACACACCACGGAGGCAACTATAGCTACCTGCGTGGAATCACTGGACCCAAGGAAGAATAAAAAATATGAGATGTTAGTGCGGACCAAAGCTTTATGGCAAACAGGAAAAAATCGTGGGTAAGACCGCAAAGAAAAAGAGCAACCGTGGACACGTGTTTCGGACTCGTTGGTCCTCATCAGCACGGTGTAGCTAAGTTGAAAGGATAGGCACAACTTAGGAATTGACACAAACGGTGACCACTGACAGGCAGCCAGTCGCACATTTGTGGCAAGAGTTAGAAGACCCCGAGTTTCCGGAGCGACAACTAACACACCACGGAGGCAACTATAGCTACCTGCGTGGAATCACTGGACCCAAGGAAGAATAAAAAATATGAGATGTTAGTGCGGACCAAAGCTTTATGGCAAACAGGAAAAAATCGTGGGTAAGACCGCAAAGAAAAAGAGCAACCGTGGACACGTGTTTCGGACTCGTTGGTCCTCATCAGCACGGTGTAGCTAAGTTGAAAGGATAGGCACAACTTAGGAATTGACACAAACGGTGACCACTGACAGGCAGCCAGTCGCACATTTGTGGCAAGAGTTAGAAGACCCCGAGTTTCCGGAGCGACAACTAACACACCACGGAGGCAACTATAGCTACCTGCGTGGAATCACTGGACCCAAGGAAGAATAAAAAATATGAGATGTTAGTGCGGACCAAAGCTTTATGGCAAACAGGAAAAAATCGTGGGTAAGACCGCAAAGAAAAAGAGCAACCGTGGGCACGTGTTTCGGACTCGTTGGTCCTCATCAGCACGGTGTAGCTAAGTTGAAAGGATAGGCACAACTTAGGAATTGACACAAACGGTGACCACTGACAGGCAGCCAGTCGCACATTTGTGGCAAGAGTTAGAAGACCCCGAGTTTCCGGAGCGACAACTAACACACCACGGAGGCAACTATAGCTACCTGCGTGGAATCACTGGACCCAAGGAAGAATAAAAAATATGAGATGTTAGTGCGGACCAAAGCTTTATGGCAAACAGGAAAAAATCGTGGGTAAGACCGCAAAGAAAAAGAGCAACCGTGGACACGTGTTTCGGACTCGTTGGTCCTCATCAGCACGGTGTAGCTAAGTTGAAAGGATAGGCACAACTTAGGAATTGACACAAACGGTGACCACTGACAGGCAGCCAGTCGCACATTTGTGGCAAGAGTTAGAAGACCCCGAGTTTCCGGAGCGACAACTAACACACCACGGAGGCAACTATAGCTACCTGCGTGGAATCACTGGACCCAAGGAAGAATAAAAAATATGAGATGTTAGTGCGGACCAAAGCTTTATGGCAAACAGGAAAAAATCGTGGGTAAGACCGCAAAGAAAAAGAGCAACCGTGGACACGTGTTTCGGACTCGTTGGTCCTCATCAGCACGGTGTAGCTAAGTTGAAAGGATAGGCACAACTTAGGAATTGACACAAACGGTGACCACTGACAGGCAGCCAGTCGCACATTTGTGGCAAGAGTTAGAAGACCCCGAGTTTCCGGAGCGACAACTAACACACCACGGAGGCAACTATAGCTACCTGCGTGGAATCACTGGACCCAAGGAAGAATAAAAAATATGAGATGTTAGTGCGGACCAAAGCTTTATGGCAAACAGGAAAAAATCGTGGGTAAGACCGCAAAGAAAAAGAGCAACCGTGGACACGTGTTTCGGACTCGTTGGTCCTCATCAGCACGGTGTAGCTAAGTTGAAAGGATAGGCACAACTTAGGAATTGACACAAACGGTGACCACTGACAGGCAGCCAGTCGCACATTTGTGGCAAGAGTTAGAAGACCCCGAGTTTCCGGAGCGACAACTAACACACCACGGAGGCAACTATAGCTACCTGCGTGGAATCACTGGACCCAAGGAAGAATAAAAAATATGAGATGTTAGTGCGGACCAAAGCTTTATGGCAAACAGGAAAAAATCGTGGGTAAGACCGCAAAGAAAAAGAGCAACCGTGTATATATATATATATATATATATATATATATATATATATATATATATATATATATATATATATATATATATATATATATATATATAAAGTTTAATGTTTACGAAACAAGGCATGGCAAACTACTGTACTGAGATATCCTCCACATAAAACGGCAACATTTAAACATTCTCCAAAATATCACTGTATCAATATGTACAATATGTTACCTAAACACTTACGTGAAATAAGTTGCCCCAGATTATTTAAAAAATCAATCAAAAACTTTCTACTAGAAAATGCTTTCTATAGCGTTGATGAATTTTTATCCGGATAATTTTTTTGTTTTAAATAATTCTTGACTGATTGACGTATTTATTGTTGTATTTGTTTTGTATTGTCATTTCTTTCATTGTAATAATGTTTGTTTAATATTATATATTTATTTACTTATATTTATATTATATCATGACTTGCCATATACTCGTATACACTACTATGTATCACAAGTGGCCGATAAAGATTATTATTATTATTATATAAATACATGTGGTAGAGGATCCCAGATGAAATTCATTCAACAAATTAATATTCGTATTAGTATATCATACATAAACAAATTATTATATTAATCAAAGGGCATAGCAGGATAAGCATGTGTTAGGTGCCCCCGCACCAATCGGGTCGAAATTTTTAGCACAAGTTGATAGTAGTGTTAGATGAAATTTCCCAAAATATTATTTTTGGAAAACCATTTTTACGAGAGTTATGGGGGTAAAAAGAAAAATGGAAATTTTTTTTTTTCTCGAGAACGGATGAACCGATTTTCATAAAAAAATATATGTTATGGCTTTTGATGGTGCAAATGTGAAAAAAAATTATTGAGTCCATTTGTCAAAAAAAAGTGGTGAAAACATTTTTTCAAAATAAAGGGTACAACATACTCAAAATTGGTAATCATTGGCAGACTGCGGACGGCGCGTAGTCTATGTAATGAAGCATTATAAGACGACTTTTTTGTAAATATTTCGTGCAAAGACGAGATTACCTTCTCCCCCTCGTTTTCGAGGGTGCTGAACACAATGCAAGTGGTGGGAGAAGTTTTTGACCGCCGCAACCCCCTGCAACTTTTTTGAAAAATTTTTTCAAAATACATTTTTTTTTATGGGATGTTCTCAAAGAATGAAGACTAAGAGAAGTCTCATCAATATATAGTAACCTGATTCGTGAGAGGCGAGAGGACTCACGCAAAAAAGTCAACCCGAATTGTGAGAGGCAAGGGGATTCATAATAACCAAGCACCTCGACTAATGAGAGGCAAGGGAACTTGCAATAAACAAGCGCCCCGACTAGTTAGAGGCAAGGAGACTCACGATAAATAAACACCCTGACTCATGAGAGGCAAGAGGACTCACAATAAACAGGCACCTTCACTAGTGAAAGGCACTGTAACCTCCTCGTAGTGGACTTTGAAAACTAGTTTTTTTGTAGGCTGACTGCAGATGTCATCATTGCATAATCTTCAGATTTTCAAACTAGATTTTGTTTGACCCCATAGTTGACGTCAGAGAATTTTTGCACCACACTTCTTGAAGTTTGATACCGATTTAAATGGTAAGGTTGTAATGGTTGCCAGTGACCGTGGTAGTAAGATGTAGTAATGAACCGCTAGTCTATGTAATAAAGGCAGAAATAGTGTAAATATTTCTTGCAAAGACGAGATTACCTTCCTCCGTCCGTTTTCGAGGGTGTTGAACATGATGCATGTGGTGGGAGAAGTTTTTGACCGCCGCAACCTCCTAAAACGGCCACCCCTCTTATGGATCCATTTACGTTTTCTATACGGGTCTGGGGAGTGATTTATCAACGGGTTATACTTGAAATAACATGGAAGATGGTTATAGAGTAAGTTGAGTCCAGACAGCAGGCCTAGGGGGTTAATTAAACCCTTCCGAGGAGTGGAAAATCATTTTTTATCAAATAATTCGGGTTCAAATGCGTTTCCCCCGTTTTTGGGGTTGCTGATCATGGGAAATATATTCATTTTTAGGTCCAACCCCTCTTCATCTCTCAAACGGTGAGTGAGGGGTGATTTCTGCCCGTTTGAGGGGGTTGGAGCTAAAAATGAATTTTTTCCAAAGATCAGCGACCCAGAAAATGGGCTATACGCATTTGATCCGAATCATTTGAAAAAAAAACTACACCCCTCGGGAGGGTTTAATCAACCCCCTAGGCCTGCTGTCTGGACTCCACTTCCATATTATTTCAAGTATAACCCGTCGATAAATCACTCCCCAAACCCGTTTATATATGAACATAAAGGGATCCATAAGAGGGATGGCCGTTTCAGGGGGTTGCGGCGGTCAAAAACTTCTCCCACCACCTGCATCGTGGTCAGCACCCTCGAAAACGAGGGGGGAAGGTAATCTCGTCTTTGCACGAAATATTTACAAAAAAGTCGTCTTATAATGCTTCATTACATAGACTACGCGCCGCCCGCAGTCTGCCAATGATTATCAATTTTGAGTATGTTGTACCCTTCTGATCGCTTTGAAAATTGGATGTGTTTTAAAGGAGCATATAAGCATGTATTTGGAAATGGTGGGTGTGCCTTTAGAACATTTTTTTTATTTTGAAAAAATTTTTTCACCACTTTTTTTCGACAAATGGACTCGATAATTTTTTCCCACATTTGCACCATCAAAAGCCATAACATATATTTTTTTCATGAAAATCGGTTTATCCGTTCTCGAAAAAAAAAATTTGTTTCCATTTTTCCTTTTACCCCCATAACTCCTGTAAAAATGGTTTTCCAAAAATAATATTTTGGGAAATTTCATCTACCACTACTATCAACTTGTGCTAAAAATTTCGACCCGATTGGTGCGGGGGCACCTAACACATGCTTATCCTGCTATGCCCTTTGAACATGAACGAATGATATACTGGTACATTAAATTATTATAGGTACGATTACAGTGTAGCTACCTACAAGTTGCCATCAACGTCGCGTTTCGATGTCAAAGCGAATAAAAGTTTACATTCAATGTCTACTAATTTTACACCATTCTCTACGCCGCACAGTGGTGCCTTTTGTAAAATTAACAAAATTTGGTACACTAAAGCATTTGGGTGTGCTAAATTCAGTGTTGCTGCCTAAACTTTGTTTTCAATGGCGGCTTCAAAATTTCGGTCAGAATAAAGAAAAAAAGGTGAATAATACAAGAAAATCATTGTATACAATACAATACAATACAATTTTACTTATAATCTAAGTAAAAGAAACAAATTATTTAACTACTTGATACCTGCCAAAACTATTAGTAGCTTTATTAAATTGAGAAAGTAGGTGCCTTTACTCAGCGTTCATCAAACAGCTAGTTGACAGCTGCCAAAATCGTTAATCCTAATTAAAATTTGAATTCAGCGATCTCAAAACTATAAAGTATTAAAATTATTTCAAGTTTTCAATAATTAATGGTAATTTGACACTGTTTTGACAGCTGTCAACCGTAAAAATTCTTAATCTGATGTCAAATTCAAATACACCAGAAAAATACAGCGTTTTTCAAGATCATTATTTCAAATTTTTGAATTGTTAATGTTGGCTTGACAGCTAGTTAGCAGCTGTCAACAATTGTCATCGTCAATTTACCATTATATTATATTAAAATTGAAAGATTTCAAAAACGTATATACGGACTCCTTTCCAAGTATTTAAAAAAAAATTAAGGCGATAGTATAAAAAATAGTTCTCAGAGTGATTTTTAATCATTTGGTCACATTGGGCACCATATTGGATTTGCGATTTTAAATTTAGAAAATATCTGTTCTAAAATTACTTATATATGAATGTATACGTCCAAACTCAACATTTTAACACAAATTGGACATCATTTTTACTGGATTCCAAACTTCGGCAATGATTTTATTGAATTATTCATATTTTTTCCTTATTCTGGCCATTTTAAAAAACAAAATTTAGACAGCAAAACTGAATTCAGCGTACCCAAATCCTTTAGTGTACCAAATTTTGCTAATTGTTATAAAAAATTGGCTTGGTGACATATTTTTGATGCCTAATTTTACAAAAGGCATCACTGAGCGCCGTTTCACCCAAGAGGAAGTTACGTTTTTTCACATTCTAGAACTGCTAATCTTAGACAATTAGTTTCAAATAAAAAAGAAGGATAAACAAGTTTCCGCTTGCTATACTTACCACTGTAAATTCTCACGTTTTCTCGACATAGACTTAGAAATAAAATCACATTTTCCACACTTTTGTTAATAAATATGTAATAATAATACGGTAAACTATTGAGACGTTGTCCCGTTTTTGGGTTAGGGCGAGTTAAACCAAAAAATAATTGTTTGAATTTTACTTTATAATTTTTTTGTATTTTTGCTTCTATCTTTTTTCTCAACCAACTGAAAGAGTCGTTATTTTTTATTCTATCCCTTAACACTTCGGTTGGGATGACATTAATATTATAACTGAACAAATTATTGTGCGGCTGTCCAGTTCACCAGTTGCACCAGCAAGTGACGTCACGGCGAAGACGGTGGGAAACGAGATTTATGCGCAAGAGCTTATTCATTTTCATAATAGTATACCTAGATAATATCTAATCATGGATGGCAACTGCTTAAAAAAAATTATTTAATGAACAATCTACATAGATCACCCTGTATATGCATAATACTAATAAAAGTTGATTTACTTTCCCTTTTCTTTTCCTGTTGCGGAAAATAACTGTTAAATCAAACATATATTTTTATAAATATCTAGATGATATTCTTGATACTGGACGATAGGTATATCACCGTACCAAGTTCCGAATTCAAATCGCCCATTTTTAGATGTATATTAGATACACTTTAACTCGTACCTTTTCCAAATGTAGACTTTGAGGCAAAGTCGTAAATCGTTTGATTAATAAGAGAAAAAGAAGAAAGCTCGTTTTTCTGGATACCCGCTTGGCTGGAATCGAATCAGCCCCATTTCTTGACGGTTAGTGACGGTACCGTCTCTCCTTTCTCCCTCCTCGCTGACAAGATAGATGTTTGTGATCTTTCTTGTGTTCTATTTTACCTTCTATTCTCTTTCGAATTCACACAACCTATACTACTTTACATTTAAATAATTTAAATAGGTATCAATCAGATCTCAAATCCCTCGTTTCATGAAAGGGGGATTCCATGCATATCGAAACCGACAATCTTCTTGGTGAATACTAGATTTTGGAAAATAGATTTCATTATGTCAAGAAGTCGTAATTGCCATTATCCATTTTGTTAATTCACACATAGGATATTCACTACAGTACATCTCATTATAAAATTCAGCTCTCTGTCTGTTTATCTATTATAGTTTCAATCGATTATGCGACTCATATTGTCACGCCTAAAACGCACTGAAAATGTCAAATTAGGGCATTTGATGTCCGGGTAACACTACTCATGCTCATTTACGTGTGTGTTTATGATTATAACAATTTATTCAAATAGTATTGATTCGAAATAATAACTTCCAATGATAAAATATGAGTAAAATTAGTTTCATGTCATAAAAAAATGTAAGGGGGGCGATCAGAGAAACAGAAAACCTTATATAACATGATATCTAAAACTAAGGGCATAGTTTTGGAGAATAAAAATAAAAACTTTTAATAAAATTGGTTGGTAACTTTTGGCCACATAATACCTATAATATTGACTAGGTCAGTGACGGCTGTCCAACCGAACCAAGTAGTAGATAAATGTCGACCGACATTTGAATACTGCTTCCGTCTTTTATGTATAGTTGAGTTCAGGTCTACTAAGCACTCAAAAAATGTCGGCGCCTTTCACCATCAAACACGCCGCACCGCACCGCCAAAGACGCTGACATTTTCTACAAGCTTAACAAGTGTGTAGTCAACTGTATAAGACTTTATTATTTAGTTATAAAAAGAAACGTATAGATCACCGACTTTTGTTTTTGTCGTCGTGTTATATTATACCTGCGCGCCCACCTTCCTAATTGTTTTGTTCTAAAGCAAAAAACGCGACACTTTGGCAGGTATGCTCTAGTTCAACTTTTTGTGCTAATTAAGGAAATGTAAACTACCATAATGTTCCTTTGCAACTGTACCGGGTGCAACACGAACACGGTATAGTAGGTCCCGTATAATTCAGTGATATAAAAAAGCTCGCAGAAAAGCGCTTTTGGTTAGTGTACCGCCGGTGGTGTTAGGTTGAGCAGTACACAGGACCGGACTTAAAATGTATTTTCAGTTTCAAATAATGAATTAAAAGATTTGAATTCTCGTTCAATTGTATAGTTGACTACACAATTCTTAGGCGTGTAAAAAATGTCGGCGTCCTTGGCGGTGCATCGTCTTTGATCTTTACCGCACCGCCAAGGACGCCGACATTTTTTACACGCTTAAGAATTGTGTAGTGAACTATACTAATAACAAATAGAGAGTGATTGCATAAAATACAATTATATCCGCGTTTTTATGCTCATCTTAGCCAAAAACAAAAACTGGTGCTCTTTTAAGGACATAATTTTTTTAACAGTGAATAATACGATATCTGACATCAGAACTGTAAAATAAGTATGTTTACAAAAATGTACACAAACTTCAACGATACCGTATTGCCCAGCAAAGATCAACGAGGAGGTATAAGCATATCCCTTGCCAGAATAAGATGATGACATGTTTGTTAATTAGGGAGTAAGAGGTTAAAAAAAAATAAATAAACCAGCATTTTTCGGTTAAAAATAACTAACTATTCTACAAAATAACAACGTAATAAACTTTTTTATTAAAATAACTCAATAAAGTTTCAAAGTAAAACCTGAATAAAAATAAATAAATAAATAAATGAATAAATAAATACTCAACAACATCACAATATAAAAAAAACATTAAATTAGTAAGAAAATTAATAGCATAGTAAAATAAAAATATTTCTAAACATTTTGCAAATAAAACATGTTTCAAACTTATCAGAAATAATAACACTTTTCCAAAATAAAAATAATGAACCTTATCACAATTACTAATACTACCACAGAATACCACTCACTCACTGTCACTGCCACTGTCACTGTCATAAATGTACCCACAGACCGTTAAATACAAACAGTAAAATAAATAAAATATAGAAATCTTTTCCGTTATTCGGATTCTTCGCCATATTGTCACTGTCCCCTACCACATCGAGGATGAATTTATTTCCGCTATTTGTAAAGATTTGGCGCAGCTTTCTGTGTAATTATCTTCATCTTTGATTACTTTGTGAATTGATTTTCTCCAGTCGTCTTCTTGTATGTTGGAAATTTCACTGTGAATTAGTTCGATGACATTTTTGTTAAATTTAGGAAATCTGTGCTTCCGACGAATCCGCGTTTTGAATTGGCCCCAGACCAGCTCTATCGAATTCAAAATACAAAAATAGGGAGCCCATATTACCCCGCGATGTTCTCGACAACATATTTTTTTCAAATGTTTTGGTACGCAATACTTCCAATAATTACTTCTTCGTATAACATTCTTCAACGTAGAGATCGTGATTCATCAGATTGTATTTTTTCCTTATTTGAGGAAGTATTTGAAATTTTTTCAATTTGTCTTGAATGATAAGATGCATTATCCATAACAATCACGCTGTTAGTTTTCAAATTTGGAATTAGCGTATGCTCAAACCATTCCTTAAATATATCAGATTGCATATTTTGTGGTAATCTTCCATTTTTTTTTCACATAATTTCAGTCCATTTTCAACCCATCACGTGGTCTATTTCCACAGTATCGAGCGTTCCTTCACGGATTAATTAGAAACCGTTTCATTAACCCTCTTTCTCATTTTCTTACGATCATCTTTTTACCAATTATTCTTTTTTATAAACTTTTTTATAAACTGTTTAACAAGATAAACTATTTATTTCAACAGAAACATTTAATAAAACTTTTCATTAAACTATTATTTATGACGAAGAAACTGTTAGTCCATCCCTGATAGTCCACATTAACTACATAGTTTATTCCAGCCTATGATCAATTGGGTGGAGCAATATTTACTAGTGAAATATTTTTGTCGAACTCCTTTATACGTTTCCTTAAATATGTAAGGAATAGCTATTCTCCGAACTAGATGGAGCCTGCCATTTTTGTTGGATGTCGTGGTTTTATAAATCTCGTCATGTACCAAGAGTGAACAAGTGCCTCGTTCCAGCCATCTCAGACCTACCATGCACTGACGAGAGCCATTAGTTCGAAACTGCAGTCTGCAAGTGGTGTGGAGTGGCTGGCACAAAAGCTTCTTTGATTAGGAATAAGTCTTTCGGCTGGTGTCTGATGCAATCGAAACTTTAGCGTTTTGTGTCAATATACAGTTGTTGCACTTAACGTGGCCAGGCTTGTAATTTATAATTTAGCGCTCGGCGGAACATTAGTGGTATGCGGTCTATACCCTTTACGGTTTTTTGTGAGCTTTTTAAATCGCTGAATTCTATGCGAGACCTACTATATACTCTAATTTTTTGCAGATAAATTATTGAAACTTGGTATATCGTATGTACTTAACAGACGTCACTTTTGGACACAAATGAATTTTTCTCTACTTCCAGTTTCAACGGAAGTGGTACCAACTTTTGATTTTCAAATAGAACACCCTGCATATTATTACATTTTTTGTTTCTACATCATATTCTGAATATAGTGGTACCACATAAGTGATATTTTAAATGTAATTTTTATTTTTTGATTTAAGTATGCATGACTGTTCTGAATTTATTCCAATCAATTCATGTAATGCTAAATTGTGTGATTTATAAGTAAACAAAAATCTTCAAGATGAGCTTTTGAATGAAACTCAATTTTACTTCTACATCCAGTGGAATAGAAATGCAAAAAAAAAATTGAAAATATTTATTGTTCAAATAGGCTTAGAATGCCATGGAACGTCGAGATTTTAAGTTTGAGCAAAAAAAATTTTCTGTCTGTCAGTCTGTCTAACTTTTTTCAAATACACAACCATATTGGTTCGAAGGTGCTATTCAATACTGCCTTTAATAAGGCACCTACCTACCTATATGTCTTATTTAAATGTGCGAGTAATACAATCAAGATGAAGGCGTATGAGCGGCGAATATGCTGACCGACTGTCTATCGTGCTCTGGGTTCGAGCCCCAGCCCCAGTACTGACAATACCGGTGGGTATGGATGTACGTCTGCATTTTTCCAAATATGTAAGCCACTCCCGGGCAGCCTTGGCTTTCGATTTGGGGGGTTGTCTACTGTATGTGGTATGTTTATGTTTTTATGTTTAAAAATGAAACAATCTACTTCATTCCAATTCAATTATAATTACACATTAACGTGGCTGTAAATTACAAAAACAAAACACAAAGAATTATAATAGTTGTGCAAAATGTTGCCCATTAACGACGTCAATACACTTCGAAACTCGTAGCTGTTGTTTCAGCCGCACACTCTGTATATCGATGTATAATACTTAATTAAATAATTTAATTTACATATTTGGTGTTATATTTTTCATTATGGACTTGTTATATTGTTATTTTGGATAGTATTTTGCTGTAATTTTTTACCATATTATTTTCTTCGCGGCTACGGGTTGCAATGGACAACGCCACGAGGAAACATGTTCCACTCCGATTTGTAACGTAATATACTAGCGCGCTTAGCTGTGTTTAAATCACTTTTCTAAGTGCATTTATTAAAAAATCAAAATCCATTCTGCTTTGCGTCCAGTTAGAGAAATTTACTGCTATTGATTGTAATCTTTAAGAAAGCCTCCACACTGCACCGAACGAGCTGCATGGGAAACTTGGTAAGTTGTGGTGCAACCACCATTTTATTGTCTCTTTCGGTATTTTCTCAAAATCATATTTTCCAAACTTATACAGTCCGCTTGCACTCAATAAACAGCTGTAGCAACTTTCGAATAACTGAGACCAATGGGGAAGATGCATGGAATTTTAAAATGCTTAAAAAAGTGGTTTTCTCGTAATTTCCACTACGCAGAAGACGATTATAACAAAAGAAATTCAAAATAATATTTATTTTCCGTAAAATAAATATTTTTACAAATATGCCGTAATTTGTAAACACAACCACGTGACTGCAAACGGTTTCTTGGCGTCGATGAGGTCAGCCGTTAGAGCCGGCATTGTTGCGTGAAAGAACATTATTTATTAATCGAATTTATTAATAGAACAAGGACGCGTATTCTCTGTCATAACTTTGTTATTTTTATGCTAGAGAAAAAAAAAACTGAATCGATTCTCTTTAATATTGGTGTCTAAAAATTTTTCGAAAAAACTGATAATCACCGGCACACAAAGAAAGTCGAGTACGAGAAGGCAGACTTATGTATTCCCATGCATTTTGACGTGCTGAACACGAATCCGATGTTCGTTTTGCTCTATTGGCTCTTGCATTTTTCCTAACCTCAAGAAACACGCCTGAATGCAAGAATGCCTGAAAAATCTCAAACAAGTAAATAGAAAGCTTAAATTAGCCGACCACCATTTCCATACGTATTTTGGGGCGCTGAGACCGAATCTGAGGTTAGAATTGGCCGATCAGTTAGGAATTTTGACATAACCTCAAAAAACACCTAGAAAATGCCCGAAAAATCCCAAACAAGTAAATAAAAAGGTTACATGAACTCATCACTATATTAATACGTAATTTGGGGCACTGAAACCGAATACAAGGTCAGAATTTATGCGCGACGATCGAATATCTTGTATAATCCATATTTAGGTTGAAAACGTACCTAAAAATGACTGAATCATAGTCGAAACTGACTTTGCTCTACATAATATCTGAACATATAATTTCCGACGTATGTTCACGAGCTGAACACAATACCGTAGTCAGCATTAAAGCGCAATCTGTAGACTTCATAGAGAAATATCATTTCAGAATACATTCTGGTCAACCTTAGTAAGCGGAGATGGGTAACTTTTATATTTTCAAGTATCTAAAGGAAAATATTACTGAACAGTGACATTTTTAGGACAAATTTTTCAGACAAACTTTGCTCTGTTGAGAGAGGAATATTGTTTGGACTTAACATTTACCTACACCCTCCCTTGATAATTTTTACTTTTTTTCTTAGGCCTGTTTAGAATTGTGTAGTTTTCTTTATTCTGTTTGATTGTCATATGCCATTTGTTTCTTTTTCTATTTTTGCGACTAGGACAACTCCACGTGTTCCTTCCTAGATAAAAAAAATGCCGTCATGGCAAAAGTAGAGAAAGAGTTTACGATGCAGATATCGTCGGCCGGTCAGGTTGGAAAAACGGGACCGCGGGCGTCATCATCATGCAACCGCAGCTCTAGTGAAGTGGGAAACTTGGCTTTCTATGAGTATGCACAACTGTGTAAATAATGCGAAATTCTTCTATTGTTTATAGAAAATTCGATGTTCCGAAGAATCGAAAAAAAATCAGCGATCAAATAAAAAATATTTATCTAAAATCTGTATACAGTATCGGCAAGTCCTGGATTAGGTATGTATAGTTTCAACGACTTAACCGACCGCATAAAACAATTATTTTTTCGCTTAACTATTTTTTTTCTAAGGCTATGTCGAAATTCCGTGAAGGAGTGACACTTTAAGAGATTGAAGTGGGAATACATGCAAAACCTATTTAATGATACAGGGATCATAAAGAACGTGGACATCTAATAGCAATTAATTGCAGTACCTGGCCAACAATCACTCGTTTACAATTTTCTCGAAAACTGCTAATTTTAGAAAAAAAAGTTTCAAATAAAAAAGTTACGTCCATCTTTTATCTTCGTTACTTCTCGATACACTTGGTGTCTATTTCGAAAGATAAAAAAGTTTCCCGCATGTTACATTTGAGAATGCAAATTTTCGACATAGCCTTAGAAAAAAAATAATGCTTTCTACACTTATTAAAATTTGACCTACATATTAACACATTATGTTAACAAATATATAGTGATAATACGACAAAAATTTGAGAGTAATCCATTGTGCCGTTTTTGAGTTAGAGCGAGTTAAGCGGAAAAATAATTGTTTTATGCGGTCGGTTAAGTCGTTGAAACTATACATACCTAATCCAGGACTTGCTGATAGTGTATGATAAGTTTAAGTATATTTATCAACCCTTCTTCATTATGACAATATAAGAGCAAGTGTTCTTTTTCTTGTGTAAAATATTTTCTAAAGTCTTTTTCTCTTTTTCTGTATGAGCTAGAACGAACATCACTTGATACTAAATTGTCTTTTTCCATAATCGCCGCTAATTATTCTTCCCTACCATTAGATAGACCAAGATTTCTAATAACATTATTAAGTTTATCATTTCACCAAATATTGGGAGTTTTAGTTCTTATCGAACACGCACATTCACTATCTTCGTATTCACTGTCATCTTCTTGACTTTCGGAACAATCAGTTTCCATTAACCCTTTTTTAGCATTAATTCCGGAAACATTTGTATTGCTAAAAAATAACAGTCTTCACGGATTCCAGGCTCCTTCCATGTTGTTGGATTTTTTTATTTCACTTTTTAACGTACTTTCCATTTGTCCAACATCTTATAACATATGAAGCAAGGTACCATCGAAAACCTTTATCCACTATTTCCATACTATAACATTTTAGATAAATATTTTTTATTTTATCGTTGATTCTTTTTTCGATATTTCGGAACATCGAATTTACTAAAAAGAAGGCAAGTATTTTACACAAAGAACTTTAGACGAAGAGCTCTAAATGTAACATATTCCAAGACAGGAACTTTACACAAAGAACTCTAAACCAAGAACTCTAAACCTTAATAGTTCTTGCCTTAGGAACTTACAGTTCTTGTCTTAATTTATAATAGGTTTAAGTTTTTGGTTTAAAGTTCTTGTCGCAGGTTATGTTGGGTTAAGATTTCTTAGTATAAAGTTCTTGGTTCAAAGTTATTGGTGTAATACTCTCGCCTTCCGTTATGTCAGTTTTAAAGTTCTTGGTTTAAGCTTTTAATTTATTTGTTTTGGATTTTTGGACATTTTTTTAGGTGTGTTTTGAAGTTATGTCAAAATTCCTTAATTTAAGCTTTTTATTTACTTGTTTGAGATTTTTCGGGCATTTTTAAGGTATTTTTTGAGGTTAGCAAAAATGCAAGAGCCAATCGGGCAAAACCGACATCGGATTCGTGTTCAGCGGGTCAAAATGTATGGGAATACATAGACCTGTCTTCTTGCACTCACCTTTTTTTGTGTGTGCCTGTGTAATTATCGAGATATTCGAGAATATGGAAGAAATTTCATGTTTTCCTGCATGTATATCTTATAACAATCATTTTTTCCAGGAATTTTCGTTTCGAATAGTCGAGATTAATGGGGCGTCTAGATAATACATGATATTAAGTGGACATCGTATTTGAGATCGATTTCAGTTAATTACCGATTAATTACGATGGCAAGATGGCGAAATTATAACGAAAATAAAAAATTTCCCGCTTCTACCCCTTCTAGTTCCCTCATTTTTGGCGTAGGACAGAACATAGAAAAAAAGGTGTTTATCAAATGTAATTTTATTCGTCTGAGTAGTTTCTTGGCCTAGTAGTCAAGGTTAAGGAGTTACTTAGGTTTTAAGCAAAAAATGTCCGATTTTTTGCCGTACATCGCTGATATTTTAGTAAATATCTCCAAAACGAAAAAAAATATCAAAATTCTAATGGAATCAAAAGATCCGTAATGAAATAAACTCCTTTACGGTACTTTTTATTTCGAGCTAGCTCTTACCGTTTCTGAGATATCGGCGAGAAATAATAAGAAAAAGCATGCCTTTCGGAGTCGAAAATCGCGCAAAAACATGCAAACGTTCATATTTTTCAAAATATACCATCGGGACGGCGGCATGATGTCAATACGGAAAGAGGGAGTTGTATTTACTCCGCATCATAAATTGCATGGCGATGGGATATGCACAGTATTTTCGTGTTACACCCGGTATGTCCATTGACTTTTCAACGGTAAATTATTATTGATCTAGGTGAGTTTTTTTCAAGTGTCCTTAGAGGAAAGAGTTACAATAAGTTTCTGTTTATGTGGTCGTTCTCCATTTCCAGTTTTGTTAATGAAACTAATTACACCCTGTATATTAAGGAAGTAAATGAGGTCTTAGGTTTGACATTATTTTTCACAAAATCACTGTTACTGTGGCCTATGCTTAAGATATTTTGGTCTACTTGGATATGAATTTGTTCCACACGTGAAAGGTAAGTTTTTAGATTGATCGTTGGATGCATTGGGTAGTTTTTTCTTGCTTCACCATATCGATACCGATAGATTTTTTTGTTACATTAGTTAGCTTTTATTAATAAAATACATATTTTGGTAAATAAGTGGAAATTATAATCCCAAACGAATACTCGCTATCAGCATTTTTGTTTCTGATTGTCTATCCAAATATAAATGTTTAATTAGCCAAAATGCACTATATTTTGTAAAATGCTATGCCAGCCTGTATTATTTGCTAATATTCCACCATAATCAACATGCAATTATTGTTTCTATTTAATTGTTCGTAGTTGGATAGGTATATCAGCAATGTGTTCAATAACACGTTTCTGTTTAATACAAAACATGCTAATTTCCATTTAATTTATTAGAAATTAGGAACAAACATTTCAAACGTAAACTGAATATAATTTGCTATTAAACCGCGTTGTATATTTCATAATTTAAATATGACAGATATATTTACTCGTTTATTCTGGTTGTGCCTTTAGGAACAAGCCTGGAGCTAATCTCGTGTATTTGATTTGCATCATGATTCAGAAAAAATTTAACTGCAAATTATAAGTTTTAGACTTTTTAGAGTGAGTGAAAACCGCGGGCCAATTACCAATTACCAAATAAAATATCTTTATTTTGTTTAACTTTGGGTTAAGAATATCATTGTATGGTCATTTACTTCATTTTACAATCAATATAATTACGTTACAATAATGCGATTGAACCGTGCAAGGTAACGCAGCGGCCAGATGTTGCGGCACAACGACTTTTAGACTATGTTCTTGTCAGTTGTTTAAACGGTCTTCTATTTAGCTCAACCGTATTTGATTTATTGTAGGATTGGTTTGAATTCTGGACAATTTTCTGGATGGAATTGGATAATGGGAAAGAATTTGTCAGGATAATCGTATGTTTTCTTGTTCGGTGGCGTCGTATTTGTGGTCTGGAGGTGACTTGCAAGTAAACCGGCTTTTTCAATGTCTTTGTTATATGATTTTTCATCTTTGACTAGTATGGAAATAGTAGTTTCGTCATTCGCCACAGTGAATTATCTACCCGAGTGAGGTGTGAGACCTTTTTGTTCCACACCCCCTCCCGCTGACTATTAAGCTTTTCTTGGATATTTACTTGCAAATCCCTCAGTCTTAGTCTATCTATGTCTCTTTTATTATGCTCCCAGCGACGTTTAATTCCATTATTGAATCTTATTAGATTTTTCAGACCATCGGAGATGATTTCTTCTCTAGTTTGCAGCGTAATAGTTTCTGTCGTCGTATCACATGCGTTTTGTATTGTTCTTGTAAGTTTATGTATTTCATTATCAATGTCTTGTTCTATAGTAATATTGTTATTTATAATCGTAATAAACAAAATAAACAAGTCCTTGTGAACAATACTGGTGACTGCGAATATGAGATTCGGCGAAGAATACAGACGGCAAGATCGGCAACTTGCCAGTTGACTAAAATTTGATGTGACAGAAATACCAGGAGACTCACAAAGATCGGACTTGCTAACGCCCTAGGGTTTTCGATCTTTCTCTAATCATCTGAGACCTGGATCGTTAGGGTAGCAGATAGGCGGCGCAGGGTGTTATTTTTTTGGACCTTTTTGGGACAAAAATCTGCCTACTAAACAAACCTGAACAGATTAAGAATAATACTCGCGAGGTATCATACTTTAACGGAGTACTCTCAAAATTTCATGAACATTGAACAACCTCAAAAAATGGACGAAATACAATATCTCAATATCTACATCATCGTTTAAATAGGAATCATTTTCATTATAATTTTCGAGTAAGCTTTTTTGGCCTTGTCAATCGGAGAGAGGACAATATAGAACGGATGATACTTCAAAAAAAAAAACAGATGGGAAGAGCAAACGCTCTCCAAAACTTTGGGCTAATATCACCAGGGAGTTGCTGGAAAGAGAAAGAAAAGAAAGAGAGAGAAGAGAATGAGTTTTAATGAGGAAGTGCACCTAACAGACAACCATGACAGATGGTGTGATGCTGTCAGACGTTGCATACAACAAAATAATTGAAAATAAATAAAAAATATAAAAACGAAAAAATAAAATCGAAATAAAATAAATAAATAAAAAAATATAAAAAAAATAAATTAAAAATAAATTATAGGTAATGGGTTTAGGAGTTTATAGCTTTATGGGTTGGTTTACGGATTTTGAGTTCAAGAAATTGGAGTTTATGGGTTTAGAGTTTATGGGTTCTGGGCTTGCGGGTTTCGGTTTATGAGTTTAACGAAATTTTGGCAGTACTATGTTAAAGTACGATACTTTGCAATTATTTAAAAAAAAGTATTTTCGAATCCGTTAGGATTTGTTGAGTAGGCAGATTTTTGCCCCAAAAAGGTCCAAAAAATAACACTGTGCCTTTCGAGATGTGGATCTGGATACGTTTTTTAAGAATTTTTTGGACAGCTCATAGCACTAATGCCTCGATTCCCCAAGAAATACTTCCCCAAAACCGAATCTTCAGCATCGTATTCTCCCTTCCTCTCATTTTTTGGCCTTGTCAATCGGAGAGAGGACAATATAGAACGGATGATACTTCAAAAAAAAAACAGATGGGAAGAGCGAACGCTCTCCAAAACTTTGGGCTAATATCATCAGGGAGCTGCTGGGAAAGAGAAAGAAAAGAAAGAGAGAGAAGAGAAAGAGTTTTAATGAGGAGGTGCACCTAACCGGCAACCATGACAGATGGTGTGATGCTGTCAGACGTTGCATACAACAAAATAGGCTAACGAAAATAATTGATCTGCCAAGACGTTGCGAATAAGATAAACTTAAACAGTGACCCAAAAAAACCTTATTTTTCGCCCCTTTTGGGGACCTCATGAATTTTATGTAAAAGTGGTCTAAACTATAGTTTATGGTGATATTTTAAAATAGGCGAAATTCCAAGTTGAGCATAGTTTTTGTTTTGGATATATGACGAGTTAAACTCGTTATTTGATTCATCCACGCCAAGGCGAATCCGACATTCTCGGTGACCTCTTGCGTTATCTTAAAATTCTCAACAGATACAAGCAGTACCATTTTTAACGTAAAAAAAATACAACGAAACAAGAAAAAATAAAAAAAACATAAACCTCTTCCTGGATTAGTACCGTGACGTGGTGAAGAGGCTTTACATATTATTGAAATACATTTCAGAAATATAACCAAACCTATTCTTAGAAATATACATTTACTTTTTAAAGGCCGTCGGATACAAGGTTTGGAGTAGCTATCGAGATTTGCTAAGTCTCCAGTATAAAAATACCGATTAATCGAATATTATCAGGAAAAATCTTGATTTTTTCCTGTAAAATCGGCTATACCTCACTTGAACAACGTTTTTGATAAAATACAATGATAGATTCAAAAAGAACGGAAGATTTTACATAGAAAATGATACACCTTACATATTTGAAAATCGTGAACATAATGAACGAGATTGCCAAGAATGCTGGATTCATCTTGACTTGAAGAGGTCAACTAACAGGTTCGACTCGTCATATCTCCAAAACAAAAACTATGCTCAACTTGAATTTTTGCCTACTTTAAAATATCACCATAAGCCATCATTTAGATCACTTTTGAATCGAATTCATGAGGTCCCCAAAAGGGGCGAAATTTTGGGTCACTCTTTTTTCGATTCTGTTCAAATTTGTCAGTTGAAAATTTGCGTCCGAATAGTACAATGGTCAGTACAACTTGCATAATATAAATCTTTTTTTAGAGAGCTATGTATGAAAAGAAGAAAACTCGCAAGCCTTGATTACGTCGTTTTTATAATTATGCTAATTGAAATATTGTGTCCTAGACTTTTGCATTATTTGAAGAAAATAGAATATTCCCTATCAAGCACTGTAGTGCAGACACAAGGTAACGTTAATATAGCATATTGTTTAAACAAAAACCTTCAGGGCTTAGTTCTCTGAAATCCGAAAATTAACGAGATAACTAAGTTTTAATTAACAACCGTTTAGTTGTCAGTAGCGTTACCACATTATGACATTAAGCAATGCAATGGCACGTTAATGAGAGCATGATAAACATTTAAACATATAACATAAACATAAACGCACCACATATAGTAGACAATCCCCAAATCCAAAGCCAAGGCTGCCCGAAAGAGGGTTACACATTTGGAAACATGCAAAACATACATCCATACCCACCAGAATTGTCAATGCCAGGGCTTCGGCTCGAACCCACTACGCGATAGACAGAACAACCAACATATTGTCACACAATACGGCTTAGCCAACTGAGCTACTGCGCCGGTTGATTAAAAAATATTTTTGAGCTGATGTATTTAGGTAAAAAGTGACATGAATTTGCTATCGCCTCTGGCATAATAAAAATTCAACACATAATGAGGTTAGTGGAATTTCGACATCGTGTGTACTTACGCATTAAGTGTTGTGAGAATGTACTTGTACTATACAATTTTAATGTCCTTTGCAACACCCTTCTGGACGGGTATTTCCTGCTTCGTGATTCTACTAGATTTTAATTTTCTATTTAGCGGGTAAGCATAAGTTTTTCCCAACCGGGAGATTTGTTGTAATTGACCCCCTAAGAAAATTAAAGTAGTCCGCGCCCATGGGAGCAAAAGTGGCTTTCCAGACCCACAGAAATAGTTAAATGTGTTTTCATTATAGCATGCAAAACAGGAGCAGTTCGAACTAGAAAGGTGTATACGCTTAAAGTCGGTTAGTGAATGGTGATATTTTACACTCTTGTGCAAGAATAGCGAGCTGAGCGACAGTCACACAAACTGAGAGAACCGCTGTTTACATGATCATTTACCCTTTGTAGCCTCTTTAAATGCATAACATTCTCGCGTTCAGTGCTCACTACCGTACTTTTGGGAATTACGTTTCCATTTTGAAAAGAGAAGCTCGAATCAATTTCAGCCGATATTAATTTATTGTCAAATGCACTCTTCAGATTTATCAATTAACCAATTAATAGCACCTGTCGTTAAAGATGACATATGAGTCGTATTGATTATTATTAAATTCATTTATTGAGCCTAATCTACTATACGGGGTTGAAGAGAAGTAATGAATGATGGTTGTAATTCTACCAGTAATTTTTCTCGCCTTTATGCTTCTGGGAGTATAGAGATTTTAATACTTGATACATGATGTCACCAACATTTTTTAAATGAAAACCTATATCTTCTTATGCACAACGCTTTGTCAGAAGTTTCGTGATTAATGCATCATTCTAGGTTAAGTTAGGCTGATAAGTTAATGAGCCTATAATCATCCATTATGCCTCTCTCTTAATTGTATTTCACTTAGTAAGTTCAGCTTATTGATGAATCTGATAACCTTATTGGGTGGGAAACCGGATTCCTTCTGCAGAAGGGCAGATACCTATAACGCGCTCTGTTGTTTCATCCTTCTCCAAACAGACGGCATTCGACGTTTTCCGCTAATCCAGGTCTGTATAGATGGTGGTTTAGTTTGCAGTTCCCAGAGTTCTCAGATGCAACCTGTTTAACTCTAATATTTTTTATTCCTCCCTTGAATGAACTAGTTCTGGTCGTTCTTACCAGTACTGGAATATTTTCCTTTCAGTTCAGGGCAAGATAGTTATTTTCGAGGTGCTTTTGACGATATGCTAAATACTGGTTCTGGTTCGATAAATTTCGATACCCACACCTTCCCTGCCTAAAAAGTCGACTATTCCATTGTTTCCATGACAGATAGCCTGGTATCCAGACCAGAGTCAATTTATTATTTCTCTCCAGACAAGTTAGAGTCTTCTGGCAGCTTCGAACTGTTTTAGAACTGCAACGATAGTATGCAAGAGCTTTAAGAGCTGCCTGGCTATCTGAGAAGATTTTTATTGATCTGTGTCTATGGTGTATCTGTTCCAGCCTCCATACACACAGTTTAATGGAAGTCTCACTATAAAGAAGAGTCGCATTACTACCCAGGCTTTAAGTTATTCTCCAGGGGTTTTGGAGCCGTCTGTGAACCAACAAAATATCTGCTCTTTGCAAGTCGGGTTTTATTTCGATCCCATTATAGGCTATTGAAACAGGGTGCTAAAATGCAGTCCATAGATGGTCATGACAGGCATCACATCTTAAAGCATTTCCAGTGTGTCATGACTATGTCATCTGACAGCATGTTAAGTTCCGTGATACTTGCAGGCAGCACATTAATAACCGCTTGTTGGTCTGTATTTTACCCACCTGGCCTCAAGCATCCCCTCTTTGATGTGTGGCATATCTGATAGTATCACACCATCTGTCACGATTTCCTTCTAGACGTACTACCTCACCGAAACTTTTTCCCATCAGCTTCTTGGTAATAATGTTTCTGGGGACGTCCTCTTCGCCCCTTGCCATCTAGTTTTTCCTGAACTATGAACCGTTCTATTTTGTCCTAACTGCAGTTGATGTGGCCAAAAAATTAAAGCATTCGTTAGAATATAAGCTGATCGAGCTATTGGTATGATAGACTGCTTAGGAAATTCGTAACAAACTTGCCCAGACGCACATATCAATAGTATCTGTCTCCCTAACGATTCGTGTTTCGATGGCGTAAAGGAACTGTTTTCTGTCAAATAGTTTTTTAGATACAGCATTAGAAGATAGATACAGGTAAACAAACAAAAAGACATATGGAATTGGAGAAAAACATAAAAATCCGGAGATATCTCGGAGAGCAGTTTTTCAATATTACAATTTGATAAACAAGATAGGTTAAATTCCTTCTGAAAGATATTAACGTAAAAAACCATTATCAGAAATAAAACTTCAATAAATTCGCGTATCTATACTTTGTTGAATCAAATTATCAAAAATTAACAAATTTTCGTGAAAATAATTTCATTTAGCATTTACGCTTACATTTAATCGTGGCTTCAATGGAGCGCAGAAACCTCCGATTCCCTTTACTACATTCCTTCAATTTTGTGTAAATATTCAATATTCGAACACAAACTGGATCGTTTTCGGATTGCATAGGCTGGTTTGCTGAATTATTTGAAGACTAAATCGTCGGAATCTAAAGAAGCTTGCCTTAAGCGATGTGTCATCACTCTATGACATTAATTTATTTTCTTTATTCTATCTAGTAATTTATATTTAAAAGCAGGGCAACAACATCTCATCAAATGCAAAAATCTTTGTATACTCTAGATACTGAAGCAGTTTTTACTAAATAACATATGTCCTAACTTTCAGTTAGCTGTATTTATTAGTCGTTTATTTTCCATAGTAAGTTGGAACTATCTAACTATTAACCAATACAGTTATCTAAGCTTTAATCAGAGTTAAGCAACAAGAGCAGAATGTCCCGTGAAGATATGTTTTTACTAGGTGAATCCTCTACCTAAATACATGACAATATCCTTTTCGTCTCGACTTTGTGGCCGCTCGGCTTTGGGCCCGCTCACTGTAACAGGAGTCGACATAAGTTAGTAGATTTAGTCATACGTGCTTTCATTATCCACTGTCTTAGCCAATTACCGACTTTCTCCGAGTTTTTTTTTAAGGTTTTTGAAGTCTGGGGGGTTGGTATGACAGTATGCGAACGCCGGGATATCATCTGCTAATGTTTATTTCTGGTCAAATCAATATATTACCAGTATAATACTGAGCCCCATTGCATTATCTTGGAACAAGCCATATTTATTAGGTTGCAAGCTTATATATTTTACTCTTTATGTAAACAAGGCGAACTAAATAGAGGCACTCGAAGGGCAAAGATCTATATACTTTCAGTTAGCCAGGCAGCATTAAAGGCTCTCGGGTCCTATACCTTCGAGTCAAAAATAAGCCTGGGATATGGGTGCCAGGGCATGAGGGAATAGAAGGCAATGAACTGGCTGATAGCCTCGCAAGAAAAGGGGCTGAAGCCCCATTTTTTGGACCCGAACCGTTCTGTGGCTTATCTAAGGGAGACATAATGGAGGAGGTCCTAAAATGGGAAAAGAAACAAAAGAAGTCCTACTGAAGGAATACTCCAGGCCAAAGATAAGCGAAAAGGTTTATAACCTATTCAACAAAGAATGCCTTGAACTTAAAAGTCAGACCTAAGGCTTTCTAACTGGCCAATCCCCTTGAGATATCTTTTCAAGACCATGGGCATGGCAGAAGATGACAAAATGCAGATACTGTGAAGCTGCAACTGAGACTGCGGAATATATACTTTGTGAATACAAAGTATTAATCCGCATTAGGCTAAAGTACCTAGAACAGGCGGAATTAACGCCTGAAGACATAGGGATATTAGCTCCCAGGAAAATCGCAAGCTTTGCAAAAAGTCTTGGAATCCTGGGTGACAACTAGTTGTAGGGTAATTCACAAAAAACCTTTTAGGTCGAGGTGAAGAAAGGCCAACCCAGGACCAAGCGACCTCTTAAACAATCTACAATCTACAACCAAGGCGAATATATAAGATAAATAAGAATTCAATGAATAATGATGAAATAAATAATGATATCGTAACTTTTTTTGAGTTTAAAGTGCAAGTCTTCATACCAGACCATATCAAATTCTTGTCTAGTGTCTCAAATGACGGCGGAACAATGTCTTTTATCCTCTTAAGCTATTTTTTTTCAACTCTGTAAATTTGGTTGATGCCGAATTCTAAAACTGGATATTATGTTTTCTCTCTTCCAGAATGGATGTCAGCCATTTCAATAGAAACTTTATCAATATTGACATGATTGGAAGCAAAATTTACAATTTTAATCAGTGAATTAATCATTCTTCTTGAGCTTTCTTCATAGTCCGTAGAAAATTTTTAATAAGCTCCAATTTTATGTGGAGTTTCGATAACACAGCCTTTTGTGAATCATCAATTCTTTTTCTGATTCTAAGAACAGTCTCAGCGGTCATCTTCCTTTTGTAATGTTGAAATCGTGCTCGACTGCCCCACTCACAAGGAAAACGGCAGTATTTTGTATGTTCTTGCTGTATGCCAACTAAGAAGACAGCAACTTTTACACACATCTGCATTCATACTTTTGCCATTCATACTTTTTGTAGTGTTGTAGCTTTCCTTCATATGGACAGCACAACCGATTGGAATTTGTTGCCATTATGGAGTAACACAGCTTTTAGACTGAGTTTCAAGATATTTATTAAAAAACCTCTAGTCATGAGAATAATGAAGAATGTTTAAACGGTCACTATCTCTGCAGAGTACTAGGTTATCTTCCATCTTTAAAAAATGTCAGTTCTTTCTGACAACTTCGATACATGGAAACTTTGACTTTTGGTGGGAGATGCGAAAGGCTCCGTTTTTTCCTTAGACATACCGGCACGGTAGCTCAATCGGTTAAGGCGTATTGAGTGGCGAATACGCTGATCGACTAGCTACCGCGCTCTGGGTTCGACCCCCAGCCCCGGTATTGACAACATCGGGGGGTGTGGATGTATGTCTGCGTTTTTCCGAATGTGTAACCCCCTTCCGGACAGCCTTGGCTTTGGATTTGGATCTACTATCTGTGGTGTGTTTATGTTATGTTTATGTTATACCCAGATCCCTTAAGAGATCACTTAATTCGCTTTGATTAACTTGCTAGTTCTCCACCAGGCACTTCGGAAAAGAAATCAGGATCTTGTGAAATTGATGGCTCGACTCGTCCTATTATTATTTTCTGACTCTTTGTCAGACTGAAAGGTATATTCTTATGGTGAATTAGGAATAGGTAGTTCATTAACTATGGAGAACTAGGCGGATGGAATGTGGGCCTATTAGGGGATTGTATTACTATCCTCTACTAGTTGGTTATACCCTGCTTAAAACAAGGTATCAAACAAAAACAGCAATATGGAATATGCTATTTAAGTTCACGTCAGATCATAGGCATAGCATTTAGACAACTACGGAAATTATCAGCACAATTGCTGCAATATATACATATATGAGGTGCCCACCTTTTGTCTTGGTTCCCAGTTTGGCAACCAAATACAACTGGCCTTGTAGTACTATGTAGAACTACTAGTACTACTTAATAATTTTTTTGTAGGTAAATAATATACAGGGTGGAGCAATAGTGCGTCGGACTTCGATATCTCGGGTTCTGCGATAGCTAGAAATTAAAAAAAAGAAATGCAAGTAAACTAGATAAGAAAGTCTAAAACCAGATATTATTTTCGATTAGCCAAGACGAAATTACAGGATCAAGTGCCTTTTTTTAAATGGAATGCTAGGTATATCAGTACATTTTTGAAGCCTCTTTCTAGACTCTATTCATTTCTATATTATTATTGGCTATCCCACAACCACTTGCACGTAATGAATTTTTTTTTTTTAAATAATGCCATCTGCAGATGCATATTGAAAAAATTACCAAAGTCACAATGACGGGTTTTAAGAGAAGCTTATGTGAGTGCTAGTTATGAGACATCTAATTAATGTTTTTTAATCATTGTTACTTCCTAAAAATGTACAGGGTGGCCAAAAATTTTTTGATGAAGAAATGAAAAATGAACATTTTTCTGTAAATACTTCCTTATGGCTAATTGCAACAATTTTCGTTTCATTGAGCAATAAGTACAACATCTGGGGATAAACTTTAAGAATAGAGTTTTCTTCAAATAATTCAGTAGAAAAAATTATAATAAGTGCTCATTTTGCTCATTTTGCCCATTTTGCTCATTTTGATCGACACACATCTCTACGCGCTTTTGAAATGAGGTTTCTATTGTTCCTAAAATTGCCGGTGTGATAGATCTAAAAGAAGTTATTATGCTTTCCTTCATATTTTGTACTGTTGTTGGCGTGTCTTTATAAACAATTTCCTTCACATCTCCATAAAAAGAAATCCATTTTTGTAAGATCTGGGGATCTAGCAGGCCATTAAGTGGCCTCTAACTGCATTTAAATAATGTGGTGGAGCACCATCTTGCTGAAACCACATCCCATTTCGAATCCTTTCAGGAAGATTCACCAATAATTGTGGCAGATAGTTTTCAAGGAA
The DNA here is from genome assembly GCA_936432065.2 of Rutpela maculata. Classification (NCBI taxonomy): domain Eukaryota; kingdom Metazoa; phylum Arthropoda; class Insecta; order Coleoptera; family Cerambycidae; genus Rutpela; species Rutpela maculata. The sequence continues at coordinate 61,561,882 of OW386294.2, forward strand.
ATGAAGATAAATAGCTCCAGTCAATGTACCATCAAAAAAATGTGGCCCTATTACATGTTCTCTAATAATTCCTCCCCAAACATTTATGGACCATCTGTGCTGGTTATCAACTTGCCTAAAGAAGTGAGGATTTTCCGAAACATAATAATGGAGATTGTGCCTATTAACAAATTTTATGAAAAGTTGCCTCATCAGTGAATAAAACATTATGAAAGAAGGTGACATCTTGCTTTTTTTATAATTTTAATAATTTTTTTTTAATAAGTTAGTGAAAGTGTATAGAATAATATCCTGAATATCTCGGATGCAGAATATAAAAAAAAAAGGTGAAAAAAAAATTTTTTCATCCATTTTTTTCAAAATTTTGAAATTAAGTCAAGCTAGGAAAAAATAAAAAATACAGATGGATAGATCACGTATATATGAACAAAGAATGTCCTAACAAAATTTATCGCTAAAGCCACGGTTTTCCTGGAAAAAAAAATAGTCAAGTGTAACGTTAGAACTCGGAGCGAGATACATGCGTGCGCGCGCTTGAATACGCATGATTGTGATACCGATGCACTGAATTACATGTCACTAAATCAGAATTTGTTCAATCTATATGAGTGTTGGTTCATTTAAAAGATGGAAACTGTAACTTTCTGATGCTTTTTTGTTTTAAACAATGCAAGCAATGAATGGATGGGAAAAATATACTTATATATATTATCATGCCCGAACTCAATCGTCGCAATAGAAAATATAGGAAAAAATAAAAGCCCTTCAAAAAAATTCTTACTTCATTGAGAACTGTTAAAAAGTATGTACACTTCATGATTATTATGGTTTATAAGTTGCAGTAACGTGGATTTAAAAAAGTACATCTCAAATCATTGTAATTTCCTTGCTTGGTGATTTTCTTGATAAATATGTACCTATATTGGAGGCTGTAACTTGCCGAAAAACTGACCCAAAAAATAAAATATCATTATTTCAGAAAAAATGTATACTTTTCGAATGTTCAAACACAACTTCGTTTACTTGTATTTATTTTTTCGAAAATATGATTAATCAGATCATGATAAGAAATTGCGATTTTCACGATCTTATCCTTATAACTATGAAAATATCTTTGATTGTTTTGAACATAAATTCTGAAACTTTTCTAATACATTAACAAATGTATAAGGAATCCATTGGATACAGCTGAAATGTGGATATGCATTCATAATTATATATTTTCCTTCCAGACTCACTATTTATCCTCCTATTCACTAAGAAAATTGTTAAAAATGTGTAATCAGAAAGAAAAAAAAGCTTTATTTTACTCGTTAGAACTGCTAAGAATTTTTAGAGGTTCCGTAGTATGCATTTAACCGTGCGCTTGGCCGCGCAGAGTGTTATTTCACTATTCTTTCCAGGAATACCGTGGCTTTAGCGATAAATTTTGTTAGGCCATTTTTTGTTCAGAAACACGGGTTATCCACCTGTATTTTTTGTTTTTTTCTACCCTGACTTAATTTAAAAATGTTGAAAAAATGGATGAAAAAATAATTTTTTTTCACATTTTTTTTATGTTCTGCATCCGAGCGGAGTGTAAGCTTTTCAGGATATTATTGTACACACTTTCACGAACTCATTAAAAAAAAATTATTGAGTTTTTGTGGGTTTCACTATAAAATGTTCTCTGCCCAGCTGGGCTACCATTACAAAACTGTAGATCAATTTGAAAATTGTCATCAGGATATGATATTCCTACTAACAAGCACACTTCTCTTTGATTAATATGAGGATTCTCAACCGTTGCCAGCACCACAGAAAACGCAATTTTTTCATTCACAACACGTTATATTCTTTCACTTTTTTTATATTCGACATTTCCAGTTTCCATAAATATATGGAAGCTGCTAACATCAGTAATCCTTCTTTCAGGATACCTTTGCTTATAAATTCTAATGACAATCGAACAATTTCTGTCCGACTCTCCCAAAACAAAAGTCATGTCTACCAGTTCCGCTTTATTAAAATTCATTTTGTAAAACTCGAAATATTTTTTTAATACAAATGATAACTGTCGACTGATAAGTGCGATACATGTTCATTTGTACAAGACAATTTATACCAAACTGAGCAAAAAAATTACAAAGAAACTATTACAGTAAGGGACCAGTGGAACACTATTTACCCACTTCAGTGGATTGGAAGGAATGGTCCCACTAAATGGCTTCATTTCCAAATTGCGTAAAGACGAGTGTCAATCAAAATGAGCAACATGTGGAGCACATATTATAATTTTTTCTAATGAATTATTTGAAGAAATGTTTATTTTGTGTTTATTCTTGAATTTTGCACTTATTGCTCAATAAGACGAAAATGGTTGCAATTAGCCATAGGGAAGTACTTATAAAAAATGTTCGTTTTTCAGTTCTAAATCACATCGTCGAATAATATACAGGGTGTTCTATTTGAAAAAAAGTGAGAAAATTCAATTTAAAAAGTTCTTAATTGAAAAATAATTTTGGCCACCCTGTACATTTTTAGGAAGTAAAAATGATTCGAAAACATTCATTAGATGTCTCGTAACTAGCATTCACAAAGTTTCTCTTAAAACCCTTGTGACTTTGGTGATTTTTTCAATATGCATCTGCAGATGACATTATTTCAACAAAAAAGTTCATTACATACAAGTGGTTGGGAGATACCCAATAACAATATAGGAATGAATAGAGTCTAGAAAGAGGCTTCAAAAAATGTACTGATATACAAAGTAGTCTATTTAAAAAAAAGGCACTTTATCCTGTAATTTCGTCTTGGCTCGACCTGCATATTCGAAAATAATTTCCGGTTTTAGATTTCTTTATGTAGTTTACTTGTATTTTTTTTTTACTTTCTAGTTATCGTAGAACCCGAGATATCGAAGTCCGACGCAGTATTGCCCCACCTTGTACTACACATATATTAATTTACTAACGCAGTATTATAGCTTTACTTTAAATATTTGCCACAACAATCAAATGTGTGGATGAGTCTCACGAACAAGCCGTGTTTAGGTGGTTCATCCTGATTAAACTTAGATTTATATTTGCAACATTCACCAATTATTTAATTAATGTGTGTATTATAACAAAATTTGAACAAATTACTTACTTACTTACTTACTATATTTTTGAGTCAGTGACATTTCACTAAAGATTCGGTTTATTTATAGAATTTAGCGCATGCGGTGTAAATAACAACACAGTTTCAGGGGTGTTATCGCACGTAGTCGTTCATGCCTTATCCAGGTTTTTTTGTTCATATTTTACCTCGTCAAATAACATAGACATCGCCTGTTAATGTAATTCTGGGACACCCGGTATATGAAAGTATTTAACTAAATATAAATATAAATAAATAAATAAATAATAGTTTATTATTCGTTTAAGTTTACAGTGCACAATGTATATATGTAATAAATTATCTTCATGGGACACGCTGAGTTACAACCAGTTTGTATTGTGTCCCATACAAGGAAAAATATATTCAGATTATAATATATAAATATACAAATTAATTTTTAATATTTAATGAAGAAAATACGAAAAAAAAATAATTAAAAAAGACCATACCGCCCATATCTATATAATACTAAAATTTGTAGGTTATACTTATTACAACAAAACAAATTAAAAAGGGGAGATGATCAAATGGGTGAAATATTTCAGTATAAATACCACACACTTCATATGTCGGTTGCATTTACCTTAAATTATTTTGATAAAAAAAATCACACTTATTTAGATAAATAATAATTCTAGCCTTTCCAAATTTTAGCCATTAATATATCACTTTGATGTGTACGAATAAATAGCCAGCAAAATCGGAAACGATTACGTAAATTCCTGAAGTTAATATAGAATATTAATTAAAATCAGTACACTCCAAATGGGAAACTGAAACTACCTTATAGGGTTAAATTTACATTTTAATCAATGCGTTTCAATCTCAAATAAAGATGCGAAGTCGATTTTGCAGTTTCTCTGATGGGGCATTTTGAACTGAAAGTTTTAGCTAACTGTATTTAAGTAAGTTCGACCATGTTTTGTTAAATGCTTTTATCTAAATCGTTCGCTCGATGATTATCCTTTGCTTTTAAATAAAGTATTTTTTAACTTTTGATCAACTTCAACTTTATTCAAATTAAGTAATGTAAATATCTCTGACGAAAATTTTGCATTTACGACATCCAAGGGGGAATTCATGATTTTCTTTGGATGTTAAATAGCCATTCAAATGTGTAATAAAGAAATTGTAAAATAAAGACGCTCGTTCTATTTTCCTTTATCTCTTCAAAATGTTAGACCTCCCTGCTAGCTCATGATCAGCACAGATAAGTAAAGATAAAACTTAAAAAGTAATTTACACTTTAATAAAATCATAAGCATTCTCCTAAATATTATTAAATTAGTATATTAAAAAATTGATATAGCAACAAAACCATACCAAAGAGTAGAGAAGAGAAGACAGCCGATGAAATCTCTTTGACCTTTTAGTAATGGCGTTCATGACTCGGTCGGTTTAATTGTGAGTTATCGCGCTGTTGCCGAATGTAACTCAATTTCAAATATCAGATCCGATCATATTGTTATAGATATGGATCAGAGACTATAGGTGCTTAATTTCAGCACAAGCAGAGTTGCCAAATCCTATTTTATAGTATTGCAAATTTAAAAGCTCTTATACAATATAGAATATGACGTGCAGTAGATTGTAGATTATTTAAGGTCCTGAGTTGGCCTTTCTTGACCTCGACCTAAAAGATCTTTTGTGAATTACCCCACAAGTTGTTGCCCAGGATTCCAAGACTTTTTGCAAAGCTTGTGATTTTCCTGGGAGCTAATGTCCCTGTGTCTTCAGGCGTTAAATTCCGCCTGTTCTAGGTACTTTAGGCCTAATGCGGATTAGTACCTTACATTCACAAAGTATATGTTCCGCAGTCTCAGTTACAAATTCACAGTATCTGCATTTGTCACCTTCTGGCATGCCCATGTTCTTGAGATAATATCTCAAGATGCAATGGCCAGTTAGAAGGCCTGTGATCAGCCTTAGGTCGGGCTTTTCGAATTCAAGAAGCCCTGTGGCATTCTTTGTCGAATAGGTCATAAACCTTTTCGCTTGTCTTTGGCTTGGAGTATTCCTCCAGTAGGACTTCTTTTGTTTCTTTTCCCATTTTTGGACCTCCTGCGTTATGTGTCCCTTAGATAAGCCACAGAACGGTTCGGGCCCGAAACATGGGGCTTCAGCCCCTTTTCTTGCGAGGCTGTCAGCTAATTCATTGCCCTCTATTCCCTCATGCCCGGCACCCACATCAAGGTAATCTTGTTGTTTTTGTCAGTTGCTTCGGGGATTGTCTGCATTCCTATGCAATTTTAGACTCGAAGGTATAGGACGTGAGAGCCTTTAGTGCTGCCTGGCTATCTGAAAGTATATAGATCTTTGCCTTCGATTGCCTCTGTTAACCCTTTGTGGACTAGTGGATATCCTGTGAAACCACCTTATGTACGCAAAAATGAATCTTGATAAATAATGAAATTATGTGTATTTTGTGACAAAAATAAATTGTCATCTTTTTTTTTTTTTCATTATCTGAAATCATGTTGAGAATCGTTTACCAAGAGTTAGTTGTTTGCTTTCACGCGGTAGCTCAATCGGTTAAGGCGTATTGAGTGGCGAATATGCAGATCGACTGCCTACCGCGCTCTGGGTTCGACCCCCAGCCCCGGTATTGACAACACCGGTGGATGTAGATGTATGTCTGCGTTTTTCCAAATGTGTAACCCCCTTCCGCACAGTCTTGGCTATGAATTTGGGGGTTGTCTACTATCTGTGGTGTGTTTATGTTTATGTTTATGTATTCGGTAGAACAATGATGTTTCAGTATCCCACATTTAGGGGTACGTAGCACTAAAGATCCACTAGTAAAACATATTTGAATCGCAAACTGTCCATTAGAAAAAAAATTGGATGACGGTATTAGTAGAACCGGTAGACAATACCTTTACCACGAAAATCTTCTCCAACTCAGATAAGAATTCTTAAAGTCTGTAAGAGGAGACATCCTTACGTATATCGATGATAATCATGAGGGTCTTAAGGGCTATAATCGTACCTCTGGTCATCTTTTATCAGTCCGCAAAAGGTTAAGGCATTCCTAGGCACACAGATCTATAGCATAGATCTCTGCCTGGAAGATTGTTGGGTGTTACCAAGGGCTTTAGATAGCCTTCATTTAGCGTCCGCTACGCCCACACCAACCTCTTCGTCCATCTTGGATCCATCTGTATACCAGATGAGTGACTTTTTCTCCAATCGTAGTACTTCAACTCAGTACCAATATCCTTAAATGACCAACCATGGCGCCTGATCTGAATTTAAGTGCCTTATGACGTGCAGTAAAAAAAATTGCAAAATAAAGTACATATTCTTTTAAAAAATAAATTTATTCCAAAGCGAAATGTTATACATTAAGACAGAACACAGATTTCTGGGAAATAAGTAGGTCAACAATTCAAAATATGAAGCAATTATGGAATTAATTTTTTAATAATAATAACAGCATATTTTTTTAATGTACTATTATTAAATATTAAGGGTTCAAAATAAATGCTGCAAATACGATAATTTGGGTATGCTTTTTCTACATAAAAATCTGGTTTTAATAAATCTGAACATCCACATGTCTGTATATATAAGCCATCTTTAAAACCTACAATAGAATGTGATATTTTTTCTATATAGGCTTAAACAAAAGTCAGGAATAGGTATTGGTTGATGTGAGCTCTACAGAGCAGTAATTAAGTATTTTTATTATTTCTTTCATTTTTAAACTAGCTACAAATTTAATAAATTATCCACTAGCCGGGCTTTAAAAACTAACCTTACTATGACTCTGAGAAGCGATATGCCGTACCATTATTATAATATCAAAACAGTTGGAATTCTCCCCTAATTACACAATTTCGCATGTATTCAAAATTTACAAAACAAAAACAAACGAAATCAGCTGATCGTGACATACAGCTATATCCCTTTGAATTGAAGTTTTTTCAACTATGTAATATATTGTTCTCTTTCTGATTGTTTACCCTTGTTTAATTCTCCACAGTTTGACAAAACCTTGAAAAAAATCGCGTAAATAATCAAGTGGCAGTCATTACTCAGTTTTTCCTCACCCTGTATATTCTTATATTTGAAAATGTACGGAGAAAATTTAATACTAAAATTCCTCTAAGGGTCATGTCTTTAAAAACAATTCTCACTGTAAATCGATGTTGTAGAATGTGATTATTGTTCCAGTTCCTCCGATGCTATGGATTCCTCACCAGCTTGTAGGAGCTCCGCTAGCGTACTCCGTAACTTTAGAGTGTTTTACGGAAGCCCACCCGAGCTCACTTAACTATTGGACTCGAGAGGATGGTCAGATGATCCACGAGACCAGAAAATATCATGCAGAAAATATAATTGGCAATCCAACGTATAAAACTCACATGCGACTCACCATTAACAACATACAGCAAAATGATTATGGAACATATAAATGCGTAGCTAAGAACCCCCGTGGGGAGACCGATGGCACCATCCGCCTATACAGTAAGTATTATATAAAATATTCCGTTTTATTGCAATTCAAAATTGGGAATTTTGTGTCGTATACGCAACGGTTTTAAATGAATGAATGATTCAATGCACAGTATCTTTTTAAATATTTCTACCATTTTTGTTTCATACAAAGCGTAGAAGACCCACAACATTATTTTTTAAAATCACAACTCTAAGATAAAAGTTAAAATTCTTAATTTTATCTCAGAATTCTGACGCATAACTCAAAAATTCTGACATAACCAGAGCTCGTAAGTCAGATTGCATTTTTATAATTATGTGGTTCAGCAGATATGGGTTTGTACGTATGTCATATGAAGAAATGAAACATTGTCATGTTAGGATGCTAAAACTTGGTGAAATATATATATAATACAACACTTAGAGCACCAAAACTATTCCTTTGTGGTGGCACAATAATAATATTAATTAGTCTAAATATTCAGACTTCAAACTTTGACGTTTCATGTCAAAAATTGAAGAATACTCCGAATATGGTCTGTCAACGTCCACAGGCGTATATTTAAAATACTTTTTTGAAGACGCAACGTTTTAACAATGTATGTTGGGTAACGAACAGCTTACTTCTTTTCCTATAAAAAGATCCACGATACGAAATTGAAAATTTCACAATTTTTTAGAGTTTTTAAACAATTTTTTATATACAATATTGATAATAACTAATTACTACATAGAAATAACGGGGATAGAGATAATTGCAAAAATCTGCAACGCAATACAATTTTCACTTTTCTGGCAGCTGTGAATTGTAAGGTGTTAACAATAGAGAAAAATTGTTTATAGAAAAATTATAGCTCTTTTAAGTTCTATAATATTGGCAATACCTAATTTTAGAATAGAACTAACAGGAAAAGAGACAATTGAGAAAAAATTATTTTGACCGTTATTTTTTCAACAGAAGCAACATTAGAAGCAACGTTGTTTTTGTGGAGAACGTTAATCAGTCCTGTCGAGAGGGGGGAGGGTGATTCCCCGGGCCCGGGATTGTTTTGGGGGCCCGGTTTTTGCTCATCAAAAATTTTTTTCGGATATCTCCCACCCCCCGCTCATCAAAAAATTTTTTAAGCACCCGTATTTTCTCTCCACGGTCCTGGCGGTAATTAAACATTGTGACAACCCCCTCTATGCACTACATTTCCGCCTACATATGTTAAAAAAATCCTTATAAATATTATTCCCCCCCCCCCATTTTTTTATACTTTTTTTATCGGCAGAAAGATATACCTTGCGCCCGTTTTACTCCCCTCCCTATGTCAAAAGCAACAAAAATACGAACAAAGTTTTTTTGCTCTACTCTACTAACGAAAATGCTTCCTATATTCGTCAGTGACTTAAAAGAAAAAAAAATATCAAAAATTGTGACTATCGAGAAATCATCTTATATGCGCCAGTAATTTTGAAGAAAAGAACGCACAAAACCTCACTACCTACGAATTTGTCCTTTGTATGCCACGAGGTGCAAATTATAAAATTTACTTCCAGTATTGACACCCTACACAAATGGATCTGAAATTACAACTAAATAGTTTCACGCATTTGCAATAACGCGATAAAATAAACAAACAGGTACTTCAAGTTGGGTCTCCGCGTGTAACTGTAACCTTCTGCGATAGTAAAAAAAGGGTCGCCACGTTCCACGTAGATAATAACCGTAATTATATTGTATTTATTGTCATTTTGTTTACTTAATTTTCATAGGAAAATAATATGAATGTAGAGATGGCCTCTAAGGGAATAACAAATTCTTTGAAATATGAATTTATTTGGAAACAAGACACATCATTTTATTTTACTAATTTGCCGGTAAATATAATAGCGTACACGGACAGTCTTAAAATCAGCTGATACAAAATTGTGTGACTGTAAAGTAGTATTACTATGAGAAGATGACAGCAAAAAATATGCGCAGAAACGAGTTTGTGCACTTCATCATTTTAAGCCAATGAGAAAGAATTACGTGACATTCAATGTCAACACCAGTGGCGGCGGTGCTCTACAGTAGAGCGGAGGCGACGGTAATAATAATAATAAAATAACTTTATTAGGCAAAGTTTAGTACAACTTACTATTCTTACACTTCTCCTGAACAAAGGTTACTCGTAACAGTTGGCAAGTTTTAATCTACTCTATTTACACAGCTCCTTGACCGCGAAACTTTTATTGCAATTACACATCCCTATAAAGCTATGTCACTGGTAAAAATTTTCGCGCATATTGGCTTCGCCCTGTCATCTTCTCATAGTAATACTAGTCTACACACTTCCAGTTTTATAATTCTTAAACTAAGAAAAGAAAATCTGAACAATTCACGTTATACACACAATACGTTTCTGGAATTGCAACCTGAGCTACGAGCTCTGCTAGTAAAGGTGACTTAAAACTTAGGGTAACATTTGTTTGTTAGCGGCAGCTGTCGATGGCTTTAAGTGGTTTTCTGGAAAAACTTACTGAAAAGCTTACATTTTAAGGAGCGAAATGAGGTAGAAAATCAGTTTCATTTAGATACACTTTAGATATATGTGATAAAGACTATCATTTTAAGTACCTTTTATAAATTATTTATTCCATGTCTCTAGAGGATAAAGTAGATACTTAAAAACTTTATAATTCTTTAGAAGAGCGTACCTTTAGTTTTACTTCAACATCCCGTGGAAGTATAGTAACGCTTAGAATGTCATGAATCGTCAAGATTTTAAGTTTGAAATAAAGAAATTTTTGTCTATCGGTCTGTAACTTTTTTGTGCGCACGATTACTCTGAAACCGTTTAAAACACTTGACTTGAAATTTGGTACATGTATGTATTTTAACAAAATCTGGAACCAGATTATATTTTGATCTTATTCCGGTAAAGGGTTGGGGGTAAATTGGGATAAATGGGTAAATCAAGCCAATAAGAAACTGTAAAATTGGTACTCAATATATGTAACAGAAGCTAAGGTCTCAAAAAAATTTTTGGCATTAGCCACCTCTATTACCACCCCCATCCCATTATAAAAGGGGGTGAAAAAATAAAATTGTGATTTAGTGTGTGTACAAGAACTAAAGGCTTCAACATTTTGTTTACTTCATCCACGCCCACTACCAACCCCCTACCACCACCTTCACCCCCACTACCGACGTGGCATATCGTTTTATGGGTTTTTGGGGTGAACAATTTCAAATATTTTATTATTAAAGTTCCATAAACAATTACTTTTACATAGTGGAGTGCAGGTATAGTATAGTAGTGTAGTAGTATAATATAGTCAAAATGGATAAAAAAATCTGGATGTGGAAGTAGTGATTCCTTAAGCAGCAGATTTCTTAGAAGGCTCATGTTAAAATAATACATACAAGAAGCAATTTGTATAGTTTGAAGCCAAAATGTTTCATAAAAATTTTGAACAGCACGGTTGTAACGTCTCAAGTCTTATCTTAAATTAAATATTAAATGTTGAATTGAAAATTCAAACCTTAAAAATTTGGTGTCAGTTTATTGCTCGGACATTCGACAGAGACATTTATACAGAGTTATATTCAACTATTATTTTACTGCCAAATCCAGTGCAAGTAGAGTAACGCAAAAAAAAAATTAAAATTTGTATTGTTCAAATAGGCCTAAAGTGTCATGAAACATCAAGATTTTAAGTTTGGGGAAAAAAAAATTTGTCTATCTGTCTGTCATTCGGTCTGTAACTTTTTTTGTGCGTACAATTACTCTGGAACCGCTTTAAGATATTGACTTGAAGTTTGGTACACGTATGTATTTTAACGAGATCTGGAACTATATTATATTTTCATTTTCATGTTATTACGTTGAAGGGTTGCGGGCAAATTGGGGTAAATAGGTAAATCAAGCAAGTAAGAGTCCATGAAATTGGTATTTAATATGTATAAGAGAAGCTTAGGTCTCAACAACATTTTTAGCATTATTAAAGGAGGTGAAAAATATAAAATTGTGAATTAGCGTGTATATAAGAACCAAAGCCTCAACAATATTTTTTGCTTCGTCCACCTCACTCTGTATCTACTTTTATCTCAAAATTCTGAGTAGTAAGTCGGAATTCTAAGAGAAAAGTAAGAATTCTAACTATGAGAAGTTCAAGTTACAAATTAGAGTTTTCAGTAGTAAGCCAGAAATCGTTATATAGAGATCAGAATTCTGAGCCATAAGTCAGATAAAAGTGAGAATTATAACTTTCATCTCAGAACTGTGACTTTTTAAAGGTTGTTGTTGTGACCCTATATTTTCGTAATCTCACGTAGAAATTTTTGGTAAATTTAAATGGTATCGTAGCCTCTCAAGGCATTCTTCCCTTTGCTTATTCTCTAGGAATATAGTAACCTATAATATTTTTAACGAAGACGAAGAGACAGGGACAGAAATCGCATATTTTTACTATCGATTCTATTTAACAATTTTAAAAGAGACAAGCATAATTCCGACTTTGAAATATTTGCTACAAAAAAATATTTTTTTCAATTCCCAAAACCTTACTTCCCAGAATCTCTGGCCGACAGATTTATTTCTTGGGTACACTATAATATAATGCTTCTAGAATTTCGAGGAATGCTCATTAGAAAAATGTTCTTTTTAGTTCCCTTTTTAGTTTTAGACACTGACAATGTCGATGGGTAATGAATGTTGTCTGCATTTTTTTCAAATGTCCCTTTCCGGGGAGTTTTGGATTTGGATTTGAGATAGACTAAATTATTCAGATAATGAGAGGAATATATTCCATGTTCCACTCATGAGCGAATTGTTAGATTCCATGTGTCGTGTTCGTAATTCTGACCTGAAATACTTAACCATAAACTAGGTTATCATGTGACGTTTATATTTTTCAAATTTGAGTTATTTATCATTTTAAAGTAATAACATACTTCTTTGCGCTGAATACCACACAGTTATTTTTTTTGTTCATCAATACTGAAATAATATCAGTAATAGTAGTTTTCCACTATTCCTCGTATTCTATGATAGCGCATGTGTGGAATATATTCCTCTCGGTATCGTCTCCTAAAGTTTTTCCTCTACCCTCTAGAAAGAAGTTAAACGTCGGACGTAGCAGTACACCATGACATTCAGAATCAACGTTGGGAAACATGTAACTATGAAGTGGCAGCGGGAACTTTGAACGGGCAATTTGTGATAGTCAGAACTTTGCTGTGACTTTAAAGTGACGCTACAATCTCATTCAGTACTTTGTAATAAATATAACTTTAAAGTTGCATATTTGCAGTGCCCGTCACTATCGTCAATTAGTAATTACTTTCAAGTCGCATTTCTGAGTGATTGTTTCTGAAATACGCCCATTTTGTTGGCTAAAACTTATGACGCAATTATTACAGGCCATAAACCATAAAGAGGAGTAAAAAATAACTTTCAGCATATAGGTATAGTGTCATATCCTCGCATGATGTTAAATATTTTAAAGATAATATTTTAATTAACAAATGCAAATTATTAAGGCACATGGTCAAAACCTAACGTTTTATCAGATTGTTTGACAATGAAATTGCATTCACTTTAATTTTGACGCTCAGACCATTGGAAAATAGTACGAGTTTTGTTTTCTAGTATTACTCTTCTAGAAGGGGGCGAGCGTAATGGCGTCTTGACTGTGCATGTATTCCGATACTCCAGTGAAGCAACGTTCAGCGTGGTTAGATACTTGGATGGGTGAAATCCATGTTGGGAAACACAGCGATCTCGTCCCACCTTCTAGCGATGAGTATTTTAGGTATTTTAAAGTGTTTATCCACTGGTCTCAGGCAGGTAATTGTAACGCTCTATTGCGTACGACCAAAATGGTCTTCGCGAGGTTCAGTTACGTTACAATGACATGGTAACGGCGACATCGTGGCGTGGAAGCCGCGACTCTCAGGGAGCTTTACAATTCACTACATACAAAAAAAATGTTTTAGAACAAATACATATTATTCAAGTCAAGCAAATGAAAACTTCGTATTTAAGCAAAAGCATCATCAAATTAAAATAAGAAAAATATTCGTTTAAAATTATTTCTAATATAACTATTCAGTAAAGTTCATTCAAAGAATAAGCATTAAAGTAACACACTCAGATTTAGAAACAAATTTACGTTTACTTGCTGAGATACACTGTAAATGTTTCTATTCAAATGACTATTTACTTTAATTAATGAAATATTTGCATTATTTTAAAATTAAATATATATTTTTCTCATAATAAATCAGCCTAATATTGGTTCAAACACATTATATTGTTAAGTTAAATACATGGTTTTCTTATAATAAATCAGCACAATATTTATTTAAATTGAAAATCATCATTATTCACTTTCGAAATGAAGTCCAACTTCATATCCACAGCAAAAATTAACTTATTTAATTATTCGTCCATCATCCGACTCCTAATGATTCAAGAATGTCTGATGGTATTGCGGTGGAGCATTTATATTTCGTCAATATTATAAACCATTCCAGAGCAAACGTAAGTTACAGACAGAACTGCAGACAGAAATTTTTTTTTCGTCAAATTGAAAATTTTGAGATTTCAAGCCAAAAAAAAAACAATTCAATTTTTTTTGCCGTTACTCTACTTCGACGATCAATGTGGAGGTGATTATATTCTTCCAACTGGGGCACTTCCAGATTCTTGAAATTTTACATAATTTTAATTAGATAATTCACAATCGAATGAGATTCTACGGAATTACGAGTATTGGTCAATCTGTTTTTTCCGTGAAGATGCAGTGCATTTGTGTAGGGTCACCTGACAAAAGACAATGAATCTCAGGAAATGATAATATTTTCTTTATTTCGCCCTATGTTCTGTGTTGAATCTCCTCGACTTCGGCTCAGATAATAAAAGGCGTAATTCTGGCGCGAGGCGCGGCAATTAAACTACGTAAACTAATTAAGATTAGACAGTGCAGTTTGGTATCAGTAACATCTTAATATTTGGTTCTGAATGGAATAAATTATTAGTGCGGCGGTAAGCAAGCCGTTAGAAGCTATAAATTATCCTGTTAAAAAGTAATTTGCTGTAAAAGTCGAATAACCGGACAGTATCGCTTCCTATATATCTAATATCAGCCAGAAAGAAAAGTACTTCCCGAAGAAAGTTGTACACAACAATAAGCCGAACATATGTGTGCTCGTATTTCATTTCGTAGGAATGTTGATAGTTGGCTTAGGAAATACTGAATTGCAGAGAGGGGCAGATGTGATGAGATAACAAGCTCGAATCGTTCTAAATCAAATGGAAAACATGAAGTCATTAAATGCGGTTCTATTTAATCAGAGAAGTAACTAGTGACTCTGACTGCATTTTAAATATTCATTGATTGTCAAATTTTCGGCGCGTATTTACCAAACAGTAAATACATTTTACTACTGTATTCATGCGAAATCAATACTTCAGACGAATATTAACCTTAGAAGGGAAACGGAAATAGTTTTTGAACTTCTCTGTAAAATACTGTATCACTTTTTCACAATTAGCAGCATAATTCTTTAACTTTGTTTTAACTTATCTTGGATGACCAAAAGGCTTGTGAAGTAAAAAAATTAGAAAAAATAATCTACTTTGTTAATACTCCAGTTGTCAGTAGGGAAATAACTAAATAATTTTTTGCCTCTTAAATCCTTTGTTTGAGTGTCCAAGAAAGAAAGTTGCAAAAAGTGCAAAAAATTAGGACATAATACTAGTATAGTCAAAGTAAATAACAAACAAACAAACAAAATATGATTGTACAAAACAGTAGGATATAATCCTAATATGGTTTGTGTAATATAGTACAGTACAATTCAAGTAAACTAACGAAGAACAAACATTAATCAAAATTTATACATATTTAAAATCTGACACATTGTAGTAAGCACTGGCCAAAAGATGCTTTCTTAACTTTGCTTTAAATTGTCAGTTTGGTAAAGATTTCAATTGTTGGAGCAAAGAGTTAAATAAGCAATACCAAAATTGTTTCTTTTTGTTGACTCTAGCATCTAATAAGATAAATAGATGGATAGATTGACTCAAACCAGCCAGAGCTTTAATTGCTCTTGTTTTAATAATATAAATGCTATGTACTTGGTTGAATGTATTCCATTTTATCAAACCATATACCAAGGCACTATGGAACAAAGCATGATATGCAACAATTGCTGCGTCTAGATTAATTTTGTTTTTTATTTGTCTGACGACATATACTTTTTTGGACCGTTTAGTTGTTAGTTGAAAAAAGTAATGTATGCGTTTTGTTGGTATTTAAACATAATTTGTTAGCATTAAACCAGTCAGAAGACTTGGTTAAAATATTGGTTTATAAATCAACAACATTAGTACTAGTATCTCTCAAATGTTCCACGAAAGTTGTGTCGTCTGCAAGGACTGTTAATGCTGGATGAGCATTAGGTAAATCATTAATATAAATTAAAAATAACAGCGGTCCTAGTACACTATTCTGCGGCATACTGTGTTCCACTGTCAGCATGTTCCTAATTTTATCATTGTAACACACACATTGATATCTGTCTGATAAATACGATGACATCAATTCATGAACTACGCCGTTAAAACCATAAAATTCTAATTTATGTAATAAAATTTCTTTGGAAACGAAATCGAATGCTTTGCTTAGGTCTAGGAAAATTGCTAATGTTTAGTTAAAATTTTCGAAGCCCTGTTTGTGAGGTATTTTTACCTTTCCTGAACACAAATTGTTTATTTGTAAGGATATTATGTGATTCCAGATAATTAATTATTCTCTAGGCAATAAGTTTTTCAAATACTTTGGCTAGAATAGAGAGTAAAGCAATTGGCCTATAGCAGGATATGTCCTCAATATCTCCTGCCTTAAACAGTAGCATAATTCTTGCCTTTTTTAATTTATTTGGAAACGTACCTGTTAGAAACATGATATTAATTATATAAGTTAGTGGCCGTTTTTCGAGCATGTTTCGCAGGATTATTGTTTTTTGAAAAACACGTTTATTAGTGCCACCCAACGTAAAAATGACAGACAATAATATTCCCCTTAAAATTGCGAAGAAATAGTCTCTGAAAGAACCCCAATTTTTCATATTTTTTTAGACTGAAAATCGTACTTTTCAGGCATCTTATTCCTAGTAATCATATATAAAAGTACTCAAAATATGAATAATACATTTTTTATGGTTTGTAACATCATCATTGCTCCAATCAGTCAATGGTATATTGGAAGTGTCAGACTCTTACTGAATAAAGCCCCCTCCGCGGGATCGTCTGTATACTACTCCGAGGACACTGCAGCCTCTTGGGCTTATTGTGCTCATCCTGTATTGCCCATAAGGTGTTCTTACTAGTACTGCTAGCAACTGTTTCGCTGCGCGGTGCACTTTAGATGGCCTGACCACCATCATCCATCCAAGTCCTCACCGCGCGCGACGTTGCTGCACTTCGGTGATCTAGTCTAGGTCTGGTTTAATACCTCCATGACTTCTCACATCATTAGGGCTTAGAATTTTATCATTAAATTTTTTCGTGGTTGCCTAGTAATATGAAGAGTAAAATGGCAGTTTATTATATGATTAAATCTCTCACTCTTTTATTAAGGCTTAAATATTTCTGATTTTTTTTTCCGGGGGGGGGGGGGGGAAATCCTTTATGGACACCCCTATCGTAGTGTGGGAGTCATCGCTTATGGCATACCCACTAACCCCCCCCCCCCCCCCCTTCTGTGTCCCGAGAGGTCTGGAACTGTTTTCACTTTACTTCAGTCCTCCGGTCATCCAAGCTATATATTGTTGGTTTCACTTCCTGTTGTTCCCGTTCATCTCTCTCTTTTACCGCCATTATTCCGGAGATCAAGCCAGCCCATGTCCGTCTCCGTCATCGAGGATCCTATCTCCTCGGGCCTAAGGGATTCCCCCAACCTCTCTTCGGCTTCTCTTCTCAAATCCTGCCATCTGTTGCACAGGAATACAGTATCTTCCGCGCCGTCATTTTATCCGCAATAGTGGCACTCTCGACTGTCGAGCTTCCCGATATCCAGTAGGTACTCCGCGAAGCATCCAATATTTCTGATCTAAAAATACACAAAATTAAAAAAAACTACTTTCAGAAATTGCTATTTTTTTATTGTCTTATTACAAAAAACTGCTTTTCCAAAGTCAGTAATCTTTTATTTACGTGTTTCAAGAAGTTGAACTTTTATAGTATAGAACGCTGTGTTGATGTAACATTTGTTTCAATTCATAATGTGAAAAAATTGTCAATTAATATGTATGTCCCTCAATTCCCTTTAGGTGAACCCCATAACTATGGTGCGGGAGCTACGTGGCTTTTTCAGAAACTCATCGTTACATGAATTTTCTGAGTTGATTAATTCTATTGGACTTAAATAACGACAAAATACTTCTGGTATATGTCAACCCGTCGAGTTGGCCATGGTTTAAAATATAAAAATCAGTGAAATTATATCGGTACAAGGCTAATTTTTTTTGTGTGTAGACATTTTATGTTTAGAATGAATAAAACAAGATCGCCAGAAAGGTCAAAGATGTAAAAAAAAAACGGAGTTATATAACATGATCGTTACAACCTTTTTTTTAGACTAAGCATGTTTATTTAAATGTTCTCAACACAGAAATAAATTCCCAGAAGGAAACTCCCGTCAGTAAGGCTAGCCAGAAAGAAAATGTTTAGAATTTTTGAAGAAAATTGGATTTTTTTCGCATATTTCATCTCAGAACTCTAAACTCATCGTTACAAGTTCTGGCTCCTTTTTAAAACGTAAATATGAGCTCCTTCAAAATACAATAGCCTCCCCAGAAAGTTCTTAGTTTCAACAAAAGTTAATTTCCTACCGTGCCTCAGATGTATTGTATCATTATTACCTTTCTGACTGTACCTCCTGACGACCCACACTTTCTGGTGATCTTATTTTATTCATTCTAAAGATAAAATGTGTACACACGAAAAAAAAAATGAGCCTTGTAACGATGACATAATTTCACTGATTTTTAGACAGTGTTCGTGATGCACTTGACAGGAGGTGCTCCGTCAGAAGTCGATTTTATGAATCGTTATCATCCATTAAACCATAAGAATATATCAAAGTTCATAAAACGATGATGTGCCGAAAAAGCCACCTAGCTCCCGCTCTACTAGCTGAATTGTATAATTATTTTTTAGCGGTGGATAAATTATCTTTTATGTTTTACTAAAGTACTATTATGAAGTAATTGGCTTCCTGGGACAATTTGGTGATATAGAAGCGCCCCAAGTCTGTTCTCACAACATAATTATAAAACCATGTTATAAAAGCAACATATTAAATACATTAGTCGATCGTCGATCTATAGTTTTCAGTTTCGTCAGCCACTATATCTAATGAGCATCAAAATAATCAGTACGATGTCAACATGGACCAAAAAGGAAGTGTAATAAAAAATATTCTGGAACCACTTAACTGTCTATTGACAAAATTGAAATTCACCTATGATTTCATATTTTAGGAAGCTATGATACTTATATATTTGTCGCCAAACTAACTTAATAATTCAATCTTCCCTCACTTATGCTATTTTAATATGGGGCCACTCGGCACATACCTCAACAGTTTTTTCACTGCAAAGAAAGGCTGTCAGAATCGTTGCTGGGCTATCATATAGAGATGATTGTAGGGATGCTTTTATAAGCCTTAAGATACTGACTTTACCCTGTAATTATATATTGCAGTGCCTTGTCCATATTAAAAATAACCTTAATAATTACATAACATGTGAAAGTGTACATACGTAATTAGAGAATATTATTTAGGTATTTTGCATAATACCTAAATAATATTCTCTAATCATGATAAAAGCAAATAAATAAAAAATAATTAATTGTACATACGTACTCAACTTGTAATAGCGGCAATATATATTTGGATTTTTTCCGACTTTCAAAAACCAGAAATGGCACCTGCTATTATGCAGTAAAATTTTTCAATGTGTTGCCGATTGCTGTACAAACACTTGACTGTACTCGCTTTAAAAATGTAATTAAACTTTTCCTCCTCCATGCATTCTATTCTGATATGTGTGTGATAATGATTGTTTGTTATTCTATGTGCTTTATTGTTATTTACTCTACTTTGTTATTTATTTGTTTTATTTATAGTGTACTTTTTTTTTTTCTATTTAAGACAACCACTTTTTGTTGGTTTTTATTGCCATATTTTTTGACGTGTCAAAACATAATTTATGTATATATGACCAATAAAGATCTATCTATCTATCTAAACTAATTAAAGAGCTAATCGACTTTATAATGGCTGCGTAATACACTTATAGTTCGGTACGAAAATCTACTGTACTATTGAGCGTGCCTCGTGCTTCTATAATATCTGCATAAACTAAATTGTTTTCTAAAGTAAACCGCGATCTATTTCTGTGAATTAAAAGTATTTGTAGCTGTATACTAGACAGTTCGCGAAAGCAACTAAAAGAGCTTTGTAATAGCTATTATCAAACAAAAAGTATTGAAAATGCTATTTAATTGGACTGAAAAACACCAATAAGTTCTTATAAAACCATTGGCCCTTATTCGTAACAGAATTGCTATATAATAGCTATGTCGCGTTCTAAAGTTTGAATTATTTCAGCCATATTTTTCAAAGATGTAAGGTTTTAAGTGTGGCATCGATCTTGAAGAAAATTCACATAAGAAAATTAATATTCAATTTTCTAAAATTGAACTATTCTACGTGTACTTTTAATTACGTATTATATTTAAATAATTAATTCATGGAAATTCATAACGCTTTTACATCTGTAGGAGAAAATAATTTGAAGATCAACTTTTTTATAAAACTTGCCCAGTCACTTAATTTGTACAATTTCGATGGCGCATTATTATTTCATGAGATATCATAACATATATCGACAGTAATATTTAAATCGCAAATTAATTTTAGTAATAATGTACAAGTATTTAGTCACAAAACGGATGTCAGAACAATGATTGAATATGTTTCGCTATTTTATAAAGTCGTATAGTATAACGGTTTAATAAACGAGAAAGCTTTTTAAATTATTCAACCAAGAAGAATTATACAGTAATGCATCAACAGTGATGGAGGAGGAAACTAGTAATTTGGTATTTTATAAAAGCTGCAAAAATGTTTCCGACACAAATTTTATAAAACAACATTAGTCTCAGAAACCCTTTAAAAATGTTATTACGACAGCTATAAATGTAAAATTGGCACCATCTTATAAAATAGTTTAGTCATTGTTGATATTTTGTAACCATTGCATCCATTACAAAATAATTATATAAACAATTCCACAGGCTGTAAGAAAATTCAGCACCGCCACTATAAAACAGTTTTATTGAAGCTTCATTTCATTGCGATATAAAGCACATACTTCACATTGCTATAAAACACCAATAAAATAAAACAATTTCTTAAATATATTCAAAAAGTCTCATACATATTATACTTGAAAATATATAATATGCTGATCTCTATAATACCAAACTTTCAGTGATTTTACAGGATAATGGATAAGGACCTACTTAATAATTATTTTAGAGACGTGTTAATCCATACAGCTTGCAATTTTTGATGCGAAGGAAACTTTACTGTGAATTATGCCATACGTTTTTGATGAATTTTAAGTGCCCCTCGTGTTTACTGAAGGTTTATACTAAGTTTTGGAATTTTATAAAAATCGATTTCACATTTTAAAATTTTTTTGTAATGAAATTTAATGCCAATTTGTTTTAATCATCATAATTTTAATAATTGCCATAAATATTAGTAAACGTGATTTTTAAACTTTTTATGCTTTGTCATATTTACGATCTCGAACGCTGGTCTCATGAAATGGCTTCCTTCTATAAAATACTTTTGTGTTAAATACAAACATTTTAAGATAATTAAAATAGAGGCGACTTTTACAACACATCTATTAAATAATGTGTCGTAGAAGTGACGGGCTTGTGACAGGGCCGTATCGTAAAAATGAAAAATATAACATTTTTTTTTCACAAATGTGTTATTTTGCATTTTTGTTATAACTTATAAGCGAAGAAAAATAACTAAAAATAACCGGAACAAACATTTTCATAAAAACTGTAATTTATTGTAACTATTATCATTAAATTGCGTATTAAGTTTTCATTTTAACACCCTTGCTCATTTTATGAAAATTTTCACTAGTAATCTCTCTAGTGCTTTAAAACTTTCTGATAATTAATTAAAGCATGTGGGGTATTCGGTAAGAAAATTTCACTCCTAAATGAAGTGATAAAATAAATATAAGAATGACAGCTAGATTAGGTTATGTTAGTAGGCAAGTAGGCCGTGTACTACATAGAAAGGTTGGGTTGATCTTTTGAATATAGAAGTAAGAAAGGAGGATAGTTCAAATAGGAAGCGACGGAAATGCATGTAGAATTTTGATTATTGATTGATCAATATGGCGGTTAACCTTGAGTAGTATTGGAATTATTTTTTCTTCATGCAGAACTTTTTATAAAGTATGGAATTTTCTGATAACTCACTAACAAAAAAAGTTTCCCATGTGGTGCACACTTTCTGCCAGGCAGGCAAATATATTTACTGTTAGACATTACAGAGATAAAACGAAATTTAAAATTTGAAAAATTATACGCGTAAAGTAAAATCTCCCAATACGATTCTGCCCATTTAGTTAAAGCCCACTTCATCTCAGAAAACAGCTGCATACTGAGACAGTATTGCCGCAATTTGCATCATTAACATAAGAATTAGTTTTTATAAAGTTTTTTCCATTGTCCTAAATCTGATATTTTTAATTTATATTTTAGTACGTACTATCTACACCAATCTGCTCAGTAAACACACAGCTGACAAAGGAAATCAATTGTTTCAAATATATTTTATTGCTTAGTTAGCAGCAGCATTTTTATGTTCACTTAAACAATTTTATTTTGTAACTACTTTATTGCTGTTGCCATATTGCAGTAGATTGCAACACTATATAATAATTATGTAGCAGACTCTGGAACAACAATTTACTTTTAATAGCAAAACTGTCGCGAATAGTGCTTTAATGTAATTGTTTTATAAGATAATAAGAAACAAGTATAAAATAATTTTAATATATATATATTTTTTAACGATGTTGAAAATACTGCTGAACGTTACTAAAAAACATTATAAAATCATTTAATTTTATAAACTGAAATGTTTTATAGATTAGTCACGGAAACGTTTTTAAAATAATTTCTTAACTGCTTTGTAAGATATTTGATAATTTTGCTGTAGAACGTTTTAATGATAAATTTATAAAACAGTTCAGTTGTAGACAACCAAATAGTGTTTTCTGCAACTCTAACTTAATCAATTAGCATTTTAGAAGCATTAATAAAATAACAATAAAAGAAAATAATCGTATAACATTTAAATTATAAAAAAAATTTGCTGGTTGGGAGGTAAACGAACTTCTATTCGCAGTTTTACCAGTGTTTCTTAAGATACTTTATAGATGCTGTAAGAATGTTACTAATGGGTACTTAACAGTTGTAAGAGTACTCTTTTGGCGGCCTTTAAATGATAAAATTGCTTTATAAGCCTGGGCCTATTCTGGGTATATAGTGATTGTATAGATATTGGGAATACGTTCTCAGATCTTAATTATAAATCCTTTTCTCTTATATAACGGCAATGTAGATGTTCTTATAGCTATTATAAAATAATTAATGATAGTTGGAACGCGGTTCAAATCTATGTCTATTAGAGCCGCAAGTGAGAATTAGAGCTCCCGTTCGAAGCAATATCTATTTCATGAGTAAAATTGTACGAACTGAGTTAACGTTAAGTCTGAACATTAGGAGAAAGTGTTCTTAAAAAAATGTTCATGTTAGAATTGCTAATATTTATCACAAATATACTTCTTTCTCAATAAATTAAAAGTTATTTTCGAGATCACTATGTGGACGTCATTGTCTGCAAGAAATAATGAAATATTATATTTATACTTTGTACATTTGATGAATAGGTTGCAAAATTGTATGTTTTGAGTTTTATAGCTAAGGTGAAACATTACGAATAAGTAGGGGTTCTTAAGAAATTTTTGGAACCGGTGTTTACAAAAATTCAGACGACTTTGTTACTTGGCGCGTTAAATCAATAATTAAGAATTAATTATAAAAAGAATTGACACTTTCAGCAGTCACCTAAATTTCAGATTAACATTACATTACTGAAAAATGTATGATAAAACAGTTTTGTTCCCCTTTTCATGTTTTTAATAAATTCCCTGATCAAGAAAATACGTTTCTTGGAATAGGTCTGAAATTCCCATCCAATGGTTTAAGGTCTAGTAAAGGACCCCGCATATTTCTTATGGAAAAATGGTTTAGATCAAATTGGCTGAATTTTTCATTTGTTGGATATTTCGATTTTCTGATTAAAAGCTCTCATGGGCCCAACTTGATCCTATGTCTAGTTTCCGAGATACAGTTCAAGAAATGTACAAGAATGACCTTTTTGTAGAATTAAAAAATTTCCGAATTCATGATTTGTTTCATACATTTTATATTGTGATATGCTCTAACAGTCCTTTATAATATTTTGCAGTAAAGAGATTTGTTGTTTTAATAAAAATAGTGTATAAAAAATTAGTTGTAACAAGTGAAAAAAATATTAGGTCAAATTCGCTAAAACATTTTTTACATAAAGTATGTCTTCCTGATCAAAAAACTTTAATTGAAAAACTTTTGGAAATTGCTCCTTTGATCTCTAATTCGCCATCAATAAATTAAAAGTTCGACAAGATACAGAATTTTACAAAAATTTATAGCTGTATCTCGGAAACTAGACATGGGATCGAGTCGAGCTTTTGATTAGAAAGTCGAAATCTACAGCATACCGAGAGATTGAGAAAGACTGAACGTGGCGTCACACGGAAAAGTCACTAAAATTATCAAAATTGATTTCTATTCTACATACATTATTAAAACTAATTTCCGATGTTGCTAGGAGAAACGACTGGTTCTCTAGTCACTGTTACCAATCTGATGTCTGTCATTTTCGTGAATGTTATTATTATTGGCTTGTGTTTGATTTATCATTTATCTCCCTTTCTGACTAATAAATCAGTGTTTTTCAACGCAATCAGTTCACTGTTACTTGTGTGGCAAGTTAATAAAGAAACTCGCATTTTGTGTAAACACTGTAATTGACTATATTTAAGGTTACTGTCGCCAACGTGAAAATGTTGAAAGTACCAGAAAATAGTACATATGTATGCAGTATGTAGGCGGCACAAAAACGATCTTTAGGGAGCGGCACGTTCAGTCTTTCTCGATCTCCCTGTATTAAAAATTCAGCCAGTTTGACCTAAACCACTTTTCCATAAGAAATGTGCGGGGTCCTTTGAACATCACTGTCTGCTACAAATAATAGAAGAAAATTTCACCTATATTTTATATATTTGAAAACGAGTTGCACAATATTTATGTTCTGAATTTGAATGCCAAGGCAGAACTATACGAAAGATAGTTCGGTTAGGAATGCTATTTACAAAAGTTCAGATGACTAAGTAAATAATTAAGAAGCTAATTATGAAGACTTATACTTTCCAGCATTCACTTAAATTTGCGATGGAAAATAAAAAGAGATAATTGATTTGTTTCGAAACACTTTGAATATCTATTTTAATGAGAATTCTAGGATAATGAAAACTTTCTTTTTAAATTTGCTCCCTGCTGTTAATTAACTTTTTTCACTTTTCATTGCCAGAGTCGTTGATGATTTGCTCTTTGAGATCAACAGGAGATAATCAGGTTATAAAGCTAGTTAAAGCAAAAATAAATTAAAAATGCTGACGACCGTATCCACAAAGAAGAAATCCAAATAGGGTCACATTAAATATGTGCTCTGGTATTAATTTAAATCATTCGCTAAATAAGGCGATAAATATACTCCTGAAGAGGTGAGGGTCAGAACATTTTAAGGACATTGAAACTGAAAATTTAAACAGCGATGCGTATTCTGTCAGTCAAGATAGCATCTTGAGGGGCTTATTTTAGATTTATGGTTATAGAATTCTTATTCTTAAATGAGTTTGACCATAATCAGCGACTTGTAATGAATATAGTAGTGTTCTTCTACTACCATTAATTGCTATTGGGCTAGTACATTTTTTTATTTTACGGACGTTTAAGAACGTATTCCAGAAAATTCATTTTTTCTCATTTATTGCCCAAAAAACGACTTCCCGGATTTCTTGCAATACCTTTGCCTTTAATGATCACACGCAAAAGTGGTCTAAAGAAGAGAGTAAGTACACTCAATTTCCTATAAATAAAAAAAAAATCCATTAACCAGAATAGGCCGCAAGCCTCTCAAATTAGACCATTTTCGACTATTTTCTAATCCTGCTTTTCGGGATTGCGATTTTTTGGAAACACTTTCTTATGTTTAATAACTCATCTAATGTAGATACCTTCATAAATTTATCAGATTCTCTATGGGTTCTAACCTGGTTAGAAATAGAATATCTTTCAATATCAAAACCAATCCTAAAAATAAAAAAACTACTATATAATGTATTATTTAATGTAATGGGAAAAGACATTCATTTTGTACGGGTAAAAGCACATATTGGCCTACGAAAATTAAGTGTGTCTTCCCAAGAAAATATACAACGTGATCTACCATGACATGCGGAAAATTTAACAGTAGGTTGTCCCCACCGAAAGTAGTTAAAAAAATGAAAAATTTTTAAAAAAATGACCAAAAATATGACCTCATTTTTTTGTAGAAATGCGCCGTCAATGACTTTAACCAATCTGACGTAACGCGGTACAACCATATTACTTTATCAGACTTGGGATTGACACTATTGACAGCAAAGCTGGAGAGGGTAGAAGTGACTTTTTGGTTTTAATCAAATCACACTATAAAAATAGCGAAATAAATCGAAAAGACATTGACCCTTTGCTAGTGAACTCTGCAACAAGTAGATATAAAAGATATTTAGTTAAACCCGTCAATAACACGCCGGTGTCCTGATTGTTCGACCGAAAGCAAAAAACGCGACACTTTGATCTGTGCTTTGATCGCACTCGCCGGCTTCAGTTTCTATGCCAATTAATGAAATGTAAACAACTACAATATGTTCTTTCACAAGCAAGTTCGTCGTAAGTTACTAATAATTTAATATACTAAATTACCTCAGAACACTCTAAAATTTTGCAGGGGCTTTCCCACATTGAAGACTAATACGCCATTTTATTTTCCGCATAAATCACGCCGTATAATAACAATAATTCTATTTTCTAGCAGATTTATACAAAATAAATGTTCTTCCTACAGAGCATTGTGTAATATTGAAGGCGATCTGGATCATATTTTCTTCTAGTGTTCTAAACAAAGAGCAGCAAGTGACAAATTATACAGGGTATTTTAGGTATGCGGTCATTAATGTGTAGAGGTGATTCTACAAAAAAAATATATGAAAAAAATATATAAACATGAGTCCGGAAATCACTCATAAGGGCGCTGCGGGCCTCTGAAGGGGACATCCAAAATTAACGTTTTATTTAATATCGCAGGAACCCTTTGAGCTACAATGACTAGTTTTTGCACGTGATTCAATATCAATAAAGGTCATTATCTGAAGGGTAAATTCAATCAGGTGAGCACAAAATTGGAAAGGAGGGACTTACTTCTCCCCCCAAGTTTTTTAATGTGAATTTTCTGTAATTGTCTCATCGGAATATGATTCCTTGGCTATAAATACACAAAAAAATGTTATCTTGTTGTAATGCCGTGTGCCCAATCGGTTTCAAGAAATTTGAACCTAACGAAACGCGTGCACTGCCTAGGATTCAAAAATAAGGATAATGATTTCTCACTCTTCTGCATAATTTAACAAGAATAAAAACAATTGAATGTACCCTTGGTGGATAACATCAAATAGTGACCTTTATTGACATTGAATAACGTGCGAAAACTAGACACTGTAGCTCAAAGGATTCCTGATATATTAAATAAAATGATAATATTGGGTGCCCCCTTCCGAGACCCGCAGCGCCCTTAGGAGGAATTTCCGGACCCATGTTTACATGAACTTTTTTTTATATTTTTTTATGTAGAATCGCCATTAGAATTTAATGACCGCATACCTGAAACACACTGTATAATAATCTTATTAGTTGTAACATTTTATTACCTTTTCATATTCGTTGACCTTTTTTTTTTTAAATTTTGGCCTTAGTTATACTCTTTTAGCCAAGAAACTAACAAATAATTAAATTATGCGTAAATCTGTGAATTAAGGATCGATAAAGGGGCGAGCGTAGAGGCGACTTCAATGTGAATATCAGTCGATATTCCGTTGAAGCAACGTCGAGCGCGGTTAGTACTTGGATGGGCTCCCATCTTGGGAAATACAGCGTTCTCGTCCCACCTTCTAGAGGCTTGTATATAGTGTATACTCGGAAGTTACGTAATTTCAGACGAGGATTACGTAGTGGATATACCATCCTTCGGAGGGGATGTAAAGCAGGCGGTCCCTTGTCTATTAAATGTTAGGCAAGTAAAATATCCCTACTCTTCTTAAGGGAAGAGGTTCGGCAAAATTTCCAAGTTGGGGGCAGCTCG
Organism: Rutpela maculata; assembly: GCA_936432065.2. Lineage (NCBI taxonomy): Eukaryota > Metazoa > Arthropoda > Insecta > Coleoptera > Cerambycidae > Rutpela > Rutpela maculata. Next base: position 61,590,115 of record OW386294.2, read on the forward strand.
TCTCCTGGCGTCGGTGATAGGCCCTGGTAGCGGAAATAGGCCGACGTTAAACAGTTAAAAAAAAAAAAGGATCGATAATAAACTGCCTAATTTACACAAGTTATTTTACTTTGGGCAATAGAACCCAGTAGAAAATTTCTAGATGAAACTCAAAAGCACGAGTCGTATTTGAGAAAAATATTTCACGAAATATATAACGTCATGTGAGGGCGAGCGTAGAGGCGTCTTCACTGTGCTGTATTTCGATACTCCAGTGAAACAATGTTCAGCGCGGTTAGTACTTGAATGGATGAAATTCATCTTGGGAAACACAACGATTTCGTCCCATCTTTTAGCGTTTTGTGCATCAGCGTATACGCGGAAGCTATGTAATTTCAAGATGAGGATTACGTAGTGGATGTACCATCCTTCAGAGGGGATGTAAAACAGGTGATCCCTTGTTTATTAAATGTTAGGCAAGCAAAAGATCCCTACTCTTGTCAAGAGAAGAGGTTCTGCAAAAGTCGCCCACTAATTTCATAAAAATAAAAAGTTCTTAAAATCATTAAACGTTATTTATAGTTGAACATATGATCTTTATGTTTATATACGTTTTACATTTGAAAAACAACAGTAAGTCGTAATAATAGCATTTCAAAGAAAGCAGTTTATTTGTAACTTTTGACGTTTTTCCGAACTCTTAATGTATATTTCAGTTTGATGTGCTCGATGAACCAAGAAAATCTATAGCTCATTTCATCGGTGAATATTTAAGCTTTTAAATAATGGTTAATTTATATTGTTTCATCAAGCGCTTCAATGTATAAAAAACAAAATCGTTTCGGCGGGAGTCGTAGTGGTATCCGTGCGAATTTAAACGTGTTAACGCTCAAAACCACATATTGAATAAAAATATGTTTATCCACGACGATCGTGTAATCATTGCATTCTACATTTTACAATAGTCAAACAAGCTATAAACGTACTCTTCGCCTGTTCACTGAACTTTTTATATAATTGTTACACATTCTATAGGATACTCTTCGCAGTTTTCTGTAAATAATGTTAGTTTTAGACATTTTTAATTTTAAAGTACGAACTTAGTTGGTAAAAGACTCAGTGTAAAATAAAGTAAAAATAAAAAGAAAACAATACCATACCCCATTTGGGTTTCGAACCCGGGACCCTTGCATTCCGAGTCAAAAGTGTAAGAACTACACCACCACCTAACTCGTAAAAAAATGTAAATTTTTACATTATAAGAATTAGAATTGGAGTTACATAGATTATAAGAATGAATTATAAGAAATAAAATCATATTTCCACAGTTGTATATTATATTATGAAATGTATATTTTTAAAATATATAAATATTTAGCTATTAAAATAAAATATCATTTCACCAGATTTCTATTCAATTAATATATAAAAATCAAAAAATTTTTTTTCAAATTATAATCAATAATAACATTTTTATTTACTGATCGATTTTGTTCAAAAACAACCAACACTAACTTATTGTCCAAATTGCAGTACAATCGGATTTTTATTTCATGAGTTATCGTGCTTACAAGGAACGTGACGGACGGACAGACGGACATTTTGAAAGTTGTTCAGAATTCGTTCACTAACACAATGATACGAACATTTTTTGTCTGCGAGCGATATTTACGGTTTTAGAAATGTGCAGATCAAATGCAATATACACTTCGTTATCGTATTTGCGATAGTCATTATTCCAACCTAACGTATAATGAACATAATCACATTCTAACGCACATTTGACCAACTAGTTTTTCATCCTAACGCACCTTTGACCAATCAGGAACTAGCAATTTTTATAAGGAAACGGCGAATCCATTTTTTCCATATTTTCGTGCATGTTTTCGTGTTTGACGTTTAACACGTCAACGTTTTACTATAAACGAACTTTATTTTTTTTACTTTTAAACGATTAAAACAGTTAAAATATATGATAGTCGTGGATAAATTTTAGTATTCAGCTCGCGTATAACAGCCCCACAAAAAGAAAAAAAAATTTGGAACTGCTATCGAGACAACTGTATCCCTACGTAATTTTCGACGCTGAATCCGAATTTGAGGTCAAAAAAAATCGTACACCCCCAAAATCAACCCCTAGCGCTAAAAAACACTCCCTAAACATGGTAAAAATGACTTAACGCTCCACGAATAGTCTTAAATCTCAATAAATCGAAATAAATATAAACATTCAAGTATATAACGCATAAACACTATTTCCATTGAAAATCACCCCCATGAGTGGGTGAAAACTACCCCTTATACAACAAGAAACTTAAAAAAATGTAGTGATTGTAAAAAAAAGCTTACGATGCCCAGTTTTTTTGGAAAGAGTGAGTAACCGCATTAGTTCCGATGCGATGCTCAAAATCTACCCCCATAGAGTGGCGGAAACTGGCCATCGTAAGCTTTTTTTGCAATCACTGCAGTTTTTTAAATTTTCTGTTGTGTGAGGGGTAGTTTTCGCCCACTCATGTGGGTGATTTTCAATGAAAAGTAGTGTTTATGCGTATTTATGCGTTATATACTTGAATGTTTATGTTTAATTCGATTTATTGAGATTCAAGACTATTCGTGAAGCGTTAAGTCATTTTTACACTGTTTAAGGAGTGTTTCTTAACGCTAGGGGTTGATTTTGGGGGCGTACGATTTTTTTTGACCTCGGATTCGGATTCAGCGTCGAAAATTACATGGGGATATAGTTGTCTCGATAGTAATTCCAAAATTTTTTTTTTTTGGTCTTCTTTGGAACTGCTATCGAGACAACTGCATCCCTATGTAATTTTCGACGCTGAATCCGAATCCGAGGTCAAAAAAAATCAACTCCTAGCGCTAAAAAACACTCCCTAAACAGGGTAAAAATAACTTAACGCTCCAAGAATAATCTTGAATCTCAATAAATAAAATTAAATATAAACATTCAAGTGTATAACGCATAAATACAGAGTTAACACTACTTTCCATTGAAAATCACCCCTACGAGTGGGTGAAAACTACCCCTCACACAATGGGAAATTTAAACAAACTGCAGTGATTGCAAAAAAAGCGTACGATGCCCAGTTATTTTAGAAACAGTATGTAACTGCATTAATCTCGATGCGATGCTCAAAAACTACCCCCATAAAGTGGCGGAAGCATCCCCTAAATTTAAATTGCAGTTGCTTAGATGACTCCTAAAAAGAATTCTCTGAAAATACTATGACTTATTTATATGGCCTCTAAAAAGAATCGTCTAAAAATTCAAAAAAAAACATCTATAATTTTCTGACTATCTAGTTTTTTGACCAGCCGGTAGGTGGTGCATTGACAACCGCATACGAGTGTTGAATGCGGATTAAGTATACGTTAAGTTGTGCTCTTTATTGTTTATTGTTTCTGTTATTACTTTTTTCCCCCGATTTTCCTTCCAATTTTAATCTAGGGGTGGTTTCCGCCACTCTATGAGGGTAGATTTTGAGCATCGCATCGGAACTAATGCAGTTACTCCCTCTTTCCAAAAAAACTGGGCATCGTAATCTTTTTTTTTTACAATCACTGCATTTTTTTTAAGTTTCCTGTTGTATGAGGGGTAGTTTTCACCCACTCATGGGGGTTATTTTCAATGTAAAGTAGTGTTAACTCTGTGTTTATGCGTTATATACTAGAATGTTTATATTTAATTCGACTTTTTGAGATTCAAGACTATTCGTGGAGCGTTAAGTCATTTTTACCATGTTTAGGGAGTGTTTTTTAGCGCTAGAGGTTGATTTTGGGGGTGTACGATTTTTTTTGACCTCGGATTCGGATTCAGCGTCGAAAATTACATTGTTGTCTCGATAGCAGTTCCAAGAATTTTTTTTTGTGGGGCTGTGTAATGGCCATTACACGCTGGGATGATTTACGACACGCTTTCGGCTTGTGCCCTGAACATCACCCTCGCGAGTAATAGCCATCATTATACGCTCACTGAATAATCTACTATTCCAAAGAACAGTTTTTTATTACTCGTCAAGACATATGACATGGCCAATGGGCGGAAAAGGGCCCTTATCTACCTTGTCCTTTCCAGGTTGGGGGTAGCTCGTCTTCTGGCGTCGGAGATAGGCAGGTAGTAGAAATAAGCCAATGTTAAATAAATAATTAAAAAAAAAAATAACGTCATGTCAATGGGTACAACGCATTTTACAGCGATAAAATTATATGTATTGTTTAACAGTGATTAACCTGCATATTGATGTTATATCGGTGTTGTCAAAAGCCGATCTAGATCGGATAATAACATTTTATTGATGAAATTGTTTTAAAAGGGAGATTTTATTGCTTGTCATGTTAATGAGTGAAATAAAGGTAGGAAAATGTTGGTTTCTTCAATAATTTGCTTGTTTATTTTAAAAATAGTTGAATATTAATATAAATTTTACATAACTAATTTTCAAAGCAATGTAATTAATATCGATAGCAATCTTACTAATTATTTTACTCTACTATTCACTCTTCTAAGCAGACAAAATTTAAAACATTACGCGATGCCTAGGTATGTGTTAATCAGATATGAAAGCTTGATATTTAAACCTTGTTAAATGGGGTTCTTACATCCACAGATATAATAGGATTTCTGTTATACTCGAAATCTGACAAGGTTCAGTCTAACACAAGATAGTCATCTCGCAATCTCGGAATCATGATGGCGCTCATGACTGAATCATTCAAATTACTAAATACCCAGCCGGGATATACACGAGAGTTCCATTTGTCAAGTTTGTCCCTTTCGTCCGTCGCCCGTCTCTGATGCCTTGTAGCCTGGACGCTTCCCTGTCCGTCACTGAAATCGACTCTCACTCAAATAAATCCCCAGTCTCAACTAAACTGCCCTCGACTTAAGGAGTGGCTAAAGCTGATGACTTATGGTTTTTTGTAATATGTTTAATGGCACAAGAAATTTTCAAAAAAGGAGCGCACTATATAAATGAGTTAAATGACCTGCCTCTATAATAAACATCCGAAAGAAAAACACTTTTAGCAGATACACACAAGTTTTATAATTGTGCCTGCTGTGATCGGTGAATTATTAATGTGTTATTATTACGTGAATCGTCAGTGATCGATCTTTGGTAGTTGAAATAGTCGACATCAAAATAAATAAGTAATTAAAAAAATTGTAATAATTATTATGTTTATGGGTTCCATATAAGTAATAAATAATTGTTTAAGACGAAATGCTCATTACAGGACTTTTAAAGTTCTAAAAAAATTATTTTAAATATATGCTTTGTTACTAATGGTTTCGAGATGTGGGTCTGGAGACGTTGGCTGCAAACCTGGACAGGACGCAAAGACGTACCAGGAATTCGATTCTCCACAACGAATTAAATTGGCTATAGTTTCTTATGGGATGACAATCAACTTCACTTCGACTGCTATTATTAACTCTGTGATCAACGTTGCAATACAAACTCTACCCTAAACTCTTCATTTAAGCTCATCTCACAGATGTTCTTTGGGATTTAGGTCGGGGTTATTTGCTGGCCACACCATAATCGAATCAACTTCTTCTAGGTATATCTGGACGATTGCCATGGAGTGGCATTCATTCGAATATACCTCGGGTGCATATATGTGAAATGGTTGCTAACAAACCATGCATAGGGCACCATATGGTCTGCTAGAATTTTCTAGATATACCTTACAGCTATTGCGTCAGCGGCCCGCCGAGATGATGAAGAGAGGTCTACTTCGTGCTTCCAGAGATATTTCGTATCATGCAATATCCCTCGCCGTAACTGACACGTTCGTCAGTTACGGCGGGTCGTTTCTACACTAGTTGTCTTCTATCGTTGCCGGAGAGATATATCCTGGTCTCATCGTCGAACAGACCCACATGGGTCCAAGTTCCAATTCAGGAATCCCCGCGTACGAAGAGGAGATGTATTTGACGATAACCTGCAGTCAGTTTTAGACTAGTTGCAGCTATATGACTTGTCAGATTTCTTTCTCACAACCTTCGCCTAACTATCGATTCACTAAAAGCTACCACTCAGACATCATGTAGCTGCCTTTGTACTTCATTCAGTCCCGTCATTCCATTAAGGAACAGAGGGCCTCAAACTTTTGCCATCTGACTTTGTTCCTGTCCAATACTTTTATTTCTCCCCACGTCTTATCCATTTGTATTGCCTCTTCTAACACCGTCCTCTTCCACATCACCTTTGGTCTTCTGACTCTTCGGCTACCTTGGGTGTTCCATTGGAGGGCAGCCCTTGAGATAGTACCTTCTGTACTCCTAGGTGTCTGGCCTTAAAAATTCTTTTAATGATATGAGATAGGGGGCAGGCCCACCTCTAAAACCCATGTAGGCACCCCCATTCCCGCTCAAAGGGTGGCTCGCATAGATGCATATTCTATTTTTTTCTTCTTAAGAACCGTAAAAGATAGAGACTTGTGGTTTACGCCAATCGATATAAAATAAAATTTGACATTCCATGCAAACTAAGTTACTTAAAAATCATAATTTTTTCCTCCCACTACAAAAAGTATGGGAGGGGATATTATGTATTGTCACATTTCTGCTTATTACTCCTAAACGGCCTAATAAATCAAAATTTAGCAAGAGTAGAAAATTAAAGCTTATAACTTTTCCTATCGACTGATGTATAAATATATACATTTAACTGAATTAGTGGTTGGTTCCTTGTGAAACATCGTGTAAATAATTCTAATTACAAGACGAAACTGCTTTTTAATGTTTCTAAATTATATTGATGCTCCACATATGTTTCGGCTTATTAGGCCTTTCTCAAGAGTAAACACAAAGAAGTAATCTTTGTATTTACTTTTGAGAAAGACCTAATAAGCCGAAACATTGTATTTCTCTTTGAAAAGGCCTAATAAGCCGAAGCATATATAGAGTATCAATATACTTTCTGTATATGATTCGACTGGAACAGATATAAGCTTTAATTTTCTACTCTTAATAAATTTTGATTTATTAGCCCGTTTAAGAGTAATGAGAAAAAATGTGACAAAACAGACTAACCTCCTCCTATATTTTTCGTAGTGGAAGAAAAAATTACGATTTTCAAGTAACTAAAGAATATGTGTAAAATTTTGTTTTCTTTCGATTAGTGCAAACCTCAAGTCTGTATCTCTTACGGTTCTTGAGAAAAAAAGTTGAATATAGATCTATGCGGGTTTTCGAGGTGAGTTTTCCCCTAAATTTTTTTATTTTGACTTACTCCATGCACGTATAAATGGATTTGCTTTTATTCAGAAGGGGAAGTATCTGACCATTGTTGGGCTCGCAGGCTCTAAGTTATTAAGAGAGTTTGAGTTACTCTAACATGCCTCAGTTTCAGCGCCTTTAACTTCCATATGAAGGGCTCCGAAGACAAAATAACCTGTTTCACAAATAAACGGTACTTGGAGCTTCATAGTTCTTAAATTTGACATTAATTGTCGTTTAAAACTGTTCTTCACTTTGTGGCGTCATTATTGGAAGTAATATTGGAGTTTTTAGAGCAAATGGTACAGAATGCTCTGTACATTTCATTTATGCAATAGAAGTTATATTGAAAATAATGACGCTTGAATCCTCTAGTTCTCAGCTCACGACAAATTGAATCGAGAATCTTCTTCTTTTTTGAATTCTTTAAAATCTGTTAATAAAATTAAAAGGCGATGCTTATAATAATTCTTAGTTGATCTTTTTTCATGCACGATTCAAATTGTATTAAATTATTAGTAATAGTTAGGAAAATAAATTTATTCCGTAAGGAAAAATTCATTATATAATTTGGGGAATTGAATTTGGGAACATCATCTATGTATGATGAATCAAACGATTAAAGGTCATCACTAACCTTTCTATATTTTCCTGCACTCGGGAACTACTTACAATAATTGTTCCTTTGGTAATTTATTCAAAGTAAAATGGTTGGTCAGTGTTTATATTTAATACGATATCTCCTCTTTTTGAACTGCCCGTAATTTCCTATATTCAGTAGATTTCATCAACTTGCATATGTATGTTAGGTATTTATGTTGTAGTCAGGAATCTGGAGTGACAAATTCGAAGATATAGTTTTAAAAAAATTCGTATATTATGTGGAATGGCCTTGCGGATCTAAATATCGAGGCGATTGCATCGAAGATTTGTTTATTACTGAAAATTGATTTATTTTATGTTCCCACCACATTTACAGGCTTATTTCTAAATATTTCTTAATGATTTTTAAACCAATGGAAAGCTTATTATTTCTAGACTCAGGTGCTACTAGATTATTCTCGAAATTTTTGTTAACAAATGCTACGGAAATTGTTTAAACAAAACGTACCAGAATAGTGCAGAGTAAATTTCAACATCGAGGCATTTTTAAAACTATTGCAGATAGATGCATACTCCTATGATATTGTTGTAAAAGATATGATTTTTTTGTACGGCGCTCCGTTGTTTCCGTTTTGAGTTGAGTTAAGATCTTATGTTATTTTAAAAATGTAAAAGGGTGCTTTTCACCCAGCTCCAAAAATTTCCCTCTTACTAAAAATTACGAACCACCCTGACCCTAAATTCCCTATTAGCGTAAATAACAAAAGTTATAACTTCAAGAAAGCCAATTATCACGCATTATATATTTCACTACTCAATACTGATTGGGACTTTCTAAACAATTTTACGGACGTCAATGAGGTCTGTGAAAGATTACATGAAAAACTGTATTCAATACTTGACATGCACGTTACTGTCTTTACAAAAAAGAAACTATCGCAGAAAGTATAACAAAACCTATAGAAATAATGACTCGGAGAACTTTAAGCGCATTAGAGCATTGATAGAAAAACAAATTTGCATAATAAGAAAGGCGAAACGGAATACTGGGCAAAATGCATTGTAACGGTATAATTTATAACAATTCTCAAAATATTGTTGGGGGATTTAGTAGTTATTTTAATAGTGTATATTTAAGGCCATCAAATGAATCATTACCTTTTAACAATATGTCTAATTATTCATGCATTAATCTCATACAGCTTTCTGAACTTGATATATCTAAAGCTATTAAAAAGTTGAAAACTAAAATCACCTCGGGCCACGATCAGATTCCTCGTTTTTTTATAAAGCGTTGCTCTAATGTACGTATTGCTCCGCTGTCAATTTTATCTAATATTTCGCTAAGAACATCTACATTTTCTGAATGCTGGAAACTGGCTAGAGTTTGCCCCATATTTAAAAACGGTGACGAATAGTTGTAATAACTAAAACTTTGCCTAATAAAAGACCATTTATTATTATTATTATTATTATATACTTAACTACGGAGGTATTTCTATACTACCTAATTTTACAGTATCAAACCTAGCGTGTTTAACCCAATTTATTTCTAACATTTTAGAGAAACAGGGGCAGGTGGAAGTTGGTGTAACTTCTCAAAGGCATTTGATCTCATTGGTCTTAGACTTTTAATCAATAAACTGAACAACTTTGACTTTAGTGATATGCTTATTAAATTTTTTTATTCTTACTTACAAAACAGATTACAATACGTCCAGTATAATGGTTTCAAATCAAACACATATGTTGCAATCTCCGGCGTACCTCAGGGATCGAACTTAGGTCCAATTTTGTTTTCAGTATTTATCAACGACTTATGCAACTTATTGAATTACAATAAACTTCTCTTTGTGGATGATCTAAAACTATTTAGCGTTACTACTATAGAAGATTGTTCAAGATTACAGGAACAAATAAATGTCATTGAGAATTGGTGTTTAATGAATAAGTTAACAATGAATATATCAAAATGTAAAGTTATGATTTATACACCAAAGGATAATCCAATTGAATATTTGTATAGTTTTAACAACACCCCTTTATCACAGTGTGAAAATATTAAGTACCTGGATATATTGTTCGACTCCAGATTAGAATTTACACGACATATTAATTCAATAGCTAAATCTTCGTTAAAAATATTAGGCTTTGTCATAAGAAACAAATCCAGAAGCTTTAAAATCGCTGTTTTTATAAAATATTATTTTGGGTATTCAGCAGATAACTTTTAAAGAAACCATTCGTTCCTTTCATATACCATTGATCTAAACCTGACCAAGCTGGAACATCAACAAGAAATTCCCTTAGGAACCGACTTGTAAGCAATGGCGTAAGCAGAAATACAAGATATTTATTTTGAAAAAGCTATATTTTTGTTATGTGCGTTCGAAACTCGAGAATGGCTTGGCGATATGTAATCCTATTCATGAGGTACCCTCACAGTCGTTGGAGTCTGTTCAACTGAAATTTCTAAAATATTTATCTTTCAAAGTAAATCACCAATACAGGATATCTTATTAATTGAATGTTAATAAGGTTTAATGTGGAGTCTTTAGAAAGCAGAAGAATTATGTCATTAATGTATATTTACAAACTTGTTAATAATACAATAGACTGCCCAGAACTCTTCTCCCAAATCAATTTTAGAATTCCGCATTCGGGCTCGCGTCAAACTTACACCTTTGCACAACCCTCAAAACGAACAAATATTCTTGCTAAATCGCCTATTTATTCTATCATGGACATATTAGGGATCGTGAACTAGCTCCAATTGTCTTCTTTTAAATAATTGAAGCTAGCTCATCCTCCCTGTTAATGGGTTAACGGGTTAACCTGAGCTAGCCTCGATTGTCTTCTTTTTAAACAATTGAAGCTAGCTCTTGTTCCCTGTTAGCGGGCATTCACCTGCTATTAGGGAACGTGAGCCTTGGCGGCGGTGATTGTGACATGTTTGGTCTTTCCGCAAATCATTTTTCCAAGATCTTAAAACTATCCATTAAAAATTTAAACTAAATTATCACCTAATAATTTACTCTCACAATATTAACGTATATACATTCCAATAAAGCTTTGTTACACCTACAGTTTCCAGTACGTTCTTTAAGTTTACACTTGCAAAATACTTTTTCAAAACTGTATCTTTGGGTACACACCCTGACATTGTAGGAGGGCGGGAAGGTAGCTTCCTGACTGTTGTGCATTAGATTTAACTGATTTAGCTGTAGTTCTAATGAACGAGGCTGAAATGGAGCTTGTCATCTTCCAAATAAGGTAAGTTGTGTACCTGTCCATATTACTATCAATCGTGTAACCATTTATGTACCTGCTCAATATATTTCGTTGATTTAATCAAGTTACCGTGAACTTACCAAAGTGCTCAGTAGAACTAGTCAAGTACTTATAGAAATCATATTATTATTTACATTTCCCATGTGTCCTTGTAAACCAGTTAATAGAGGCACAAAATACCAAAACTTCGGAATAACTCAAACAATGAAAAATCCATTTGGAACCCATTTTTTTTTAAATTTGGGTTTCTAATGGACTTGAAAAGTAGAAATCAGAAAGTTACGAAACTCATCCGATTCGAGATCGTGTAATCATAGAAGTAAACGTGTAAAAATTCAAAATGTCGGATCCAATATGACCAACCGAAGCACAAAAATTTTTAAAAATTGACTAGAAAACTACATTGGATATTTAGTAAATTAAGGGAGTAAATTGGGAGTTTGGTTACAGATGACAAATATACAGTAAATGTGTTTATATGATTTAATTGAAATGTAACACAATGTTCGATGCTTTCAGTCTCGCCATTCCACACCCACAAGCTGCCCCACAGCCTTTCTTGCACCCACAGAAATTATTTATGAAAAACAAGAGGTGCGCCAAACTTTCTTCAATGGTGAGCACAGCTTATCGACAATATTTCTAGATGGGTAGCAAAATAATAATAATAAGGATTTGAATAAATAATTATTCTGCATCTCACTTTTACTCCTCTCGATTAAGATTAGAAAACGAAATGGATATAAATCCGAACTTAATAGAAGATAATATAAAATCACTATCTCTTCTATACGGATGATCTTAAGTTATAGACATCCAAGGAAAGGATCTACGAGTATCCCTAGACACTGTGTCAATATATGTCATCGATCGGGATGACCTTGATTTGAGCAAGTGAGCCATCTTTCACATGGTCAGGGGAAAATCGGTCGGTGTAAGCGAAGAAACTGAACTGGTGGACGACAGCATTATAAAACATCTTAGTGCGTGGAACTCCTACAAATTCCTGGGTGTTTTCTCAGAGGCCTTCAGGACACAAATCTAGTAAAAGAGACTCTCTGTAATAGATTAAAAGCTCTAGTTAGATGCATATGGAAGTCGCAACTATCTGGTAAGAACAAAATTTCTACAACAAATATGCTGGACTCCTACTTATTTAGTGCCATTGGACAGAGAACCCAGGGAAAGAAGAATGAAACGTTTTTATTTATAGCGCTTTAAAAGCAAACTGGGACTACCAGAGCTGGCGCCTTATCTTATGCAAGTAGATATTCCTTCGAAGGCATGAAGAAAATAGAAGACGCTAAAATCGCCAAAGCAGAGTATAGCGACTATAGCGACTCACTCACTGGAAATCGAGAAGTTCCAAAAGCGAGAAGTTTTCATGGAGTCGCTAAGAAACAAAAAGGAAAACTCGATTCATAATGGAGAAGTTTCCATGGAGTCGCTAGGAAAAATAAAAACATTCGATATAAAAATATAATATCAATATACTTAAAAAATACTAATATCACATAAAACATGAACATGTATTAAAAACAAATATACGAATATTAACTTCGATTTTAATTTTATTTATAGCGATTTATAAATTTGGTGACCCCGACGTGATCATTTTATGTCCAACGTGATAAATATATGCCAGAAGTGAAAATTTTATGTCCAACGTCATAAATATATGCCAGAAGTGAAAATTTTATGTCCAACGTGATAAATATATACAAGAAGAGATTCAATACACCAACTACCGTTATAAATTGATCATTTTTATGAAGAGAAGAATTTTCCCGATGAATTTTGAATAGATGTTCCTATAATTTATGGTAATTTCCTATTTCAATCAACTGAAGTTGTACATTACAAGTACTGTCATCTGTCGGTGAGTGAGTTAAAGTACATTCCCTTTTTTATCTAAGAGAGTAATCAATCAATCAATCAATCACAATCGATTAGTTATGCAAAGACAACCTTCAGACGAGGATTTTCCTCAAACCCATTATGTCACCTCTGTCAAATTACCCCCATTCTGGAAATCAAAACCAGAAATTTGGTTTACCTAGATCGAATCACAGTTTTCTGTTGCAAAAATTGTCAATGACAAGAAAAAGTATGATCAGGTTATAGCTAATTTGCCATTAGATGTGATAGATAATATATACGATATAATATCTAATCCCCCGGAAACGGATCTCTATATAAATTTAAAGAAAGTTTTAATTTCACGTTTATCATCGAGTGAGGAAAAACGTCTGAATGATCTGTTATCAGGTTCCCAAATGGGCGATCTGAAACCTTCAGATTTCTATAGATCCATGCTGAATATGGTTGGAGGATTCAGCATGGTTAGTCAAGATTTATTGATAAAGCTATGGAAAAGACGTTTACCTCAAACAGTATATATTGCCATTACAGCTTCAGGGAAAACAGACACAAAAGAGATTCTAGATATTGCAGATCAGATCTGGGAGTCCTGTCAAAATTCAATGGTTGCATCGTACTCCAAAAATCCTCTTGACTCTGAGTCAACCCCGTTATCAGATTTAACTACCACTATCAAAAATTTTTCAATCACTTTTCATGATTCAATTAATCAAGTATTACAAAAACAAGAAATTTTTAATTCTCGATTAAACTCTTTAGAATCCAGACTTTCCAATCAATCCTTCGAGCCTCAACCTTCTACTTCATGCTGCAACAATTGCAAAAGTAGAAGCAATTCACAAACTCGTACCACTAATCGCAATCGTTCACCCAGCCGTAATAATGTTTCCAATAAATTTGATCGTACAGACAATACTATTTGTTACTACCATCAACTTTATGGTACCAATGCCTATCGTTGTGGAGGTGAATGGTGCAAATTCAGTAAGAATTGTAAAAAATCTGATAATTCTCAAAGATGACTGAAGTTTGATAATTCCATGACGTCTGATTTTGACATTTCTAACAGCAAACGTCGTCGACTTTTTATTTACGATAGATCTAACAACCTGAACTTCCTAATTGACACTGGTGCCGATTTATCTGTGGTGCCACGCAATGCTTTCACAGATTTAAAAAAGAATTTCGATACGATATTAACCGCGGCTAACGGTTCAACCATTTTTACATACGGTAAGAAATTGTTAAAAGTCAATCTAAACTTACGTAGATTATTTCCTTTTGTTTTCAATATAGCAGACGTTGACATACCGATAGTCGGAGCAGATTTCTTGTCTCATTTTGGTTTAGTTGTCGATCTTAAAGGAGCTCGAATAATTGATAACAAGACTAATTTGTCAGTTAATTGTTTTATTAAAAATAGTCCTTTCGACAATTGTAGATTAGATTCACTTAAATTATTTCCTTTGACAGATAAATATAACAAATTACTTTTACAATTTCCTAATTTAATTAGTTCCCCAGATTACAATTTACCTATTAAACATTCTATTGTACATCATATAGTTACTAAAGGTCATTTACCTTTTTCACGACCTCGTAGATTAGACAATCTTAAATTTAAAATAGCTCAAACAGAATTTAATAACATGGTAGAATTAGGTATCTGCAAACCATCATCTTCTCAAGTTTCCTCTCCACTCCATCTAGTGGCGAAAAAAGAGAATGACTGGAGACCTTGTGGAGATTATCGACAACTAAATACGATTACCATTCCAGACAGATATCCATTACCTCATATCCACGACTTTAGCTCTCAGTTGCACGGCTGCACTATTTTCTCCAAGATTGATTTAGTGCGAGCGTACCATCAGATACCTGTCGCTGAAAATGACGTTTATAAGACAGCTATAACAACTCCATTCGGACTGTTTGAATTTTCCCGCATGCCTTTTGGTCTACGCAATGCTGGTCAAACTTTCCAACGTTTTATGAATGAAGTACTTGTCAATTTACCTTTCGTTTTCGTCTATTTGTATGATATATTAATCGCAAGTCAATCAGATGTACAACATTTGGAACATTTGGAAAAGGTTTTCAAGAGATTAGACACATACGGAATTAACATTAAACCATCTAAATGTATCTTGGGAGTTGACAATTTAACCTTTTTAGGTCATCACATCTCTTCATCAGGTATTTTACCATCAACTGAGAGAGTCGAAGTCATTAATAATTTCCCTTTACCGGCAACTCTCAAACAACTACAACGTTTCATAGGTATGATGAATTTTTATCATCGTTTCATACCTCATTTTGCTGAAATATTACTTCCCCTATATTCTCTTTGTAACAGTTTATCTCATGATAAAATTACAAAGATAAATAGTTGGCCTGATCAATGTTTAGACGGATTTTCGAAAGCCAAAGACGCAATAAGTAATGAAGTAGTTTTAGCTCATCCTTGCAATAATGACGATACTATCTTATCTCTCTCAGTCGATTGTTCTAACCTTGCCATGGGTGCAGTTTTAGAGCAAAAAGATAATAAGGGATTTCTTGCTCCTTTAGCATTCTTTTCCCGTAAATTAACCACAGCACAAACCAATTATTCGATTTTTGACAAAGAACTTTTAGCATTATATACTGCAATTAAACATTTTAAGTTTATACTTGAAGGTCGCAAGTTTAATTGTTTTACAGATCACAAACCTTTAATCAACGCTTTATTCACAAAAGCAGAAAGATCTCCTCGTCAAATACGTCATTTAGAATACATAGCTCAATTTTCTTGTAAAATACAACATGTTAAAGGAAAACATAATGTAATAGCTGACAGCTTGTCACGTATTTACGACACTTCTTCCTTAAAACAAGATATTTTACCACTTCAACTTAAAAATTCTCCCTTCCTTAATGTTAACTTTGACCTAAAGTTGCTTAGTGAAGCTCAGGAGAAAGATTCAAATCTCAACTATTTATTGTCAGATAAATCATCACTAACTAAAACCAATTTCATTTTAAAAAAGATACAAATTCCAGATTCAAATGATTTTATTTGGTGTGATGTTTCTCGTGCAAAAGTCAGACCTTTTGTCCCACTTATTTACAGACGAACGATTTTCGATATTTTTCACAACTTATCTCATCCTGGTATTAAAGCCACTAGACTTTTGATTTCAAATAACTATTTTTGGCCGAAAATGAATACAGATTGCAATTTATGGTCAAAATCGTGCATTAACTGTCAAGCTGTCAAAGTCAGTCGACATACGCGAAGTGCTCTCGGGAACTTCACCATTCCGAAAATCAGATTCGACCACATCCACATAGATTTGGTAGGACCATTACCTCCATCCAAAGGTAACTCTTACATTCTTACGGTGATTGAACGATTCACTAGGTGGCCGGAAGCATACCCTCTTCGCGACATCACAGCAGAAACAGTTGCACGTACTTTATTTCAAAACTTTGTTTGTCGTTTCGGTGTTCCCTTGTCAGTAACGACTGATCAAGGAGTACAATTCGAGTCAAGATTATTTAATGAATTTGCAAAGTTTTTAGGTTTTCATAGAATACGTACAACTCCATATCACCCAGAAGGCAACTCTTTAATTGAAAGATTTCATCGCTCACTTAAAACTTGATGAATTACCCATCATTTTATTAGCATTTAGGACAACTCCCAAGGAAGATCTGCAATGTTCACCTGCTGAACTCATATATGGTCAAACCCTTCGTTTACCTGGCGAATTTTTCGTTGAATCGTATAATTCCCCAGATATTCCTTATTTCATTGACAAATTACGCATTTATTTTAATAATTTAAAATTTGTTCCTCCAACTTCGCATGGCAATTACAAAACTTTTGTTAGTTCAGATCTTGCCTCTTGCGATTTTATTTTCGTTCGCATTGAACGTTTAAAACGTTCATTTACTCCTTTATATGAAGGACCGTTTAAAGTTTTATCTCGTTCAGATAAGTTATTTACCTTTAAGAAAGGAGCCAAAGTCATAACTGTCAATATTGATAGGGTTAAACCGGCTTTTGTATTAGTTGACAAATGTGACACTTTGCCTACCCCGATTAAAAAAGTACGTTTTGCAATCGACACGTTGATTGATTGACTATTTTCTTTTTTAACGAGGGGGTGTATATAGCGACTATAGCGACTCACTCACTGGAAATCGAGAAGTTCCAAAAGCGAGAAGTTTTCATGGAGTCGCTAAGAAACAAAAAGGAAAACTCGATTCATAATGGAGAAGTTTCCATGGAGTCGCTAGGAAAAATAAAAACATTCGATATAAAAATATAATATCAATATACTTAAAAAATACTAATATCACATAAAACATGAACATGTATTAAAAACAAATATACGAATATTAACTTCGATTTTAATTTTATTTATAGCGATAACGCTATACAGAGCATGAAAATCTGCTGAGATGGTACATAGACAAAAATATGCACTCTACCTTTTATAAACATAAGGGAATGTCTAATAACTATATTTGTTTCCCTCAAGTCGGTAGGCTAAATATAGGAGACCGCCTGTTTTATACTGGAGTGTCAGGATGAAGTAATAAATGCCCTGGTATACCGGAAAATATATATACCTAAGGTATACCTAAAGGAAAATGTCCAAACTGCATGTGGGGCCTGCAATTCACATCCTGACACCCTATCGCACATACTTCAGCAAATACTGTTCATACAGTGTTATCTTATATCACCACACACAATGTAGCTCTTAGGGTGCTCTACTACTACATTTGGCACGCTTATGGTTTCGACCAAGATCCTATTGTGTCATACGCGCCCCAAGAAATTGCGGTAATCGTAAAGAACAGCAAGTACAGAGTACATTATAACCATTCATTCCGAACAACCCGAAAGTTGCATACCAAGACAGACTTAGTGCTTCTGGACTTAATTGAAAAGATAATGTATGTCATTGTGTTCTCCTGTCCAGTAGAGAGAAATGTTATAATGGAGGAAATCCAGAAACAAGGTAAATACAAAGACTTTCTCGAATTTAATAAAAATATATCCAAGTTTAGTAATTAAATTGGTGGTCTTGATAATTTTCAATCTTGGAGGTATCAAACAGTCTTTTCTTAAGAAACTCAAAACTGTTCCTCTCTGCTGTAGATCGGTATATATGCCACTAGTAGCCAAAATGCAAAAGGTAGTTCTGCTGGGTTCATTTTGTGTTGTGAGGTCGCACGAGACTGCATTTTAGGAGGCGCCAACACCGCGCTGAGCGACTAACCAGGAACAGACATTAGTATAAACCTAGGTAGTACCGCAACGGTGTTCCAAGCAGAAGTCACAGCTTTAAAAATCTGTGTACAAGAAATGATTCTGACAAAAGAATCCGTAACATCACTGACAGCCAAGCAACTCTCAAAGCGCTAGATGCAGTAGAGACACGTTCTAAAACAGTAAAAGACTGCCTTAATTCCCTGGCGAAACTGGCGAAACACAGTGACGCGAGGGCACCAGAGCAATGAAGATAATGAGAAAACAGATCAGCTGGCCAAAGAAGGTGCAAAAACAGCCTTCGTGGAAACCAAACCAACCTGCGGGATATCATACAATACCACTAGAGGAATAATAAAGGAACTGTTAAGTCATAAACACAACTTCTCTTGTAATGGGGCGCCAAGGACGAAACAGTCGCGTATATTCATCACTGACGGACTATCCAAGACAAAGACCAACGAATTGCTAAAGCTGAGCAGGAAACAGCTGAGATATACAGTGGGAATCCTAACAGGACATTGCATACTGAATAGACACCTAACCAATATAGGAGTGAGGGACAATCCAGAATGCAGGATGTGTTGTGAAGATGAAAAACTCCTCATCATATACTATGTGAAATATGAATGCCCAGACTTGGGACCATTCGTGACCCCGGAAGAGATATCCAGAGCTCCCATCGACCGTACATTCGCCTTTTGGCGAGAAAGGGAATAATGGGGTAACGAGGCTATGTGGTAAAATAAGCTTAAGCTTCAGTACGGTGGATTTTCGGCACCACAACCCAACGGAAAAAAAAACTGTTTCATATCGCGCCATGGGTGAGAAACAGAGAGGACTTGAGAAAGCATTCATTTTGCTACGTTATTTCCCTTGTGTTCATTATTTTTCTTAACTTTTGTAAGTCGGACCCAGTTGCACCTTAAATAATATACAAGAATTTATAAAATAAATTACTCACACTCGATTTTCTTTGTTTCAGATGTTTGTAACCTATTAAACAATGTTACCATGTTAATAACCAATATTGCAAATTCCCAAAAAATTGCACAAGAGCCCATTACAAACTCATTATCGGAATAAATAATTTCTAACCACCACCCACCCACGTGGAGCCATCATGCGCCACAAAAACTCGGTTCGGTCAGATACGCGGACTAAACAAATATGTGACAGCATCTATCATTGAAAAAAAGTCTATCCTGTTACGTTATTAAATCTTTCGTGACTTTTAGGGCGTAATTGGGACACAAAAAGTTACCACGCTAGGTATCAAGGTACACTTTTTAAATTTTATTTGTAATAGTAAAAAATCATCAAATTTCAACGATGTAGGATTTAATCCCTAGTTAAAACCTCTATTTACTGGACTAATGTACCAGCCAACAAAGAACTTTCTTAATGTCACACTTAAATTAATCATTTCGCAAACACGTCCTTTCTTCATGCATATTTAGTCCGGAGGAAAACTTCTGTATGAAATTAGATGACTGAAACAAAAAATCGAACAACTCAACAGGAGCGATAAATCAAATTTGTGTTTCCAGTTAACTTCTTACAAGGGGAAATTCAGCAACCAAGACAAGTGGATCGGGGAAAGTCAGTGAAAGCTAAACCGATTGTGGCAGGTGTTGTTGTTCCATAATGCATGTTGTCCGTCAACCGCCGTAGTGTCAACGTCTGACCGCGGCCCGACCCCAGGACTATTCACTTTGCGCCACGTACCATCACCAGCATCAGTTTAATTGCCTCATACCCTAATTTAGCATCCAACAATTTATTAGTGCAGTAAAAATAGCTTCAAATTTACAATATCAAAGAAAATATTAGGTGACGATGAAACTTTACATATTTCTCAGAAACCGATGAGTACTTTATAACACAGCCACACAAGAAAAAAAAGTTCTGTGCAGCGGACCAAATTATATGGATATGGTGTATTTTTCGACGCTGAATCCGAATCCGTGGTTAAAAAAAAAATCTATCGTGTCAGTTTTGTTTTTTAGTCAAAAACATCCATTTAATTCTTGTCCATACACATTAAATCACATTTTTTATTCCCTTAAATAATGGGGTTTGGGTGGCTGATGTCAAAACAAATTTTGAGATCTTGCTTTATTTAGAAAATACACGATTGTAGGTGAAACATGTACAATTAGAAACATTTTATTAGAAATAAGATTACATTTTACAATTACCAACACAAAATCGAACTTAAATAAAATAAAGGTGGAACTTTCTCAGCAGAGAAAAAAGAACAGTAGCGTGTGTTACCTCCTTTTGCCCTGATTAAAGTCTCTTTTCTTCTTGGCATGCTTCTGATTAAATTTGAAATATTGATTTGTGGAATATTATTCCACTCCTCTATAAGCGCTTCTCAAGTATCCAGAGTGTCAGGAACCCTATTGCGAGACCTAATTCTTCGCCATATTTTTTCCCAAAGGTGTTCTATGGGATTCATATCGGGACTTTTTGCTGGCCAAATCATACGGTCTATGTTATTTGCTGAGGCATTACTTAAAAATCACAAACACGACATTCGGTCCGACGCACAGTGGACCATTTGCAACTTCTAGGTGGACAAAATTCTACAAATTTCTAAATGAGCTTAAAATAATTGTTAGAAAACCGAAAAAATAGTGAAAAAATTCTAGGCATTAAGGGGGTGCTTTTTGAGGGTTGAAAAATAAATTTGCTTCTAGAGTGCCGAAACTCTGTGAGTATGATAAAATGATATCTGTGAATATATAAAAAAATAGTTAAAAAGTTATAAATAGTAGAGGGGGTTGAAAGATAAATATTATTTTAAAATTCTGAAACTTTGTGGACATGATAATATTATATCCGCGAGTTCGCTAAAAATAGTAAAAAAAATCTAAACAATAAGAGGTTGGATTTGAGAGGATTGAAAAATAAAACCTTAATAACTATGTAAGAAAGTTTCAAAAAATTTTGTTGTAAATGTTTTAATTTTTTAACATCACTTCACATCACATCACACATCATTTTTTGACTCTGGCTGTTCCAAGATTATTATCTTCATCTTTTAATGTTTCATAAAGTTCTCTTTTTGACACAGTAAGAAGTATCCCTGTAAAAACACAAATATCTCTTTAAAGCACAGCTGGACGCATATAAATGTTACATACATAAAAGCTACAAGAATTATATAATAAAATAAAATGAAAAACATAACATACAAAAATGTACAAAAGTATTGGCATTCTAATGAAATTCATACTTCGAATAAATTCCACCCATTTCTTAACGCAATTTTGATCTGATGTTATTGCTACTATTTATAGTTTTTAACTAATTTTTTTATATTCACAGATATACTCACAGAGTTTCGGCATTCTAGAAGCAAATTTATTTTTCAACCCCTCAAAAACCACCCCCTGAATGTCTAGAATTTTTTCACTATTTTTCCGGTTTTCTAACGACCATTTTAAGCTCATTTAGTAATTTGTAGAATTTTGTCCATCTAGAAGTTGCAAATGGCCCACTGTGCGGGGGTAGGAGGGGTTGACTCATTGGCTTTTTGAAGAAGAAGATCCCAGTTTTTTAT
Organism: Rutpela maculata; assembly: GCA_936432065.2. Taxonomy (NCBI): domain Eukaryota; kingdom Metazoa; phylum Arthropoda; class Insecta; order Coleoptera; family Cerambycidae; genus Rutpela; species Rutpela maculata. The sequence continues at coordinate 61,611,943 of OW386294.2, forward strand.
TATAATGTCACCACAGATCCAGTCATGATGCTTGCTTAAAAAAATATTTTTGTTGCGGCTACATCGCTTCCATCTATCATTCACCATAATCCAGAAAGAGCGCAGTTTTATTTTGAGTTCGTTCTCCATTTCTTGTGAGCAATGGGATAATTGCCTTTACAGCTTGTAGCAGCTCATCCTCAGTTTTTATCACTGGAGGATCGTCTCCTTTGATTTTATCAAATAGGAGTCTTCTTGAAAGAACTAGTTGTTGACCTGCAAAAAAAAATCTCTAAGTTAAACTCGCACTAATTTGCACTTCAAATCAATGCCTATAAGTCTTAAAGAACTACACTTTACAACAAAGTAATGAAACACGATAGACACGCATAGCAAAAAAGTTGCAGGCTAATAAATACGCGACTTTAATAAAAGTAAAGTATTTTTTTGTCGTATTTTATTTAGTTTCTCTGGCAATTATATAATTACAATAATTTCCAAATAAATTATAATATTAAGTACATACCTTTGTCAACCATATCGGATAAAATTCACAATAATAAACTTTGAAATTACGCTGTACACAATTATTACAAACGCAAGCTCACGGACGACTGATTAACCTGCGAAATAGTACGTAAATACCGGTCGGTTTGTCAGTCTCTACCACCCAAGTGGGTAGTAATAATTTTTTTGTCGCGGCTGTTGATTGCTTCCTGGAATGTTGGCGGTGGTTATATAAAGGAATAATAATAATTTTTACAAGTCGAATTTTTGGAATATTGGCGAGCTAGAATCCAATTCTGGCCCACTGTGCGACGTGGAGAAAAACGTTTTCAATGTTTTCTTCAAAAACGGATTAAAAATCGTAATCATTAGGGAGTAAATGCCTGTGATTTTAAAAACATTTTGAAATCGTTTAGTACAATGTTTAATCTGTTCATGGCCTTCTTAAACAAAACAAAATATCAATTTTGTTAATACGCATTTGACATTACTTTGCTTAAACATGTGTATTTTCTAAACAAAGCAAGATAAAGAGGTAAATCAAAAAACAAAATTTAATCTGAATTCCGCTTAAAACGCCGAAGGGCTTATTCCAAGTGCCGGATAAATCTACAGAGTGTTTTAAAGTTCCTGAATAAAGCAGTCACTTTTGTTTTTCCCTGTATCAATTATAAAAGTTTAATCAATAAAAATGTTTGGGCCTGTATGGTGATCTCAGAGAATCATTCTTCAAAATAAACAAGGTGGGTGGCAATCAATCAAGTAGTTTAGAAATTATAACACATTAAACTTGAGTAAAATTTCCAGTGCGCCACTTTTTATGTCTGTCGGTGAATATTGTAATTTTTCAAAAACTCATAATTATTCTTATGAAAATTGTAAAATCTTGACCTTTTTGCAAGTTTCGCTTATATGTAAATAGCTATTTCTAGAGCTGTAATTAAGACATATGGATGGCGTAGCCGGCATTTAAGAGATGCTGTATTAAACTTTAGGACAAAATTAAGACTTTGGACATTTTGTTTGGTCAAATATGATTGCTTATGACAAATGACATTTATAAAAAAATGCACCTATTCTGTTAAAAAATTGTTCTTTTTTGTCAATATTTAAAAAACTGCATATACTACAAAATTGTTTATCAAAAAAGCAAAAATATTGCATTCGTTTTTTTTATTAGTAAAACACTTATGCTGTACTCCGCCAGGACTGAAAACTAAATAAAGAGGAGTTATTATTATTTTTATCTTCTTCAATCAGCAGTCATTAAGATAATCGGCCCTAAGTTAGATTGAGCATTTATAACACAAAAGAGAATAATAAGAACCATAAGTAATGTGCAATATACAGAACATTGTGCACCAATATTTGTTAAATTGGGAATAATGACCGTTTATTCTCTATATATGTACCAGGTATCATGGTATGTTGTACAGAATGTTCACGAGTTTGAAACCAATAATCAAATAAATACGGGAATTAGAACTAGAAATGGGAATGGATTAAGTATATCATCACATAATACAACCTTGTACAAAAGATCCCCAAAGTATGTATGTATAAGTATTTATAACAATCTTCCTAACGACATAAAAAATGAAAAAGTACAGCATAGAGCAAAAAACAAAATTAAAAAACTTCTTCACCATAAATCCGTTCTATTCGGTAAATGAGTACTTAAACAAAAACTTTAAAATGCAACGGTGTGATATGTATTATGCGGTATTTATGTTTGTAGGAATCATTATATTTTAATATGTTAGTCTAAAATATTTTATATTGTTTGTGATATACTAGGTACATTATACAACTAATTACAATGTTGTAATTATATATATTAATTTAATTTGATTGACATGTCCAAAAAAATGTTATATTTTTAAAGGATGAATAAATAATAATAAATAATAATAATAATAAGTAGTAGGGGCATTTTAGTCTTCCAATCTCCTCCCAAACAATGGCGACATGAGGCAGTGGCTCAGCGCGGTGTTGGCGCTTCCTAAAATGCAGCTTCGTGCAACCACGCAACACGGAGTGAACCTAACAGAGCTGCCTTTTGCATCTTGACTGCCAGCGTCGTGGAGACCAATCTACAGACGGGAATTGTTATATACCTATATTAGATTATTATTATTAAAGTTATTATAGTTATAGTAGTTACCATACAGAAATGTCAATGTCAATAAAGATAAACATAATTGAAACAGACATCATTCATTGAATTTTAAGATACAACAATTTGGCGACGAGGATTAAAGAAAAAGATATCCAGAAATGCATTGAGAAACCAAGTTAGTCCGATTTAATATACCAACTCCAGTTAAAACCTACCTTAGAATGGCTCAAGGCCTAGCCCCCTTAATTAGTGCTTTAAGTGAGTCAGTTAGTACAATGCAGAGACAGCAAGAGACAAGCAATGTTAGAGAGATACTTCAGACACAAGTAATTACTTTTGAACCTTTTGACGAATGTGTAGAAAATTTTAATAGCTCTTGTGAAAGATTGGATTTTTTTTTAAACTTAAAAGGCTTGATAAAGGTAATATCGAAACTAATGATGCAAAGGTAATGATACTGATCAATTGCTTAGGCAGTAGACATTATAAATTGCTTTCTAGTTTAACTTCACCAGATTTACCAGCGTCAAAAACATAAAGAATTAATGACCATATTAAAAAAATATCTCGCACCAAGAAAAAATGTGCTTGCTGAGCAACACCCATTTTTTTGCAAGAATTCAATTTCCAGGAGAATTGATGAAGGACTGTGAATTTACGGCAGAATGTAACAACGCTACTTGTTCAAAATCAGTTCTACATCTACTGTTACGAGTACAATTTATCCGAGGTTTATGTGATATAGAAATACGTGAGAAAATTTTACAAGATCATATAACATTTTAAAAAATTCTCGATATAGCTCTAGCAATCGAAGTTTCAAAAGTACAAAATCGGGAGGTTTACAAAAGTTTAGCAACAAACACAGTGAATAATGTGAACATGTCTTAGGCCACAGCTACAGAAAAAAGGAGGATGACTGGTGTACGTTTTAATCAATTCAACAGTTGAGTTATGCTTGCATTGTGGACGTGGCAATTACACAACTCAAGATTGTTATAGTATAGAAAGGCTATACTGTAGAAATTGTAAGAAAGAGGGACATGCTGCAAAAGTATGTATTACAACCTTGCGTAATAATATTAAACAGGCTGTTCAGAGTATTGATGTAGAGTCTGATTGGTCTGAAGAATATTCAGTAAACCAGATAATCGATGGTTTTACTGAAACTTCCTCAGTTGTATAACAACCAAAAATGCTTTTCACTTCGATGCATTAAAGCTAAATAATCCTCTTCAAAAAACTAATGTACATTTTCGATCTTCTACTAAACACATCTTCAAACCATGGGAATGCGTCAAAGTGCCTGTGTCATTCAAAGGCAAACATTTTACTGGAGATTTGTATGTAATTCCTGATGGCAGTGCAATTATGGAAAGACAATGGGTTCGAGCTCTCAACATAACCTTATATGATATAGCTTCAATATCAATTCACTCAAAGATATCGGGAGTCTTGGAACAATACAAAGACCTTTTTCTATCCGAAGTAGGCAAAATTCCTGATTTTACCTATTCTTTATCTTTACGACCAGATGCAAGGCCAATATTCATTAAACCACGACGTGTACCATATGCCTTACAGGAAGAAGTTGAACGAAAATTAGATTGTCTAGAAGATCAAGGGATTGAAAAAGTTGATCATTCAGAGTGGGGAACTCCATTAGTAATAATTCCAAAAAGCCATGGTAAAATTCGACTTTGTGCTGATTACAAGGTGACAGTGAATAATCAACTTCGTGACAATCGTATCCAATTCCAAAAATCGAAGATGTATTTAACAAAATGAAGAATGGCAGGTATTACTGTACGCTTGTGTATTTAAAGCATATTTACATGTGCTTGTTGACGACCAGGGTGCAAAAATCCAGGCAATTTCTACTCACCGAGGCACATATTTAGCAAAACGCCTATTATTCGGTATAAAGACCGCACCAAATGAATTTCATAAAGAAATTGGTCAAATTGTACATGACTTAGACGGTACCACCGTGTACCTTGATGACATATTAGTCCAAGGTTCTACAGTTGAAGAATGTGAATCACGTTTAATTAAAGTATTCGAAAGAATGTGTAAATACAACCTTCATTTAAATCGAAACAAATGTCGAGTTTTTTTTAAATAAAATAGAATATCTTGGACATCAGATTTCATAAAAATGGTCTAGAAAAGTCGGATGATAAAATAAAGACAGTTCTGGATGCACCTCGACTGAAAAATGTTGAAGAATTACAGCAGTTCTTAGGATTAATAATGTATTATGCAAAATTAATACAAAATGCATCTACCATCCTTTACTCCTTAAATCGACCTATACGAAAAGATGTTGAATTTAAATTAACAGCAGAATGTGAAGTGGCGTTTCAAAAGGCAAACCCCGAAATAGCTAGTGACCGAGTTTTAATGCCATTTGCTACCGAATTATTCTTGCAACAGACGCTAGTCCATATGGATTATCTGGAGTATTATCGCATCGCCTTCCAAATGAGATAGAGAAGCTACAGCTATATATTGGTCATTTAAAAAATTATTTCAATATGTATATGGCAGAAAATTTATACTCATAGTAGATAACAAACCTCTAACTACAATTTTCAATTCCGTGAAGCAACTACTAACATTGTCTGCAATTCGAATGCTCATATATGCTCAGTATTTTTCAAGATTTGACTATACAATTGAACATAGAAGATCAGCAGAACATGCAAATGCTGATTACTTTTCCAGAAATCCGTTAAAAATAAGCCAACATGAGGAACTTTCTGTAGATGACGAGCATATTCTTAATGTTACCGTGATCAACCAAATATGTTTAAAGACGATAACTGCCAAGGAAGTTGCAACTGAGACTAATGGCGATTCAGAACTGTCCAAGCTAAAAAAAATAACTTTTTATGGAACTATTCGAGACTGTGAGTTATCAATTCAAAGTGGAATTTTGTTACAAGGGAACCATGTAGTAATACCAAAGAAACTTCAACCAGAATTACCCAAAGAACTTCATTCTACTCATACTGGTATTGTTAAAATGAAAGCAATAGCACGAAACTATTGTTACTGGAAAGGCATAGATTTTGATATTGAAAATCTCGTAAATAGTTGTCTTCCATGTTGCAGTATCAAGAAAAATCATGTTAAAACACCAGTTTATCAGTAGGAACAACCAGTTACAAACTGGCAACGTGTTCATATGGATTATACTGGACCATTCTTCACTAATCGTTGTCGATGCTAAGTCAAAATGGCCAGAAATATACATGACAAAAAATGCACCCACAACTGCAAAAATCAATTACTATCTGCATGAAATCTTTAGTCGACATGGCCTGCCTGAAATTTTAGTAAGCGATAATGCCTCAATATTCAAATCTGTTGAATTCAAGGAATTCTGTCAACGTATTGGTATCAACCAGCAATTAATAGCTTCAGGTCATCCCGCAATAAATGGAGAGGTAGAACGATATTGTCAAACACTGAAAGCAAAATTTAAACGCATGATGCAAGAATCGTCAGGTAGTTTACACGAAAAATTGTGCAGTTTTCTGCTCCGCTATCGGGTTACACCATTGGTCTGTGGTAAATCACCAGCAGAAATTCTATTTGGTCGAAAATTAAGGAAAAAATTTGACTTAATTCGACCGCAAACAAATTTAAGAAATAATAGTGATCAACCAAAATTTGATAAACATTTTAATATTGGTGATCGAGTACAGTTTTGAAACTAATAAGGATCTATTATATGGAAATATGGAATTGTTCTAAAATGCCTTGGAAGACTTCATTACTTAATCAAACTGGATGATGATTATACAGTTAAACGACATTATAATCAATTACGATTATGTCAAGTAGAAACACAAGCTCGATCGGTACTCCCAGTTCCAATTACAATTACTGAAACTCAGATTGGAAGTCAAACTGAATATAATTCATCGACACAACCGTCTTTTCAATCCACATCAACTGAGACTGAAAATGAAGCATCACCTGAACCATCGGCCTTAGATATTATTTGTGAAAACTAAACTTCAAATACTAGAGAAAACAGAAGGTGAATTACAATCAAGTTGTAATGAAACAGCATCACCTGAACTACGCCGTGCAACGAGAACTGGAAGAGTGGTTGAACGTCTTGATTATTGAGAATCTATCAAAAAAATGACTGGAGAATTAAGTGGCGGATAATTGTTATATACCTATATTAATTATTATTATAGTTATTACAGTAATTACCATGATATAGAAATGTCAATGTCAATAAATATAAACATAATTGAAAAGTATATCATTTATTGAATATTATATCATTCATTGAATGATATTCAGTTCCTTAAGAAAAGACGGTCTGAGACCACCAAGACCGCTAATTATCAAGACCAAAATTTAATTACAAAACTTGGATACATCTTACTAAATTCGAACAGCAAGTCTTTGTATTTATCTCGTTTCTGCATTCCTTTCCTTGTAACATGTCTTTCTGCTGGACAAGAGAACTCGATACCATACACTTTTTTTAATTAAATCTAGAAGCTCCGTGTCTGGCTCGGTGGCATCCAGCCCTCGGGTTGCTGGAAAGGAGTAATTCCAATATATCCTCCTGTTATTTTCTACAACTGCCTCGATTTCTTCAGACACGTACGGCACGACTAGATCTTGGTCGGTGCCATAGGAGCTGTGTTGTGCCTGGTGATATAGGATGAGAATATTATTATTATTATTATTATTACTATTATTATTATTTTTTTAGTTTATAAAAGCCAGTCACCCTTTATACTCTGTGGCTCCGACACTCACAGAGGGGAGCTGGTAGTACCGGCAGCCACTCCCCACGTCCGTGGGGTGAGTGACTACTGGGTCTGAGAATCGTGTGCCCTGAGTAGACGTAATGAGCCGAGGATAATGGCCTTCTGCATCCTGCCGGCTGAGATCTCTGCCGAATTTCGGCATGCCGGTATGATCTTTAGTTCTGAAAGCAGTGTGTGTCTCGTTCCACCGAGGGCTCCTATGATCAGGACCACTAGCTTAACAGTATGGCCAGGGTAAAGCCTGCGGAGTTCGAAGAGCAAATCTAGATATTTTGTCCGTTTTTCCTCCTCCTTCAAGACAATGTTATTCTCCGCGGGAGCCGAGAACTCCACGACAAACATTGTCTTGAGTTGGTCGAGGAGGAGCATGTCAGGCTTATTATCTTGTATTTGCCTGACGGTGGGAAACGAGTAGTTCCAATAAATTAGACACTTCTCATTTCCCACAACGGACTCAATATCCCCCGGAGCGTAAGGCAGCACTGGTGTCTCGTCTATCACATACGAGTGCCTTAAGTGATAATAAAGCACTCGTAATGCTGCGTCGTGCCTCTGGATATAGGCCGAGACTGCATATACTGGACAAGCCGACAGCAAATGCATTAATGTCTCCGGCGCCCTGTGGCAGGTCCTGCAGCTGACATCAGGGACCTCTATACCCATGACACGACTTCGATAGACGAGTGTGTTGAATACACCATCCTGGCATGCCATTATGAATCCCTCGGTCTCAGACTTCAGCCCGGCTGACCTTAAGAAAGCAAAGGTCAGCCTTTCGGATAAGCCGCGGTCTTCTATATTTTTATAGAAGACTCCGTGCAATGGCTTATCCGAGGGTAGCTGCAGAAATAGATCAATTTCGGCAGCTTTGACTTGGACTTTTTGCCGAGCAGGTTCCAACTCGGTGACAGAGTCGTGATTAACCCGCTCAGCGTTGAAGACCAGACCGAGTTCATCGGCGGCTCTGCGTGCTGCCTTAAACAAAAAGGCTCCTACCCCAGCACTTTTATGGTCTCGGACCATGCAGAGGAGGAGATCCGAACTCCTTATGACCTTACAGGCTCCATCCAGAACCATCCTGTTATGGAGACTATCCAAACTCAAGAGTCCACGGCCTCCCCGATGTCGTGGGAGATATAACCGTGGAACGGACGATTTAGGGTGCAAACTCCTATAGAGATGCATCTTTTTTCGGGTTCCTACATCGAGTTGTCGCAGCTCCTCTTGATTCCATTTAATTACTCCAAAGGAGTAGAGGAGGATCGGAACGGCAAGCATATTGGTAGCAGACACCTTATTCTTCCCCGACAGTTCTGAAGACCAGATCTGTCGGAGTCGGTGCTGATACTTGCCGCGGAGAGTGTTTTTTACTAAACTCACTTCTTGGGTGGAGCGTTGCTCGACATCTAGATGATGTAAGATGCTTCCGTCCACAAGCTGCGCATCCTCTCCGTAGTCACCGCATCGTCCTCTCTTGAGGTGGACTAGTGCACACTTGTCCAACCCAAATTCCATACCGACAGCCTGCGTGTACTCCTGTACCACCCTGAGGGACTGGCGTAAATCCCTCTCTCCGGAGGCATAAAGTTTAAGGTCATCCATGTAAAACAGATGGGTGACCTTATGCCTCCTGTCGCCGGGGGTACCGCAGTTGTATCCACGAGTATTTCGAAGCGAAACGGCTCTGTCTGGACTCTGCTATTACCCGATGTTATGGTAAAGCGAGTCCTCCAGAGCGGCATGAGTTCTTCGATACATCTCACTACGGGACCAGGCACCGCAAGACATCTGAGCAAGTGGACAATAAGCTCATGGGATGTCATATCAAATGCCTTGCGGTAGTCGATCCAGGCCATAGAGAGGTTATGCTTATACTGCACGGAGTCCTGCGTGATACATCTGTCGATCAGCAGGTTCTCCTTGCAGCCAGCGACACCTCTCTTCGACCCTCGTTGCTCATATACCCGTTCGTAAACCCGTTCAACTGCTTGGAGCACCCGCATGTACAAGATGCGTGTAAACAACTTGTAGCATGCGTTTAAGCAAGTTATCGGCCGGTAATTTTTTGGGTTAGACAAATCTTCGTTCTTAGGGATCAGCACTGTCTGCCCCTCGACGACCCAATAAGGAATTTGCTGCTCCCAATTTAGCCATGAAATAAAAATTCTGGCCAAATGGTGGTGGGTACTGGAAAACTTTTTCCACCAAAAGTTATTTATCCCATCGGGACCTGGAGCAGCAAAGTTCTTAGAGCCCTCAAGAGCTCTTCGAACCTCTTCTGGGGTTATCGGTTGGCACGCCTCGTTTGGTTGTTGAAACCTTTGGCAAAAGGCTTCAAAGTGTGCCAGGGTTGGAGTGTCTCTGTTGAGTGGGAGCTTCTGTCCTCACTAGTGACTTTTTACAAGTCACTAGCATCCGTATCCGATCAAGGCAGTGCTGTTTGGTGGTTCGCAGCACTGCCCCATTCAGTGTATGATGGACGCGTCTTAAATTGGCGGCTATGCGCCTAACTTTAGGCGTGAATGTCCTATTGGTCGCCATATAGTCCATCACACATTGGATACGGGATGCGTGTTGCCTCGCCGACCGGATCTTGGCTTCCATCTTTTGTATACGCCACTCCGCTCTCTCCTGTGGGGAGGCAGTATTCCGCCTCTCACCCGGAGTTAAGCGCTGGGCAGCAGCGTATACGGCACAATTTATGTGCCAGATGTCAGCCCCTTCTGGTATCGCTTCACGAAGTTCAGCATCCACTCTGGCTAGGTTTTCTGATCTGGGGGGTTTGATGTAGTGCAACCCCCTTCTGGTGTTGAGGCCCTCTGGTCTTGGTGGAACGTCTAGAACTGTCTCCACAACCGGTTCATTCAGCGGCTCTTCGACCGCCTCATTTACCGGCTGAGGAACAGCTCTCACGTAGCCCCTGCTGCGAAGGTGGGATACATAGTCACGCAGATTTTGTGGCGTGAAGGCGCTGTGCTCTGGGTGTCTTGCACACCACAGAGCGTGCATTCGCGCCATGTATCCCCTTCGCGCGGGCTCACTGCTTTCGTAGCATAGCAGAAGATTATTCCTCAGCTCGTCGGTCCACTCGAAGCGTCCATGTAGCTCGCGGTCGTCATTGCCAGGCAATCCGTCCGGTTGGGCCCCACCACCTTGCCTGTGACCCCCATCCGAATGGGGTCGATTGTGGGGGCCCTGTCTTCTGTTGCCTGGAACCAGAAGATTTCGGCTTGTTAGGTGGTTAGCCTAACAAGCCCACGGCCGACACCAGAGGGGAAGTCTCTTTCCCCTCCCGGGTGCGCTAACGCTGTCGGTCCGGATTTTGCACCCGCGGCTGAAGTAAGTGGTGTCGCTACTCACCAAAGGCTAGTGAGATGTAAGAAAGCCCCTCCTGCTTATACTATTATTATTATTATTATTACAGACTTAGCAAACGGCACTTCTCTGTCGTAGCTAAAAAGTATTCACCGATCCTCCGCGCGCATTTGGGATTCGGCTCTGTTGGAGCCATTTCAGGTTATTGGGCCTATTTGGTGAGTTCAGCCCCGAACAAGAAATTACAGATACTCCTAGTCCAGAACTTTTCTTAATATATGGGTGGTTCCCAATAGTGTGATTTTTTATACTTCTTGGGCGCTTCGCTATTATCATTATTATTATTATTATTTATTATAGACGAGTTACAACAAATTTGATTTTCATTAATATGCAGTTTTTGGTGACTTTTGGCCATATCTTAGATAATTCACATCATAAAGGGATGTGATATATCTCAAATTAAAAGTAATTGAGTTAGGTTTCAACTGTATGTAGAGTATTTTTATATGTTGGAAACATTGTCCAACGTTTTATCGCTCACACTCTTATTCCTCGAGATATTTGCAAAGAGCGCATTCCCCCCCTCTTCCCTCCCTCTCTCAAAGAAAAAGTAATAATGAACATCTATGAAAAATGCCAGTTGTCCTTCATATTTAATATTTTTATACAGCTGAAATGAATGTTTGACAAATAATAGTTTTTACACGATAGTCATATTCTTGATGTTTAATAAAAATAACATTTTACTGAGATAGTTTTTTAATATATTAATTCAATAAAATACCCATAATTGGTAAACCCTGAAGATAAAAAATACAAAACGGTGAAATATATTAATCATTGAACAAAGATCGAGTTTTAGCCTCCTACAGTATTATAACATTTCCGAGCTGAAACTCAAGCTATAAGTAATAAGGAGAAGAATTCAGAGTTGAGATATGTTAATAAACATAACATAAACACACCACATATAGTAAAGTGATTTTGATTTATCTTCTCTTTCTCTTAAAGAAAACGCTGAGAAAAGTTGATAGTCATCATTTATTAAATAAGATAAATAATTTGGAATGTCTATTTGAATAAATAATTAATAAAATCAATAAAAATATAGAAACGAGCAATTTGAGAAATACGTCCAATAAATGGAATCTACTTTAGATTACCTCGACACCACAAGTTCTAACTCTAAAGTTATTGATAACACTGAAAAGCAATTATACCACTAAAAGTCATTAACTTTGCCAACATTCTGGTAACATGAATCGCAACTTTGGTTTGATGCAATTGGAACTATATTTGAAGTGAATAAAATTAAGTCAGATAAAATTAAATTCTGCAAAGTGTTTGGATTGCACTTTAATGATCGAAAATTCAAAACAAGAAACTGAGATAATATTAAAGAGAATACTGAAGATTTTAAGATTAATGAATCAATACAGCACGCGATACGGAAGAAAGTTACATTTCGGTTGAATTAATCTATCATTAGTAAGGGTGGTAGTAATGTGCTGAATGTTTGAACTACCCTTTACATAATAGTTTTTAATAGCCACCAGTTCTCATATTTTTGATGTTTAATAAAAAGTTTATTGAGGCAATTACTTAATATATTAATTTCACTGGCATGGCCAGAATTTTGGTTTGGGAAGGGCCCAAACAAACAAAGGCCAGTAATTTTTTTTTGTACTAATTTTTGCAGTCAGCGAACATCGATAGGCTTGTTCAGTTAGTGATTCTAAGTAGAAAATCGTACATTATATGCAGGGGGTTTTCCTATGGGTTGAGTTAGAAAATGCCTTTGAAAATACAAATGCGTTCCCCTTTATTTGCAGTACCTAATGAAATTGGTTATATTCTAGATTGCCTCTTCAGTAAATTTTATAATCTGCTTAAGTAAATCTAGAAGATTTATAACTGCAAAAATAAGTTCAACTCAGTTGTATTTTCCGCCCATGAAACCACTAACAGAAAAATCATATCGATGTTCGCTAACTGCAACAATTAATAGGTACCAAGAAAATTCACTGACTCTTAGAGTATTTTATTTCGATAGAATTATCGAATTTATTATCTCTCTACTGTAAAAACATTCTACAAATTTATTTATAGGATTATATGTATTATAGCAGAGTTCGTAAGTAAGAAGTCATGAGAAAGGATATATTTTCAATCTATTATAATTATATATTATATGTTTATGTTTAGTCATTGAGTGAAAAGTTCTATAAGAGATGCAACCGTGTCCTGAAATTCGTAGCCAGCGCAAGGTCTGACATGTAGTACGGTGTCACCTGCATTGTGGGTCTGATATCTCAGTCAGTTGCACAAACATCAGTTGTTGATGGCACTCGTATGGTTCACGTCGCGTCAGAGAAGTTACACCACAGAGAAGCGACAATATCGGCGGTTCCTTTGATATTTTCTGGCCCGGTTCTAATGGCATTGAACATGAGTGAAACACAACCTCTTACACTGAGAGAACCTTAAAGTGTGATGTACACTGAAAGCAATTCAGTATAATATGTTACTATACCACATATAAGTTCTCTGGTCGCGTGTTGGCATCGTTAACTGAATCATCGCTTTTGATAAACAAAGCTTGGGAGATTTGTCTCTGCGCCAGAAACGGCTCTCATATAGACATAATATTATACACCTACTGAGACACTCAGAAAAACGACGAAATGGTCAAATATTCATCATTGCCAGCTACAATGTATTTTTAAATTTAACCTAAAAACGGTAATGATTCTTACAAAAACATGTAATGCATATCTAGCAAATAAAAAACAATTTTGAATCAAACACATACCTTTCTGTTCTTTTTAATATGTGTGGCGTGTTTATTATGTTTATTTTCATAACAATTAAATATAAAAACGCAATGAGCTGCTGGCAACATTAAACATTTTTTCCCCAGTAAAATAAACCATTTTTATATAATATTAAATCATACATAACAAAGAAAGTTAAGGATTAATGGCATAAAACTGCCATGTACCGTGTGCATCATCAAATGCGCACAACGTGATAAAGTGAATTTTATTACTTCCACATCCAGTAGAAGTATAGTAACGACAAAGCAATTTTTAAAAACTTTTATTGTTCAGATAGGCTTAGAATGTCATGAAACGTCGAGATTTTAAGTTGAGCAAAAATTTCTGTCTGTCTGTAACTTTTTTGTGCGCACGCTTACTCTGGAATCGTTAAAGATATGGACTTGAAATTCGGTACACGTATGTATTTTAACGAGATCTGGAACTAGATTATATTTTCATCTTATTCCGTTGAGGAGTTGGGGGTAAATTGGTATAAATGGTGGTAAATAGGTAAATCAAGCAAAGTCCATAAAATTGGTATTTAGTGTATATAAGAGAAGCTAAGGTCTCAAAACATTACTCCCATTACCACCCCCACCCCACTGTTAAAAGGGGGGTGGAAAAAATAAAATTGTGAGTTAGCGTGTGTACAAGAACCAAGGGCCTCAATTTTTTTTTACTTCATTCTCCCCCTCAAGTATTATGGATGCTCATTGGATTTCCTCGAATAACATGGATGCGCAGTGGGTTACCTCGAGTAGTTTGGATGCGCAGTGGGGTATCTCGAGTACTATTGATGCGCAGTGGGTTACCTCGAACGGTATATATGTGTTTCCTCAAACACAGTGCTTGAAGTAGTTTGCTTCTACTGTGCAGTCCACGGCACATGATTTTTTATATCTTTGTTATGCCATTTTTTACGTATTACTCCCATTTCCAGTGTAAGTGTAGTCATGCAAAAAAATTTGAACATTTTTATTGTTCAAATAGGCTTAGAATGTTATGAAACGTCGAGATTTTAAATTTAAGCAAAAAAATTGTCTATCGCGTCGGTCTGTGAGGTTTTGTGCGCACGATTACTCTGGAACCGTTTAAGATTTTGATTTGGAATTTGATACACGTATGTATTTCAACGAGATCTGGAACTAGATTATATTTTCATCTTATTCCGTTGAAGAGTAAATAGGTAAATCAAGCAAGTAAGAGTCCATAAAATTGGTATTTGGTATATATAAAAGAAGTTAAGGTCTTAGAAGAATTTATCGCATTAGCCACCCCAATTACCACCCTCACGCCATTATTAAAGAGGGTAAAAAAAATAAAATTGTGATTTAGTGTGTGTACAGGAATCAAAGGCCTCAAAAAATTTTTCACTTCATCCACCTCCTACCACCACCCCAACCACCACTATCTAGGTGGCATATCGTTTTATGGGTTTTTGGGGTAGACGATTTCAAATATAAAATTCCATAAACGATTATTTCTACATGGTGGAGTGCAAATATAGTATTTTCGTTGTGAGAGACTTGGATAGAAAATCTGGATGTGGAAATAGTGATTCCTTGGGCAGCGGTTTTCATGTTAAAATGATAAAACCACTACTTCCACATCTTGATGTTCTATCCAAGTCTCTTACAACGAAAAAAATTTTGTTATTACTTATATTTACACTCTACTATGTGGAAATAATTGTTTATAGATCTTTAATAATATAATATTTGAAATCGCCTACCCCTAAACCTCATAAAACGATATGCCACATCGGTAGTGGGGATGGGGGTGGAGGAAGAAAAAAAAAATTGAAGCCTTTGGTTCTTGTACACACACTAAATCACAATTTTATATTTTTTCACCCCTTTCAATAATGGGATGCGACTTGTAATCGGGGTGGCTAATGCCAAAAAAATTTTTGAGACCTTAAATTCTCTTGTATATACTAAATAACAATTTTATGGACTCTTACCTGCCTGATTTAACTATTTACCCCCATTTACCAATTTACCCCCAACCCTTCAACTGAATAAGATGAAAATAATAATAATCTAGTTCCAGATCTCGTTAAAATACATTCGTGTCCCAAATTTCAAGTCAATATCTTAAACGGTTCCAGAGTAATCGTGCGCACAAAAATAAATTAGACAGGCCGACACACAGAAATTTTTTTGCTCAAACTTAAAATCTCGACGTTTTATAACATTCTAAGCCTATTTGAACAATAAAAATTTTAATTTTTTTTGTCGTTATTATACTTCCACTGGATGTGGAAGTAAAAGGCATATTGGCATTTTATGATAAACCTGTTATTTTTTGCCTTTCTTAACCATCTTCATCCTGATTGAATATGTTTTAGATGACCTTTTTCATTACTACTGCCGCAAAAATATTACTTTTTGCAATTTTTTTCGGGTTTACACCTTTCCTTTCTTTAATTCTACTGGGCTATAATGGTCAATGTGTAAAAAAATATTTTCCTTTATCCTCTCCCAAATATATGCTACTGCAGTGATGTTGAGTTGTTTAGTTTTTTCTCTGTAATTACATTTTTTTTACAATTAAAACGAAAACGCGATTTCATTGGGAAAAAGAATAATAATTAGTAAACATAATAAAATTTTATTAACTTAATTTAAATATCTGCGGAAAGAGTGCTTCAATTTTTTTTAATTACAAGTATTACTCTTTCGAGAGCAAAGTTTTCGATGCGAAAAGTATCTAACTGCACAAATGGTACAATGGGCTTGTTACCGATCCCTTTTCGTTATTGTTTTTATGGTATTCAATAGAATTAAATCATCTAGATAAGCTGTTAAAATTTCAGCTTCATAAATATATCCGATCCTTATTCAATGTTAAAGATTGGGTTTCAGAACAAAGCGCTTCGCCGATTCGTGATTCATCATTTTGCATACACAAAAATTGAAAAAGCACATTGTTTCTGTCATAATTTCTTTGTTTTTTACTATAGAAATAGAGAAAAAACCATTTGAAAGCCTAATTAATAGTCTTTCATTTTTGTTCTTACCGCTTTTGACCGCATAAATTCCGCATAGTTTCTGAGATATTTAACACTTAAACTAAATAATTCGTCTGATAGACGTTCGAACGCCACCTTTATACTTTCAGATCTCCGAAACCATTAAGTCTACAGAAACTAGAAAAAAAAAATTCATCCTCAATTTAGTGGCTTTCTTATTTGTCTCTAGCATGTTTTCGCTCAATGTAATACTTTTCGAGTTATTTGACGAATACTGTTTTGAAATACTTTTTTTTAAGCTAAAATCCCAATTTTCAAGACGTTATAACTTAAAGACTATCAATTTTTATGAAAAGTTGCATAGAACCTTTTCTTCTTAAAATTTCATTTTATTTCACCTCCAATGTTTTGAATTATTAAATCTCGACTGTCGCATGATCAGCATCTACAAAGTGACGTCACGCGAAGCTCCGCTCCGTTTTCGCGTGGTCCAACTTTGGTAATTTATTTAATTGCTTAAACGTCCGAATAAAAACCTAAAAATTTGGAAATTACCTTAAGAAGTGTTCTACTTTCGATTTCCAAATAAAAAAAATGCTGAACGGGCCCTATTCTGAAATCGCTTGCATTTATTTTCTGGTACTAGCAAAAAAAATGTTTTGGTGCGATTTTATTAAGTTTGGTGGTAACAGTATTTGTGAATATATTTTAAAACCTCCCAATTTGTTTACACGACTGTTTGACCTTGAAAAATTCAAAATTTTCAAACCCCGTCACCTTGCATGTGAATAAAAGGGCGCAATAAATCATTATCTACGCAAATATGAACTTTGTGAAATAATGAATTAATTAAGTAATGAAATTATGTGAATTTTATGGCAAAAAAATGTATCAACTTTTCATTTTGATTCTTGATTATCTGAAATAATATTGAGAATTGTTTGATTTCATGTATTCGGTAGAACAATGATGTCTCAGTGTCCAACGGGTACGTAGCATTGCAGATCCACTAGTAAAATATATTTGAATGACAAACTGTCCATTGGAAAAAGAAACGATAACGGATAACGATACTAGTAGAAATGGTAGACAATACCTTTACCATGAAAATTTTTTCCAACTCAGATAAGAAGTCTTAAAGTCTCTAAGAGTAGACATCCTTACGTATATTGATGATAATCATATAGTCCACAAGGGGTTAATAAAAATAATCGAATTATAGGTGAGAAAAAGTACAAGGTAATATAGTTCTGTTGTTATTGGAAATAAGAAAAACAGTTTCATATAAAAGTTGTAGGGTTGTATATACAGGGTGACTCAGTCGATAGGAACACTCTTGGAACTCTTGAACTGGAAAACGGATTGTTTTCAAATTTGGTGTGGTGATATGGGATAAAGTTTCTAATTATATGGTGTAAAGAACCTAAATGGCCGACTTCCGGTTTCGATGCAATTGACATGAAAATCAAATTTTTAAATGAGACAACCTGTATATTTTTGCATTTTTAGATGCTGCTCCCCAAAATACATATGATCTGACCCTCAAATATTATTTTGGTTTACAAAAAATATAGATCAATCTGAAAGTAATTTTAAAATATCATCTTTAGATACTAACATTAGGCACGATTTATTCCTCATTAAGTTCAACGATATTGGTTTTTCAACGAAAATTATTTTTTTTTTAATGGAACTCCTATGGGACAACCTGTAATTTAATTAGATCTTTAAATTATAAAGAAAATGATATGCATAATGTCTAACTTCTCTTTGTACTAAATTTATAATCAAATAAATAACAATAATAAAAAAATCAAAATAATATTTGAGGGTCAGATCATTTGTATTTTGGCCATTAGGATCCAAATATGCAAAAATATACGGGTTGTCCCATTTAAAAATTTGCTTTTCATGTAAATTGCATAGTCGGCCTTTTTGGTTCTTTACATCATGTAATTAATAATTAGAAACATCCCATATCATTACACTAAAGGGCATAGCAGGATAAGCATGTGTTAGCTGCCCCCGCACCAATCGGGTTGAAAGGAGGAGGGTCGATTTGGGCGGCTCTTGCCTCAAATTATTTTTGGATGAAAAAATCAGAAAACATTTTTTTTAATGCCTACTAACAATAATAAGTCGATTTTACACTAAACGGACGATCCCCCATCCCCCTAGCCCCCCTCAATCCCGAATATGCCATCACTTGCTAACAGCGTTCTTGGGGAGATATATATGGCTTTCAAACTTATACTTGCTTGATAAAAGACCACACTATCACACTAACTCCCTTTTAACAGTATCCGCTCTCATTTATCATTTTTTCCCTTTTTACGGGAGGGTGGTTTTACTATTTATTCGTTTGCGGGAAATATAAATGCAAAATATTCAAGCTTGCTCACCAGACTTGACCAAGATATCCTGGGGTTTTTGGGGTCGCTGATTCTGAACCCGAAATCCGTTAACCTGTATCACATTAAGTTTAATGTCATTTGAAGGTCAAATTGAAAAAAGATGACAAAGAAATCCAGAAAAATGGATAAATACGTTTTTGGCGTCTCTGAATTTGATTTCAGGCTTTCTTGAATCGCTCGCTATCAATTAGAGGTCATTTCAAGGTCAAATCAATATTATGCTAGAGTGAAAATAATCTACTACTGATCTTACAATGACCTCTATCAAACTTTAGAAGGTTAAACGGGTTCTTTGTTTCAATTCAACAACCTCAAAAAGGGTTCAACTAACAAATCACATGTAGTTGTCCTTGAGACCCCCGATTTAAATCAACGATTCCAGATGCCTACATCTACTGTATGAAAATACAAAGCGTCTTTTAGCTCAATCTTGAGGTGTTAAGTTCACCTTGAAATTACCTCTAGCTGATCCCCTGACGTCATCATTGCAAAATGTTCAGATTTTCAAACTAGATTTTGATTGACGCAACAGTTGACGTCAGAGAATTTGAAAATATCTGCACCACACTTCTTGAAGTTTGATACTGATTTAAAGGGCAGGGTTGTAATGTAATGTAACGTACTCTCAGACACGTTCCAAATATATTAGACCTACCACACCATCGCACTACTGGTTTTTGCTCTAGCTTCTCCTATTCGGCACCACAATGCACAATGCATTTCCAGTTGATTTCTTCCAAATGTCATATACAGTGTTTAAAAAATAATAATAAATATGATCAAAAACAATGAACTCAGGATCAATTTGAATCTCTTTTAATGTTTTTTATTTATCTGACATCACTTTGTTTTAGTATTGAAAATTTTAATCATTATATTAAGGATTAGTTAAAGGACCCCGCACGTTTCTTATGTAAAATAATGCCCGGTAGATGTGGTTGAAATTGAAATATGTTATTTATGAAATCATCCTGAATAAAAGTCTCCATGGGATCAAGGCCGAAAAATTAATAGTTTTTACGTCATGGAGCTTTGAGGTTGTCTATCCGTGGTATATCAAATTCGGAACGAATTATAATGTAGCTGGAGAGCAGCTCGAGTTTGACACGAATTTTCAAAATTAGAAATCCAACAAACTAATTAGCCTCCTCCCTAGATATGGACCACAATACGAACCGGAAGTACTAACCGGAAGTTGCATGATTAAGTCCATTTTTTAGAGTGAAGACTTTTTCTTTTTCAGTCTCAGTATAGACCTGCGTGTTAAATACGTATAAAGGGTAAATAAATGGATTTCTGGCCACCTCGCTAGATATGGACCACAATAAAACAGGGCTGAAGTCCGAACCGGAAGTTGCATAATTAAGTTCATTTTTAAGGGTGAAAACTTTTTCAGCGTATATGTAAACCGCGTAATAATTACGTATTCATGGTTAATGAACGGGTTTCAGGCTTCCTCGCAATAACACAGCGCAGAAGTGCGAACCGGAAGTTATTACCCAGGTCTATATACAGACTGCATAAGTTTTCACCCTTCAAAATGGACTAAATCATGCAAATTTCGGTTCGCACTTTTCCGCTGTGTTATTGTGGTCCATAAACCATAACCATAAAATAGTTATAAATATTGTTATATTATATCTCAGGATTTTATTTTTATTCTTATAATATATCAAACTTTTAATGTCCGGTATGTCAAGAAATATTATATATTTGGAATCAGGGAAAAGAAATCTAAAACATATATGTAAAAACATACAGGGTTTTTTAATTAAAAAATAGCCTTCATTGTTATATCACGTGACCTGTGCAAGCAATTGTTTTTTTTTTATTGCATTTAAACATATATATACAATCCTACAACTTTTATACGGAACATTTTTTAAGTTTCCAATAATAACAGAATAAGGGAGGTGGGGGGCAATAGCTCTGTACCTACACCATACACTGTAAACAGTCGTCTCTCACTTTTTATAGCGAACATGTTGAGAACGACATTTTAATCAATTTTTAAATTAAAATTAGTACCTATACTTCGGGCTCCCCCCCCTAGCTACACCACTGATTAATTTAATAAAATACCAGCAGAACTAAAGGTTCAAAATGAATTCACGAATGTAAATAAATGTAAATTCTCGAGTTATTAGCAATATTTTTATTAGTGCCTGTATATCAAATAAATATAAGAAATAATTTCTGATTTTTTCACTTTCCGAATGAATGTATCGATTGACTGGGAAATGAAAGATAACATCGCCGACTTTTGATGTATTTATAATTTATATTAGCTTCATATGTGCATGAAGAAGGGCGCTGATTAGCAATCGAGGTGTAGTTTGCTTTTAGCACATATGCGTCTAGTCTACTCCTATCTATTCTTCCCCACCGTTTTACCCAATTGTTTCGAGTGACTGTGTGTTTAGCATCTCTGTCTTCTTCTAAGTCCCGCTACTGCATACAGCTTGTCTCCTTCTGCGTTTCCCAAAGGTCCCTTTTCATCTCATAACGTGACAAGATTCGCAAAATAACATCGTGCTCAACACGTGTCGTTTCTATAGCAACAGTTTGGCTCAGCGTCCCGCTGTACTTGCTGACTTCTCTCGAAGTCGTTCCACTGATCATTCCGTAATAATCCCACAAATGTGCGTTTTTCACTTGAAAGGTAAGCGAATTATAGATAAGATACTTCTTCGAGACATACCTTTTAAACGGTCGTCCCAATCATAACACGACCTGCAGCGACATTCCTGATTTTAAGTTTATAAGATTGTAAGAAATCTAACCATGTAAGAATATTTTAAAAGAGAGTTTTGGATAAGAGACGATTTTTTTTAATTTTTGTAGTTACGTGTATTTGACATAGTCACCAAGCATTAAGAGATAAAGGTAAGATTTGAGACGATAATTATGTTTAAACTGTTTATTTACTTTTTTGATAAACTTTATTATATCGTCTAGAGTGCTTTGGAATACCAAAATTTGTTCTACAAAACAGGTAAAGTCCAAGGGAAAAATATAATTTTTCGTTTAATTCCATTAATAACTATTTACGAAGCCTCCAAAATTGAACAAATCACTTTTTATCGAAAACTTTTTTCTTTAAATGGGAAGGTGGTGGCTCCTAGTGTTCAATAAATTACGGTTTTTTTTCTGAATTCATTTCAAATCTATGCTATTTGTTTTTCTAGTTTATTGAATTTATTTAAAAATAAAAAACAGGGGTCCCAAATGTCCTAAAAATCCTAATAATCCTAAAATTTCAATAAACTACGAAAATGTCCTAAAATTGCCCTTAAATTGGATTAATTGTCCTAAAAGTTCTAAAAAAATAGTGATATTTTAAACATATTTTTTAAATTACGCGGTTGAAGCAGTTCAACTGCGCAGGTCACTTTTCGCTGCTATGTTTGTTGATTGGCAGTTCTGCAGATGTACGGTACGTCAAAAAACGTCAACAGACAACAGAGTAACAGACCAATTCTCAATAAGTCCCTGAATAATTGCAGTGCAATTATAAAAGTGCAATAGTAGATTACTAGTGATGATTTCGTTGATTAGTTTCTTGGTGGTTTCGTCAATAACGTGGTGAATTTTAGATTCAACAATAATGCCGAAACGAAAGACAAAATATAATAAACAACAGTGGGAAGGCAAATATACCTGGCTGGCTCCAGGACCAACAGAAGACTGTGCAAAGTGCAAATTTTGTAATAAAATGTTCCAGATTGATTCGGGGGGTGAAGCACAAATTAAAAGCCACTCTAATTCTAAAAAACACCGCGCTTGCGCTTAGAATTGTGAAGGATCAAATGGATTTACAATGCGGTATAGATAAAGTGAATATTACCACGAAATTACTAGAATACGCGAAGAACTCGTCGAAGGAATATTTAATCGAGTTGGAAAATAAGAAGAAAGCGGAAGAAGAACTTGATAGAATAAGAAGGAAACGGGAGCAGGTAAACCAAATTAGCAATTAACAGATTTGAAGAGTCAACTTGAAAAAGAAAAAGCCAATTTAAAAATTGCAGAAAACCTGATTTCCACCGGAAATGACAAATTAAAATTGGCCATGTCAATTAAGCCATTGAACAAAAGTGATACGATGGATGCTAATGCTATGATCTCAATTATTGGACTTGACTCTTTTCAAAGAGACAACTTAAAAATTTCAGAGCTAAACAATGAAATTCTTAGTTTGAGTAGCCATAAAAAAAAGTAATGTATAGATGTTATTCCTTTTTTTTTGCAACATTTTCTTGAATTTTTATGGCAATTTTGTAAAGTTCATGCATTAGAAATATTTGTGTTTTGTTTAGTTTTCTTTTGTTTATCAATGTCAATTTTATCGTTCATGTTCTCAATAAAGTATTGTATATGTCCTAAAATCATTTATAAAATGTCCTAAAGTCCTAAAAAAAATGTCCATAGAAACCTTTGGGACCCCTGAAAAAAGCACTTTCAATATAATTTTTCTTGAACTTTAACGTAGTTACCTTTGCAAAAATCATATGTCTAATAATGAAATGTGAATAACTACCTTTTTGTGAATAATAGCCTTTTGGTTCTCTCTTTTGTTTCTTAATAGATATAAGTACTAGTGTAGGATCAATAGAAATTATTTTGAGTGATTTTTTTATTTTTAAATAAATTTAATAAAATAGAAAAACAAATAGAATAGCTTTGAAATGGTTATCGGCGAATTCAGGAAAATATCTATAATTTATTGAACACAGTAGCCACCACCTTACCATTTGGAAAAAAGTGATTTGTTCAATTTTGGAGGCTTCGTAAATAGTTATTAATGAAATTAAACGAAAAATTATATTTTTCTCTTGGACTTTACCTGGCGTAGAACAAATTTTGGTATTCCAAAGTACTCTAGACGAATGTCTTAAAATGCTTAGAAAAAACTGAACATCGACTCAAAAATTCGCGAAAATCTCATGATATACTCAGAATCTTCTCTTGAATCCAAATATGTAAAAATATACAGGGTGTTCCATTTATAAATCGAAAGTTGCGGTCATTTCCAGGTAAACTGGAAATGGTCTCATACTGTTTTTTATGTCCAGAAATCCATTTTTACAGGTAGTTTATACACCCCAAATTTCAAATGGATAACTAAAGGAAATATAGGGGGGAGCCGCTAGCCTATGGCATCCGGTATACAGTGTTTTTATTTTGAACTGCTCAGAAATTTAGTTGTAGAAGGGTAAGTTCTAAACTACTGTAGAATTAATTTGATGTCCACCCCATCACCCTCAACAACTCCAACTTGAAAATTTCAAATAACGTTCCCTATGTTCGGATGCGTTATTTTAAAAGTCAAGAAATTTGTTCGTTTAATTCTGAGACCCAGAAATATACAATATAATAAATAATAATATTACTATTATGTATGCAGAAAATTATTTCATTAAATGTTCAAATCGTACTGCAGTCAGTGCAGAGATGAGCATTAGTCGACAAAATGTTTAGGCATGATTGAAATTGACCGACTAAATCAGTTATGACTAATTTAGTCATTAATCATCAATCATAAATTAGTCTTAGTCGCGGAATCAGAGGTGGTATTAGTCGACTAAATTTTTCGTTATGACTAATGATTTATGACTAAATTCATGACTAATAGCCTCAGAGCAACAGAAAAAAGAAACTTATTGTAAATTAATTGCAAATCTAGTAAGTATGTAAAATTATGAGTGAAATAGATGCGTAGATGCGATATTGGTCATTTTACTTCTACATCCACGTAGTGAAGAGTAAAATATTGAGAGTGGGTTAGTGTTAGTTCAAGGAAGAACCTACTCTTCTTAACCAAAATTAATCAATAAATAAAAAAGTTATAAATCATTTATTATTTCAAAAAATTTGTGAAATTAATAATTATCATCATTTATTTCAATAAATTACAAATAAATAATAGATAATAATTAAATATAACCATAAAAACAAGCTAAAAACGTAGGTACTCTTCGCCAATTTACTGAGCTTTTTATATAATTGTTACACATTCTATAGGATACTCTTCGCAGTTTTCTTGTAAATAATGTTAGTTTTTGGACATCCTAAATTTTGTGATACCAACTTAGTTGTGAAAGAAAATATATGAAAAAAAAAAATTGAAAAAAAAAACATCCAACCTGTGTGGGATTCGAACACACGATCTTTGGATTGCAAGCCAAAACTTTAGCCACTGCACCATCATACCTCACTAGTAAAACTGAATGTCTGTAATATATATCTTTCGAGAATCATATTTCAACGCATTATATATATTATTATGAAATTTATATTAGTAAAATGTATAAACAAGAAAAAATATATTATAGACATAAGATTTCGCAAGATTTCTTTTTAAGAACAAGCGACAAAAATGAAGAAAATATATTTTTTTTGAATTAAATGATTAATAACTTTCTTATTTACTGACTGATTTTCTTCAAAATAGGGTTCTTCCTCTAGCTAACATTAACTTACTTTCCAAATTTCAACACAATCAAACTTTTCTTTCTTAAGTTATCGTGCTTACAAGAAACGTGCCGGATGGACAGACAGACGGACATTTTGAAAGTTGTTCAGAATTCGTTCACTAACACAATGATATGAAAATTTTTTCTCTGCGTGCGATATTTACGGTTTTAGAAATGTGCCGGTCAAATGCAGTATACTCTTCGTTTTTTACGAAGAGTATAATAAGAATTACATGTAGGCAGATATCAACAAACTGTGTGGCCAATTTTAAACGGAGAGTGAGAGTCTTGGTGTGGTGTTTACGCTACAGACTCGTAATCTATGTAACAGGAAAACAGAATCTACAACAGTTCACAGCAACTCTTTCACAGACATTATCCAGTCGCAGTCTTATATCAATGAAAATTTATTTTAAACAGGTTTTTATCTAAATTTTCGTGTATAACATGAGCAACAAAGCCCTTTTACTCTATTACATTCTTTTATTTCCATTATTTAAGGCACAAGCATCATATATCAACTAGAATAAGCATTATAGTCTTTGCCGGTTTTTGCAACCATTTATAACAATTGTACATTCTATACCGGATGTCAACGGAATCATTAGACAAGCCATAGTTTCCAGAGTTTTCAAGATATAAGTCTTAAATTGGGCAGGGGTAATATATACCTCAAACTTCAAATTTTTCATAATTTGACACTTTTCCATCACTTCCGGTTTCCCCGAAAATGGCCCCAACTTTGAAATTTTAAATGGAACACCCTGTATATTTTTACATTTTTAGCTTCTAATGCACACACTAAATCCCAATTTTATGAACTCTTACTTACTTGCATTATCTATTTACCCATATTTAACCCCCATCCCTTCAACGGCATAACATGAAAATATAATTTAGTTTCTGATCTCGTTATGATACATACGTGTACCAAATTTCAAGTCATCAGACAGACAGAAGTTTTTTTCTTTGCGCAAACTTCAAATATCGACGTTTCTTGACACTTTAAGCCTATTTGAGCAAAAAAAAAATCGGTTTTTTATACTCTATACTATACTCCCCTCCATATTTCCATATAACCTCCTTCCATATTTTGCATCAGCATGGTCAATTTCTAAAAGCTTTTCACAGTATTAGTGCCAAACCTCAATAATGTCATCACAGTCAGTTCTTAGAGTAGCAATGGAGTTCTTAATTTACGTGTTGGGTTTAAAGAACCCCGCACATTTCTTATGTAAATTGGCTTATGTTTAGTTTCCGAAATACAGTTCAAGAAATGCATGCACAAGAATGACCTCTCGTGCAATTAAAAAAATTTCGAATTCATGTTTTTTTTTTTCATATATTTTATATTATGATGCGTTCTAATAGCCCTTTATACTATTTGCACTGAAAAAAATTGTTGTTTTATAAAAATAGCGTAGGAAAAAATTAAAGTTTGAAAAATGTTGGCGAAGGCGCCGGGAAAATCTATATAAAAAATAACAAGTGAAAAAAATATTCTGTCAAATTGACTAAAACATTATTTACATAAAGTATGTGTCTTCTTGATCAAAAAACTTGAATTGAAAAACTTTCAGAAATTGCCGCGTTCTCTAATACCCCATCAATAAATTAAAAGTTCGACAAGATACAGAATTTTACGAGAATTCATAGTTGTCTCTAGGAAACTAGACATAGGATCGATCGAGTTGAGCTCATGAGAGTTTTTGATCAGAAAATCGAAATCTACAACATATTAAGAATTCAGCCAATTTGTCTGTAAGCCAATTTACATAAGAAATGTGCGGGGTTCTTTACATTTAATCAGTTTCTTCTTCTTTGCAGACGTTTTGTAAATATCATTCCTAAGCAGAGGAGACACCCTGAGCCTCCAGGTGTTTCCTGACATGTACTTCAGTTAGTTTTGGCAGCTATCCAAGGTCGTTTCTCATTTTTTTCTTCAAAATAAAAGTTCATTAAAAACCCAATGTTAAAAATGTGAGTTGACTTCACTTCCCTTCCCTGAATTTATTTTGAAAAGCTGAACCGTCAGTTTGTATTTACCTTCGACACGTTTTCGGATTCAACGAGAAGGTATTTTATAAATAATTTTTGAATTCGAAAAAAGAAATAAAAAATATTAAGGTGTTCCAATCGTAAACCATAGACATTGTATGCATATTTATGGCGCTGATAGCATCTAAGCAGCCAAAGCTGCATAAATGAATAAATGAATCGACTTGTATGAGGATTAATTTAAATTATATGAATAATCTCTTCAGTAATAACACACACGTAGTTTTCGTTTCTTGTGCGATCGAGCTCAACCAGTAATAAGGTAAAAGAAAAAAAACCTCACTTTAAACATTGTGACACAGTCGCTCGAAAGATGGAAGCTACATGTCGAATTATGTAATCATAAGAATAATAATAACAATAATTGTCAAGAAGGGCTATGATCGGAGTCTACAACAACTGCCTGGTCAGAAGATCGCACTTTTGGAAACAGCGCATATCTTAACGAAAGTCTTGGATTAGGAGCCTCTATGATCCTTTGTTAGGGTCAGGACTCTGAGCTGTTGAAGCGGATATCACCAACGTCGCCTAAAGGGCCCAAAAAACCTGGAACGAGCTCCAACAGCGCCGAATCTTAATCGCACACGAGGGATTGTTGTAGAACCTTCCAGAATTGACCATATTTTTCTGTGTTAGGGGAAATCATCATGGACACCAATCGCTTAGGGTCTATCGCGGACGGGTAGAGCTGGACTCCAACCAGCTAAAACTCCACCCTCTCTTCAGTGTTTCCTGTTGGCCTGGGACTGCTTTTACTTTTCATCGGATCCACAGGTCATTTAAGTTTGTCGATATTAATTGGAGTTTCTCCATGGGTTTAAACCCATCTCTTTCCTACTCTTCCTTCTTTTTGATAATGCGGGTTATTCCCTCCTCAGCCCCTCTCCAGTTGTTTTCCGTTTCTAGCATTCTCTCTACCATATCTTTCGGAGAAAATAACGACACCCCACCGTCTCGTCTCTCTACCCTCCATCTGTTGCATGCGAACACGGTGTGCTCCACGTCATCGACCTCTCCACAGTATGCACACTCTCTCTGTCAGTCTTGCCAATATCATATAAGTACTCCATGAAGCACCCAACAACTTCCTGGTCAACCGAGTGCACAAGAAATGCAGAAGATCGCACTTTTGGAAACTTTTGAAAACCCGTATTGGGGTCTGGACTCTGAGCTGTTGAAGCAGATATCACCAACGTCGCCTAAAGGGCCCAAAAACCTGGAACGGGCTCCAACAGTGCCGAATCTTAATCGCACATGAGGGATTGTTGTAGAACCTTCCAGAATTGACCTAGGTCGAAGCCAAAATAAAAACTTAGGCAAAACATTCATTTAAGGGCATTTTCAAGAGTCTGAGAGACTTCAGAGCCACAAACTAGTCGAAAAGGAACGTTATGAGTTCGATAAGATATTAGGCACAACCGGGTAAAAATTCGAAGAAACACCGAATTTTTACTTAGGAATATATATTTTGGTCCAGGATATGAAAGTGAAAGTTTGTGATGGTCATGGAAAAATGAATCACATACTTTTTAAAAAGTACGCCAAAAAAGTACTTCAAAGTATTTTAATTCCTCCTCCGACATTGACCATGGAGGTACAGTCATTATATACCCTGTTCTAAAGACTGACTATAAAATTTTAACAAGTCAATGTATCAAAAAGGCGAACCCGACGAATTTGGCAAAACCGGCGTAGCGCCTATAAGCAAAAAATCAATGAAAAAGGCCGGTTTCTCGCATAAAACAAGTTTGCGACTCGTAATTTGGTCGAGTGCGTTGGGTGGTCAATACAAAGTGATGGTAGGAAAGCCAACTGCAGGGCTTTCCAAATATTACAGTTATAGAGAAACTCGCCTGGTGCACAAAGGACTCAAAAATCCATTTTGCCTAAAAGTCGTCCGAAGGCGGCTCGCTGTCATTTATCCTATATTGAACCTGCATGGGGATAAGTACGTCGTAAGACTGGCCGAAAGTTATTAAACTCATGTATTAGTCGAACTCCGTCCCGTAAATGATAAAATCACGATCTGCTATTCATAAGCGAACCAAAATTTTTTAAGTAAAATATTTTTATATTACTTTCAGTCGGCCATAATTAACCAAAATACAAAATTTTTAAATTCTTTTTAAAAGGCTTGCATTAAATCCTGAGAGGAGGTTAAATGAATCTTTTCTGCCAAATCGATTGTTACCGCACGCTCTCACTTGTATGATTAAAAAGTAATTTGCCTTAGTTGGGGAAGCGTGATTCTTTCACATTATACTGTATTATTTTACACTTATTAAATAAATAGTATTCTTTGAATTAATTGCATTTTATTGGTGTAAGGATTTGTTGCTAGTCTTAATCCCTGGAGTTTTTGTTTAGAAGACCTAAACAACTGAGTTAATCGGGATCTCATGGTTCCCTAAGTCTGATACTCAGTGTTCTGGTCGCCTTACGGGAGCTTGATAGGGATTTTTTAGTGCGATTTCTCCAGAAATCTTTAAGTGCAGAGACCATTATTAGTAGGTAAATACATATAGATCACGTCAAATTCCAATCCCGTCGGAGAGAAATCTTCGATAGGGATTTTTTTTATGCAAAAATAGCAGAAACCAAAAGACGTCAGACCACTTATTACTATATAAACAGATCCAAATCACGTCAAATTCCAATCCCGTTGGAGAGAAATCTTCAATAGCGATTTTTTATGTAAAAATTCGCAATAATCCAAAGACGTAAAAGCCCTTATTGTCAGTGAATAATTGAAATCACGTCCTGAGAGAGCGTCGTTAATGAAGCAAAAAAATATTTTGAGGATTCTGGTTCTTGTACATACACTAAATCACTTTTTTTTCATCCCCTTTATAAATGGGGTGGGGGTGGTAATGGGGGTGGCTAATGCCAAAATTTTTTTTGAGACCTTAGCTTTGTATATACTAAATACCAATTTACCCATTTACCCCAAATTTACCCCAAATTTACCCCAATTTACCCCCCAACCCTTCGACGGAACAAGATGAAAATATAATTTAGTTCCAGATCTCGTTAAAATACATATGTGTACCTAATTTCAAGTCAATATTTTAAACGGTTCCAGAGAAACGTGCGCACAAAAAAGTTACAGACAGAAAGACACAGACAGACAGAATAAATTTTTTTTTTAATTTTTTTGTCGTTACTATACTTCCACTGGATGTGGAAGTAATTATGAAAGACCCCAGAACATTATACTATACTTAGCTTTAGACACAAAGTTAGCATGATAAAGACATTACAGTTGACATATTGGAAATATTTATTAGCCTATATAATATAAAACAGATTGATGGCAGTTTTCTTGATAATAAAGTTATATATTCATTACAACTTCCCACAATCAATGTATATCCCTAGAAATTTAGTACTTTTGACTTGCTCAATTGAATTACTATCTACTTTTATCAAAACTATTATTGAAAGAGGCGAATCTGGGTATAAAATTAATACATACAGTTTTGGAGATGTTAAGGTGTTTTGATAAAAAATTTCAGGTAACTCATTAATATATAGCAGAAATAGTAACGGGTCCAAAACAGAGCCTTGATGTACCCCAATTTTAACATCAATTTCTTCAGATCTAACACCATTTACTTCGACTAGCTGTTTTCTCTTAGAAAGATTAAGAGTAATCTAATCATTTTCCGTCTCAATCCATATTTATTAAGTTTATCAATGAGCAAGGTATGATTTATTAAATCGAATGCCTTGCTCAGATCCATAAAAATGCCTTTGCAGTTATTGTTTTTCTTTTTCAAGTTGTCATACACTGTGTTAAGAAAATTCATTTTTGCTCTCTCAGTTGTCCTTCCTTTGATAAAACCATGTTGTGCTTGAGAAACCAAGTTATTTTTGTGACAAAACTTCTTGATTCTTCTGAAAACAACTTTTACCAATATTTTTGAGATAGATGACAACAGAGCCACTAGTCTGTACTTATCTGATAACGTATTATCTCCTTTTTTAAAGAGTAGAATAATTTTGGCTAATTGTAAAACTGTTAGAAAAATTTCTGTCGATAATAAAAAAATAAAGTATTTTCAACTTTAAAATCCACGCTGATTAATATTACTATTTGAGTTTAAAATGTTCTTGTTTAACTGTTTAGGTTTGTCTCACGGCTACTTTCAACTTGTATTTCATCAATCGTATTATTTTTATTTTTCTATTCATATTTTCATTAATAATATGACAACCTCCTTTGATTTATTATGGGAATTTATGTATAAGAAATCGTTACGCATTTTTTTAGCAGATTTTATAAGCTGTCTATATTTTCTTGTATTTTTTAATAAAATACAACGACCTCTAGATCATGTTTGTGTAATTTTTTTAATCTTTGTGCGGATATTCTTATACCTTTTGTAACCCATCCGTTTTTGATAACTTTTTAATTAATTTGTTTTAATGGAAAGCACATATCAATATAATATTTTAAAAATGTTAATAAAACCAGAAAAACCGTCATCAACTGATACGTCATCCCATCATGCTCTGCTTAAATGAAATAAGAAATTGTTGAAATTACTATCTGTGTAATATATTTTAAGTTTACAATTTTTATTAATCAAATAATCATCTAATATTATATTTCCATAATTGAGCTGTATGGTCCGATATATCACTGAATATAACCTTACATATTACATTTTCTCTATTCGAATAAATATAATCAAGACAACTATTGGAATATTTAACAAATCATCGAGTTCGTTTCTTGGAGAAGTGTTAGAGAGATAATCAAATTTAAGTCACCACATATAAATATCTTAGATTGGAAATCTTTACATAATTTGCTTAGAATATTATCTAGGCCTGTCAGAAAATCATTGAAACTATATTGAGATTTGACGATCTATATATTGTTAATAATTTTGAGGAATTACTGCCAATTTTTATGTCAGCAACACGCATTGCAAGTATTTTTGCTCTTGATAGTTCTGAAATATTGGCAGTCATGAAGAGGAGATTGCAAAATACTACTTATTTAACTTGGTATGTTACAAAAATAATGGGCTCATTTAGTATTATTTTTTAATTCATTTTCGAAAGTACACTTAGTTTTTCTCTATTCTTATTGGAATGCTCTGCCACATGTATTCTTCTAAACAATGTCTGAAATCTACAAAATAATACAATTAACCAGTATTTTACTGGAAAAAAACCTCTACGCCTGTGACTTGTACGTCAAAGGATCAGTTAGAGGGTGGTTTTGACAAATAATGAATAAGAACAAAAATATAAAAATGACGTATTTTGCTGACGTTTCGGAAAACGAATCTGTTTCCTTTCTCAAAGCGTATTATAATGTTTGTGGGCAGTGTATATTAAATACACAGCTTTAAGAATATATTTGTTATATTCAGTATCCATAGATACTTACTGCTTACACAGAACTGTTGATATATCTAATTGATAGTTTTATTTTAAACAATGTTGAGTTTGTTAAGTTCTTCTTTTAACATCGGCAGCCAGGTTGTGCAAACATCTACAGAACAATTCGACACGCATTTATCCTCATTCAATAGTATTATAGCTGCTTCTTTAATTTTTCTTTTCTTGCTATCTGTCTGTCTCTTTTGTTAAATGGAATTATACCAAAATTTTTACTATTAAAAGTGCCCTTTCAAAATAAAAAGACCAGAAGAATTTTGAATAAAGCTAGCAAATCCATGGTTAGGGAAAGAATACAGTTCCATAGATACCAAAAGGCAGAAATAATTAAGAAAAGTCTATGGATACTGAATATAGCAAATATATTCTTAAAGCTGTGTATTTAATATACACAGCCCACAAACATTATAATACGCTTTGAGAAAGGAAACAGATTCGTTTTCCGAAACGTCAGCAAAATACGTAGAAGAATACATGTGGCAGAGCATCCCAATAAGAATAGAGAAAAATTAAGAAAATGCCACAACCAACGTTTAGACAATAAGTACACTTAGTAGTAAGTAAATGTGCAAAATATTAGCTTGCTGCTTCTCCCTCAAAATAAATAATGAAAATAGAGCGCGAAAACGCAGTGTGACGTCACATTCACTGTTCCCATATAGTTTCATACGACCGACGTGCTAATTTCGTTCATATCTCTTAAGTGTTCTGTATTCTGTTATTAACATGGCGACGTTGATAGCAACTTATAGGTAGCAGCACTGTAATTATATAATGATTTAAGGTGCCAGTTGATCATTCATTCGTGTTTAAAGTTTTACGTACAAGGTAATAGCCGATCATTCATGTTCAAAGGACCCCGGAACAAAACCCATGAAAATGTTAATTCGGTGGAATCGGCTGAATTTTTGGTATTTTATAGTTCAAGTCATGTTGATCAAAAGTTCTTATCACATCGAGCGAATCCTATGGACAGTTTTTGAAATATGGCTTGTCAAAGTTAGGTAATTTGCGTCATTTTAGACATTCAAGAACTTTTTACTCTTAAACTATTAACTTTAGCAAAAAATTGCAAGGGTCGAAATATTTTTGTTCAAGTCCAATAAAGCTCAAGAATTTTTTTCAGATTTTTTATCAATTTTTAGGTTAGGTAAAATATATATATGTTATATTTTGGCATGCTTCGGTTGGATTGGCTGAAACTTTGTTATTTTGTAGTTAAAGTCATGCTGATCAAAAATTCTTGCACTGAGTCGATCCTATGAGTTGTTTTCGCTCCAGGAATGCTTGAAGATCCTAACAACGAGGTAACGGGTAATCTATATGTACGCGTTTATGAATGGCTTCCAGCGTGTTTGTGTATGTGCACAAAGAATGTAATGTAATGTAATGTAATGTTAAAATAAGCTTGTATTATTGTCAATATGTTTATAAAGTCGCGTCCCTGTAAATCAAAAGGTTTCTGAAATATAAAATAATAATCAGTTTTTGGGTGCCATTTTCAATGGGCCGTAGCTCAAGGTATTTGCGGACATATTTTTGCATGTAGAATCTGCACCAGAAGTGTGTCATCTTTATTTCCAGAAAACCCTGTATATACTGACACATACATACACACACACACACACACGCATGCACGCAGTACACAAACACGCTGGAAGCCATTCATAAACACGTACATATAGATTACCCGTTATCTCGTTGTTAGGACCTTCAAACATTCCTGGAACGAAAAGCACTCATATGATCGACTCAGTGCACTAGAAATTTTTGATCAACATGACTAACTACAAAAGAGCAAAGTTTCATCCAATCCCACCGAAGCATGCCAAAATATTACATATATTTATTTTACCTAACCTAAAAATTGATAAAAAAATTCTGAAAAAAATTCTTGAGCTATATTGGACTTGAACAAAAATATTTCAACCCTTGCAATTTTTTGCTAAAGTTCAAGAGTAAAAAGTCCTTGAATGTCTAAAATGATGCAAATTACCTAACTTTGGCAAGCTGTATCTCAAAAACTGTCCATAAGATTGGCTCGATGTGATAATAACTTTTGATCAGGATGACTTAAACTACAAAATACCAAAATTTCAGCCGATTCCACTGAATCAACATTTTCATGGGTTTTGTTCCGGGGTCCTTTGTTTTACATACAAATTTATTTTTTATATGACATAATGTTATTTATAGAATTAATTTCATGTTCAAGGTTTTTCTCTGTTAGTGAATTTGTTATATAGCAAAAAATTAACCAAAAATTTAAAAGCTAATAAGAATATGATGAATGAATTAATGTTATACGTTATACTTATTGGATAAAATAACTTGCCGGGTGGCGTATTCCCTAAATCTAATATTGTGCAACGAAAAAAACGCATGCAACGCCTCCATCGACTTTTTATTGGTCAATTCGAAATCTAATCTGTCACAACGTACTGTTGTCTAATAGGATGCAACGCAGCCACAATATCCCATTGAACTTTTAACATTTGGCCACAGTAGAGAGAAGACCAGTAGTCCTACTCAGCTGGAACAGTTGTATAGGATTTTCAGTGCGCATGCGATGCTCCTGGGCTTAAATTATTCGATGCGCAGTGGACGGCACGACGACAGTGGGCGGCAGTGATGATGTAGGGTGGGGTGGATGTTTATTTTCGTTTACGTTTACGTTTCTGAACAGTCGCCACTTTCACCAGTATACGACGAAATGCGCGTGGTATACAAATAGTAGATGCGCAGTGGATTTAAAAAAATAAAATCGAGTACAACAAATATCAAAGGGACCGCTGCAAGTGAAACTACTGGTCTTCTCTATACTGTGATTTGGCTCCCATTATACGGACGGGTACAACGCAACTTGACAAAACCTAATTCATTGTAACACAGCACATATCATAACATAACCTCCAATATTTTGTTTATTTAAAAGTTCGTTTGTTTACGTTTGTTCTTATTTCTATGTAAAATGGATAAATTAACCAGTTTATTAAAGCAACTAGTGTCTAATGATGGGCAATTAGATATAATTGAGAACTACAGTGAGGACAATTACAAGGCAGTGTTGCGTATAAAATGTCCAGGAAAAAGTAATGGAGACTCAACTTCAGATGATTATTAACATTAAAAACATTATGTCCAATATACCTAATGCTAAAATTCATTAATTTGGTTGTACCTAAATAATAATATTGCATAAAAACCCCATAATACTTTGTACTGTACTTGACCTATTAAAATGTCGTTCGTTAGGATTTTTTAATGGTGATTTCGTTTGTAAAGCTGTATTTTTACATTTACCCTCTAAGAACTTCACTTTAACAGATTAGAAAAGGAATTTCTTGTATCCATGTAGATATAAAACATATGTAGCGCTAATACGACTGGAAGAAATTCCTGCAAATTTGTGGCGTCGGTACGTGTGTTTCGAATTAGTTCTGTTGAGTTGACGTCGATTCCGTGTTTCTAACCTCACTTTATTGGTTTTCATACTAGAAACATCAAATATGATCTATGAAAAACATTCGTACCACAAATTCCAACCGTGTGCATACCGTATCAATTTGACAAAAATGAACGGTGGTTAAAATTTAACGACGCGCTTTTTAATTTTTTATTATTTTTTTGTGTTTCGAACGATCTAAATATCTATTAGTAGGTTCTCAAAGGGTTAAATAATAATTATTATAAACTTTACGCACCCAAATTAATTTTCCTTTCGATGATTGTACATATTATAAGAAACACGTTGTACTGCAATGAATTAGGTTTTGTCAAGTTGCGTTGTAGCCTTGTGTATTTAGGAGCCTAATGTTAAAAGTCTCATAAGACATTGTGGCTGCTTTGCATCCTATTAGACTTTAAAACAGTTCGTTGTGACCGATTAGATTTTGAATTGACCAATAAAAAGTCGATGGAGGCGTTGCTTACGTTTCTTGCGTTGCACAATATTAGATTTAGGGAATACGCTGCCGGGTGGGCACTTTAATTTTTAGCAATGATTTTGCTATTTTACAGCATTAATTATTGTCGATATGATACATTTATGGATCTAATTTTATGCTTTTTAAAATAACAGAAGAAATTCCAATGTTACGATGGCTGGTACAAAATTTCAACCAACAGTGATTTCAAACTGCCCTTTGAAAACTGAATCTAGATAGCTAGTACACTGTGTATTAATACAGAAAATTGTGTGAGCTTCCCGTATCTCTCGCCAACTTAAAGACACCGTTAAAAAGTCCATGCTTTAAAGTGAAGCGAGAGAAATGTAGCGGTGGTAAAAATTTCCGCAAAGCTTATTGCATTCGCCAACCTGCTCGTTACCTCGATGTGACAATCTGCCTCCGCACGGCGACATATTCATTTTCATTTTATCGTTGATGAATTGCGGGATTTGAACAGTGACACTGATTGAATGGTACAACTCGATTAGATACGGTGTTGAACGAGTAAGTTGAGTGCCGCAAAATTTGTCCCCGATCCCTTATGCTGCTATTGCCGATATGTTGCCATTGTCACCTATTCAACACCTCGCAGGAGATCCACGAGACATGTCATCCTTTAAAACACTAGCATTTCAAAAAGAATTCTTTTAGATTTATTTACAAGAATGCAGAAACTACTAATTATCATATTTAATTAACCGAATATTTAAAAAGTATTTGATGTGGTAATTTATTTTTATTATAGATTCATGTAGGTTTTAGTCAGCTACTCTTGGTCTGTTCTGGTAAAATTAAAAATTATTTTTTTAAATACAAAATCTAGCAGAGGCACCAATGTTATAGTAGACGCAAAAGATATAGGAAAAGTGTTATTATACTCTCCGCTTTTGCGAAGAATATAATAACAGTGAGTAATAAAATTCAATAATATATAAAATACGTGCAAGCTATGTACCTACATATATATAAGTACAAAAATACATACTAATAAACAAAAAAGAATACCTAATACGAATGTAATATAACAGAATTATATAACTAATCCTATGTTTCGCCCTGAAATAATTAGTTAAATAAAACTTTTTTTATATCAGCAATTGTTGAATGGGGTTCTGAAAAAGAGCTACTAATACTGCTCACGAAAAGGAGATTATGGGTACACGTTTGTATATTTTCCATACAGCAAGGTATCTGGAGGTAACCCTAGACTCCAAACTGTCATGGAAGGATCACGTGGAAGTTCAAACGATGAAAGCCTGCGCTGCGCGTCTTTATGGAATGTGGAAACGCATCTACGGTCTTAAGTGAAAAATAAGTCCAAAGATCACTCTCTGGATGTATACTGTTATGGTAACTAACTAACACTAGACGCATGGCAACCTGCTTCCCATCTGGGCTTTCCCATGCTCTCCTCAAAAGCCCGTCTACGACCGTAAGTGAATCCCATTGTGACCATAAAACCTTCAGCCCCACTTCTTTGTTGGAAACATCCTTCCATACTGGACGCTTTCCCTCTTCTTTTGCTCATAAGATACACGGCACTAGTGTGGGGATGCTTCCAGAAGCGTTTCATAATTAGTCTAGGAATAACAGTAGTATTCAGGACCACATCAACAGCTGCAATGGCGGCTATTCCTGGACTGAATCCTTTGCATATTGAAGTGGAACACTGGAAGCCAGGAAAGTAAAGCAGCAAACAGACTGCTCAAGAATAGTATGTGGAATGCGACTGGCCAAGGGCTGGGTTACACCAAGGCTTTAGTTCTACCTGTAAGGAACCAAGTTATCACTCAGGCAGAGGATGACCGATGTCTCCTCCTGTAAAAGTTCACTGTGCCATATACAGTCGTGTTTCCTAGTCGAGATGACTGGAAACACCATAAAATGCATCTTCTGAGTCCCGGAGATCTGAAATTGTTCCGAGATGGATCGAAAAATGGCTTGGAGGTCAGATTAGACCGTTTGGCGAGAGAAGGAGCAAGAACTTCTATCCCTGGCCCTAAGTCAGCCTTTGGTTCGTCAAGAAGTCTGATTCAATCAGAACTACGAGACTGGTCCAACAACTATTTGGCTGGAATGAGACAGTCAAGGCTCCAATAATTTTATATCTGAAAATTGAGGACCTTGCCTTCTAAGTAAACTGTTCATTTGCAAGATATGGGGATAAGGGGGAATGCCCACAAATTAATCACAAGCCATTTAACTGAAAGAAAACAATATGTAAAAATACGTACAAAAATAAGTTCAGAAAAAATGGTAGAATACGGCGTACCTCAAGGGACAGTGCTGGGACCTCTGCTATTCTCAATATATTTAAACAATTTACTTACCATAAAAACATCCGGGATGATCATAAGTTTTGCGGATGACACTGCAATTTACTATAAGGAACAAACTTGGGTTGAACTAAAAAATAAAGTTGAAAACGACATGAAAATAATAATTGATTGGTTTAATCATAACATTTTAACAATAAATTTCGAGAAGACAAAATTCATACCGTTTACCTGTATTAAAAATAGCTTACCTGAATTTCAGTCATTAAAAATAAAAATAAATGATATAACTAACTCCATAGAGATAAAGTCAGCAGAACATATAAGATATTTAGGTGTTACGATTGATAAACATCTAAGGTGGAATATACATGTTGGTAATGTTTCCAGAACGTTAAGAAGTTTCTTATACAACTTTAAGTATTTTAATAAAATACTTGATACGTATCATATGAGAATTATATACTTTGCCTTAGTTGAATCAAGATTACAATATGCAATATTAGGATGGGGAGGAATCTCCACTACTCACCTAAAAAAGTTAGATGTATTGCAAAAAAAATTTTTGAAAATAATGTATAATAAGGAAAATACTTACCCATCAGATCTCTTATTTATAGAATCTAAAATATTAGACATTAGGCAACTGTATTTTTGTAGTATTGTAACCTATATTTACAAAAACAAAACCGCCTTACAATATATTGACCACTCTTACTCGACAAGGAAAAAAATGAATCATCAAATAAAAACAACAAAATCAGAAAAAACAATAGGTCAACGAAGCCATACTTATCTTTACTCCAGAGTCTTTAATTTTTTGCCAGAACAACAAAAAAATCAAATTCATGACATAAAATCTCTGGGATTATTTAAAAAGAAAATAAAAAATTATGTTTTAAATATAGAAAGAATTAATATTCACAACCTCATAGATCCAAGAAATTATTAAACTTCTTTCTCCCTTAGGTTACTAAAATTTATTTTAATTTACTCAAAAATACTATTGTATTGACCTTATAGTTAGTTTTTCTTAGAAATGTAAATCAACTACGAAACATTGAATAAACAAAAGCACATCTACGCGCAACCTATGGTTTTTGTAGATTTCTTTTCATTTATTTATGTGTATTATTTTATAAAATGGCATTGTAAACTATATTATATTATGGTAAATAAATGTTTTTATTATTATTATTATTATTATTATTATTTAAAATTTATTTTGAGAAAAAATCTACATTGTAGTTTCCTACGTATATTATAAGAATTTCAAACAAAAGAAGCATATTTCGGTTTGGATCAAAACTAAAGAGTAACATCGTAATAGACAGTCTCGTCAAATATTTGCTGTTTCATAAAATAGAGCCTAAAGTTTTGAGTGCTCTAACTGTACCTTCCACAATATGTTTAATAAAAGTTAATTTGGGGTCGAGGATCCTTAACAAAGTCAGGTCTATTTAAGATACTGTTGTTCAGGTTGCAATTAAACATCAATGGATTTCATTTCCATATGATAGTCATCACATTACATTTGGGAGCGTTTAGCAGGAAATGATTAACACACCTGATGTTAAGAAAGACTCATAACTTGCAGTAATACAGTTTCAGGTCATCAGCATATCGTAAATAGTTTACACCCAAATTGTCAACGATATCATTAATGAATAACACGAAAAATAACGGTCCAAGTATAGAACCCTGAGACACTACTGAAGCTTGAGTAAATTAAACAGATGGGTATTCGATACTGAACGACTTGATATCGACGAGACAGCTAAGATCAATTATGTTTGTAAGAAAGCTGATCCAACACTTTCTAAATTTATGTAATAGTATATTGTGGTCCAATTTGGCGAATGCTTTGGAATGGTCAGTGTACAACGTCCACCTGACTCCTTTGGTCTAAAATGACACTGTAGACATCTTCTTTTATCTGACTGTGGCGAAGTCGAGAGGAAGGGTACAGGGGTTATTCTAACGTGCAGTTGGACACAAAATGTGCAGTAGGAAAAGTAAATTGTACAGTGGGAAATTAAAATCTGTGTAGTTAGTTTTTTAATTTATTACAAACAATATAGTCTAGGTGCCCGCGTACATAAATGCAATTTATACATATCCTCGTATAACTTCTTGTACGGCATAATCACTTTTTTCCTCTGCAAAAATTTTCGTAAATGCGTTTCTCCTCGGCATGAAAAAGACGATTTCCACGCGTCGGACTGGAATATCGGCAAATATATTTTGTCGGACAATTCGAGAATTGGATTCTACATATATATTCTATATATTTGTACAAACTGTCCGACAAAAATTTTGGGACGTTAAGGGTGTCTACCACCCTAAACATAACATAATTTTAAAATATTTATTGATAACCAGCTGATTTTTTCAAGATTGCTTAATAAAAATATGTAGAATCCAATTTTCGAATTGTCGGACAAAATATATTTGCCGATTTTCCAGTCCGACGCGTGGAAATCGTCTTTTTCTTGCCGAGGAGGAACGCCGCGTTTACGAAACTTTTCGCAGAGGAAAAAAGTGATTATGCCGTACAAGAAGTTATACGAGGATATGTATAAATTGCATTTATGTACGTGGGCACCTAGACTAATACGAACAAAAAACATAAAAACAGAACAAACTTAAGCTTAAAATATAGGTTACTAGACAGAACACAGAACCAGAACAACAGAAACAAAACAAACTAAAAATAATATATAGGTTACTATATGGTACATATGATGATAAAATAGCATATATACCTACGTGTAGGTAATATCTACACTAAAATTTTTTTGTGCTAGCTTTTCCCTCGGCATTATCTCCAAACTCTCCACTTGCCTTATCCTCATCCTTATCATTAGCATCGGCCTCAGCAAAAATACCTTTGTACCATGTTTGTTGTTTGGCCTTTACGGTTTTAATAAAATAATTTAATAAATATATTATGTGAATGTATCAATGTAATACCTACAGTGATTTATTTCCTTTATGTGCAGTGGAAAAAAATCCTTAGAATAACCTCTGTATGGAAGTAGGTATGTAACTATTTCTGCGTGTGGCTAAACGACTGGGTCAATTTTTTGAAAAATAAAGTGTTAAAAGGTTTGTCTCAATCGCACGAATGACATTGGTATGTGAAATTTTTTAAAAACAAAATGGTACGGCTTTCGAGATTTTATTATATTTTTTATATACTTTTCAGTCAATTAAAGCTTTATTTGAAAGAATCTTTTATATTACCATTTAAAAGGGTTTTCACCGTAATTATTTTCTTAAAAATATTAATATATTCACTTGTTTAAACTTATTGAAGTTGGCTAAAATAAGTGTTTTAAACTGAGAACAATGATTGTCCGTTTCCTAATTAACAGATTCCTTGGGGTAAAATTAGGGCTGGATAATCTTGTAAAACAATTAATAAAACGTTAATGACCGGGAGTAATATTGTAACATATATTTAATATTATTGAATGCTTGGGAGTTAATTTTATTATGATTTTTTTTACCAGTGAAATAAATCATTGTCTTAAAAAATATATCGGCCACTACATTATGCCATAATTTATTCGTCTCTAATAGCAATTCAGAAAGCCCTGCGTTTGATATTATTTAGCATCCCTTTCATAGTGTAAATGTTAGTTTAGCGGCGAATGAGTTGTTAAAATTATAATATAAACAGCTCCGAACCAAGTCATTAATGACGCCAACTACAATAAAGCAATTAAATGACATGCTAGGATTACATAATGTGAATTTCTCTCTACGCTTTGCGCTTATACCACATGGAAAATAATAATCCGCATATTTACTACACATATACGATAATTACAGATAGTAAGTACATGGCAGATCAGGTATAGTTCGTCTCATCTATATTTGACAGTTTACAGGAGGCGCAGGCGTGTCAAATGTGCCGATAACTAATTCGGTAAAGATGAAACGTCTGCGCGTTTGAACACATATCAACTAGCGTTGGGACGAACTATAAA
Source organism: Rutpela maculata (assembly GCA_936432065.2). Classification (NCBI taxonomy): domain Eukaryota; kingdom Metazoa; phylum Arthropoda; class Insecta; order Coleoptera; family Cerambycidae; genus Rutpela; species Rutpela maculata. Next base: position 61,655,048 of record OW386294.2, read on the forward strand.
TTGGGAAACTTTAGTGTATGTTTATATTGTTTTCCTTAGTTCACTTAGGTATACAGGGTGATTCACATAAAACTCACCAGGCAGTAGAAGCCAATCGTTAGAATCTAATTTAATAATGTAAAGTTAAGTAGGGTGTGTAGTATTTTATTTTGACGTTTGTTGACATACAATCATTTTTCGAAAGTTTTTTGAATGCGTTTATTAGTTCAAGATAATTGGGAAATGGTTGTATACACTAACGAAGACAAATTAAACATTATTTTGATTTACGGAGAATCTAGAAAAAATTCCCAACAAGCCAAAAGGTTATTCTAATTACGTTTTCCCAATTTGTCTCAGCCAGATCATAAGACGTTGATTTCTTTAAGTAATAATTTCAGAAATTATAGAAATATTGTTTATAAATAATTATTTGTGGCATATTCATGATATCTTATGTTTGTTAGGTATTTTGCCACTGTAAAAATATTAAAAAATTTTGATGATAGAAACTTCTGCGCCAAAAAGTATCAGACAGATGCTGGTTTTTAAAACTTTAGTACAAAATGTCTCACCCTAAAAGTATGCAGGGTGATCTACCATGATGTGAGGAAAATTTATCAGTAGGTTGCCCCTGTAGAAGAACGCACTACCGGGCGTCAAAATGACGCGACGCCAATTTATTTCTCAGGGCGCCAGTCGCGTGCTATTCCGTTCTTTTACCTCCCAGACGGGTTCGAGATAATATGCACTTCGATAGCCGAATAATGTACCAAGGCTGCAATACCTCAGATCTTTAACGGCGCTCTCTCTGGCCGTGAATTCCTGGATTTAGGTTTTTGTACTTTTTGAAAAGCTAAATTTATGCATAAAAAAATCCCGATCGAAGAATTTCTCTCTGGTGGGATTAATTTTCGTCATGCTGATCACGTTTTTGTCTGCTAATAACGGACTCTACACCCGAGGATTTCTGAGAAAAATGCATAATGTAATCACTATCGAACCTCCGTACGACAACTAGAAGGTCTAGTGTGATGCAGTAACTCGACACATCCGGTTTTCGGTACGAAAGGGATTATAGACTAGCAACAAGAATAGTTCAAAGAATCCGTTTATTCAGCAGATATGGTTATACAAAAAGGGGTTATAGCAAAATTCTTATTGTAAGAATCGCGCCTTCCCCAATTAAGACAAACGGCTTTCAGACCATACAAGCGAGAGCGCTCACGCTAACGATCGATTAGGTAGAAAAGATTCATGCATACCTTCTCAGAATCAAAATGGGAGCCTTTTAGAGAAGTCTTAGACTCTTTGTAATTTTATAATTACGGCTGACTGATTTTAACTTAAAAAAGTTTTACTAAATAAATTTAGTTTCGCTAGAGACTACGTAGCTTTAAAGTTCTTGTATCGTGGCGGTTCACGTACTCAAACACATTCATGAGGACTTATGACTGCATAAGTTTGTTTGGCGTTCGATTAGTCCACAACTTACTTGCCCCTATGCAGTTGTTCAATATTAGCAAAATTACAACGACCCACCTCCGAGTGACTTTTAGGCAAAATTGAATTTTTGGTTTTTTATGCACAAGGCGTTTTCCTCTATAACTTTATTATTTGGAAAACCCTGCTATTGGCTTTCCTATCATCTCTTTGTATGGACTACTCAACGCGCTCGACCAAATTGCGAGCCGCTGAGTGATTCCAAACTCTTTCTATGCGAGAAACCGGCCTTGTGCATGTGCATCAAATCACATTACAAAAATAGCGAAATAAGTCGAAAAGACATTGATCCGATGCTAGTGAACTCTACAACAACAAGTAGATATAAGACATATTTACTTAAACCCGCCAATAACACAAAAACGCGGCACTTTGACTGCATCGCACCCGCCAGCTTTACTTTTTATGCCAATTAAGGAAATATGAACATCTTTATGTTCTTTCAGAAGTAAGTTCATCGTCCTATTACTGTCCTAAACATTAACAGTAGTGCATCTTCGCAAGTTTTAACGCGTTTCAATATACTAAATTACCTCGGTTCACTCTAAAATTTTGCAGGGGCTTTCCCACATTGAAGACTAGTACATCATTTTATTTTCCGCATATCATGGTAAATCACGCTGTATATAAAGAAACAAAAATGTTAAATGATAATCACAAAAATTAAATCGAAGACTGTTAACGTTTCGGAAAATATTTCTTTTTCCGTTATCAAAACTTTCACTTGTAAGTATGTTAACCTTGACAGTTTTGTTTTCTTCAAATGACGAAAGTTTAAAAACTGTTCTATTAAATAATCAATACGCCGAGAGTTTCGTTGATAGCCTGCTGGCAAACATTGAAAGTAGTAGAGTAACCACTCAACATTCACAAAACAAAAAAGATACAAAGAATCCAAATTATATTATACAATTATACAGTGTCCGCCAAAAAGTCTGCACCATATGGGAACTCTGTTGTTATGACTTTCTGAAAAATTTTATTTTTGATTAAAGTTAGTGCGTGTTCTCAAACGAAAAAGGGGTTGCACAAATGTGTATTAGTCCTGGCGCTTAAGTCGAAATATATATATTTTTGAAATTGTCTCAAGAGTAGACTACCTTTATTTTTGAAGATATCGAAAAATGTTATTTAAAGAAGTTGCTTATAATGCAAAGTTATATCTAGATAGCAAGTTTGGCTGTTCTATTTTAAAAATAAAAATTATACCCTTTTTTACGCATAATTTCTGAACTAAATTTGTAAATAGTTTTCTTTTGTTAATAATTCTCTCTATATTTAATAGTTTCAGCCTAAATAGTGGATTAAAGTCCACTTTGAAGAACTTTTAGCAGTACTTTCTTGACCAAATAAATATTTTGGGAAAAAATGCTAAATTTCTTGGTACATAGTTCTCATTTTTTCCAATGTTAACTTTTTCCAAATTTTTTAATACAAATTTCTTAAAAAGAGTTTTATTTAGCGATTTTTATTTAAAAGTTTCGAAGAAGTTAACATTAGAAAAAAGGAGAACAACTATACACCAAAAAATTGAGAGAGAATTGAGATTTTCTGCCAAAATATTTATTTGGTCAAAAGTACTACCAAAATTCCTTCAAAGTGGATTTTAATTCATTATTTAGGCTGAAACTATGAAATAGAGAGAAATATTAATAACAGCAAAATATTTAAAAATATAGTTCCAGATTTATGGACAAAAAAAAAATTTTAAAATAGAACCGCCAAGTCTTATATCTAGATATTACTGCGCATTATAAGCAACTTCTTTAAATAACATTTTTCGATATCTTCAAAAATAAAGGTAGTTTACTCTAGAGATAATTTAAAAAAAAAATCCGACCTAGGCGCCAGGACTAACACACATTTGTGCAATCCCTTTTTTGTTTGAGGACATGCACTAAATTTTATCTAAAAAAAAATTTCAGAAAGTCAATAACAACAGAATTTCCCATATGGTGCAGACCTTTTGGAGGACACTGTATATAAATTTAAAAATAGAAAACATCAGATAATTTGAAAAAAATATTCTTACAAAGTTATATACCATTTGGTACGCCATCTTGTATGCTATGTCTCCATGTTGCAGCTATCAAAAGATAATTTTGCCCTTGAGCGCGATCTTTGTACAGCCATTTGAAAAATTATGAATCACTCAAGTTTTAGCGAATTTTAATTTCCTTGCTAGTAATATTCGACTGGGGATTTTTTTTGCGTTATTTCGAAAACCACTGGCTTTAATGGAAATGTGTGCATTACGAAAATTACTTAGATTTAAGCATACTTTATTATACCTTCCTGTCATAAAAAATTTCTTTCCATCGTTGCGACGTCACTGACACTACTGTCATTGGCAACATATGAAAGACAAAATAAAGTCACCAAAAATATCTAACGGCTGGCTTTTACAGAATTTGAATATCTCTTTTCGCTACCAAATTGCCTGGGGAGTTTTATGTGAATCGCCCTGTAGATAAAGCATTGGTGAAATCTTCTAATTCAGTGTAAGGCGAGAAATTATAATCGCCGTTGTTGGTTTCAATGAATTCGTCCACAATTCTAAATACTTTGCAGTTGGTATTTGAAATCAAGTGCTCTTGATAGCTCTTGATAACTCTTGGATAACAATCCACATTCTACATTTTATTGTGCTCGGGCCATCGAGCATCGATCAGATTTACTACTAATACAGCGAAGTTCTAAATATAGAAGGTCAAACTGCATTTTAGGCGGTGGAAAAAATGTTAATTGGAATCATTTGTTGCTAACTTACATTGGTATATAAGATATTTCGAAAAATCGTAGGTAAACTAACTCCAATACAGCGAGTGGAACAAATTAATGAAAATTTAAAAAACATTTTTGGAAAAAATTGTGAATTTTTTTAACAGACTTCAAAAATTTATGAAAAGGATGAATTCGACCAGTGTGTTTTTATGTTTGTTCAATCATCATCAGGATTGGCTTAAGCGATACCTATGTAATCTTTTGTAAACCATGAGGTATGGACCAGTGGAAGTTCCACTATAGTTTTATTAAGCTGTGTATAGTGTAAGGTGAACAATAATAGGAAAGTCATTTTTTTAATCGCTTTGTCAAATGCGCTAGTGACAAAATTCAATTTTCTGGGAATTGTATTAACATTGGTAGTTGGGTGTTTTTGGAGTAACTGATAACACAGGCCGACAAAAAAAAAAAGGTGTTACACTTTTGATCAGAACCGTCTTATCCTATGATTTTTAACATGTTGAAACCGATTCCGATATTAAAAAAAAATCTAATGCATCAGTTTTGTCTGCCAATCTAAAAAGGGCACAAAAAAAGGTCTTTTTCTCCCTCTAAAAAGGAAAGAACCTAATAATTTGTTTTCGAGCATTCCTGCACACACATATAATTTGTAAGAGTTTTCAGTATGTACAGGGTTATTCATTATATATTGAAAAATAATTGATGGTGGAAACATAGATTAACGTGGTACAAATCCATAAGAGTTTCACGAGCACGATGCTATTTCTCTTCCTGCAGTACACGTAGTGCTGGTCTGACTAACTTCTTTTTTATTGAAACAAGTTGAGAATGACAGCCAAACATGGTACAGGACTGTCGAATGGAATGTGTAGGTATTTGTGAAATGCGTTGCCGCATTGTGTTTTTGCTTCCAGAATTCTTCTTCTTCTTAGTATTAGGTTTCCCATTTCTGATTCTGACATAACAATGTCCTTGCGATTCCTTTATGGCATTAATTTTTTTCCTCGCTGTTCGTTCCCAGTATGCTTGGTCCTATCCTAGTTTGTTCATGATCTCCTTAGCTGTTCTCCATGTGATCTTTCTGTTTTTAGTTTGTTGCTGTTCAGTATTAGCGCCTTCTTCACTAAATATGTTGACTCTATTCTTTTGGCATGTCCCTAGTACTTCATTGTGTACGTATCATCTTTGCAATTGTTTTCCCGCTATTAATATTATCAATTAATGCCGTTGCGTTAGTCTTATTGTTTTTGCGAATAGTTGGATGATATTCCTTTCAGCTCTTCACAGGCTTCTTCTATTGGCTTTTGTCGATGACGCACTTTTAACTCTATATGTCATCATTGGCAGTCTGATGGGTATGTCTATCCCCTTAATCACACCCCGTGGTGATTATTCTTCTCAAAGAACGATAGAATTGCCCTTGTACTCTGCATACCGTTTTTATTCGTTCCTTTACTATGTCTTTCCTTTTCGTTGGCTCATCAAATATGCTCTTAGGTGTGTTAGTTTGTTCACCATTCTTAGGGAGTAGCCTCCTATTTTGTATTCTTCTCCGCTGACCGGAATCTTGTTTTTGACAGGTTTGGCACCATTATTAGACTCTTCTTGAAGTTTATCAGCCCATATGCGATTTCATGTTTTCTAGGAAGCTGAGAATATCCTGCTCTTCTTCCGTGATGATCAGTAGCGTATCCGCGTATGACAGTACGATGGAGGTTCTCGATATTTCTGTGTCGTTTTTTCTTCATTGCGTTTTGTATCACTTGATCTAGGACCGTGGTGTGTAGTCGTTGGGATTGTAGATTGTGGATTGTTGAAGGAGTCGCTTGGCCCTGAGTTGGCCTTTCTTCATCTCGACTTAAAAGGCCTTTTATGAATTACCCTACAACTACTTGCTGCACTGGATTCCAAGACTTTTTGCAAAGCTTGTTATTTTCCTAGAAGCTAATTTCCCTATGTCTCCAGGGGTTAATTCCACCTGTTCTAGGTACTTTAGCCTAATGCGGATTACTACCTTGCATTCACAAAGCATATGTTCCGCAGTCTCAGTTGCAGCTTCATAGTATCTGCATTTGTCATCTGTTACCGTGCCCATATTCTCGAGATGGTATCTCAAGGAGCAGTTAGAAGGCCTGTGATCAGCCTTAGGTTGGACTATTCAAGTTCGAGAAGCCTTGTGGCATTCTTTGTTGAATAAGTTTTAAACATTTTCGCTTGTCTTTGGCATTGAGTATTCCTCCAATAAGACTTCTTTTGTTCCTTTTCCCATTTTTGGACCTCCTCCGTTATATGATCCTTATATAAGCCACAGAACGGTTCGGGTCCATAAAATGAGGCTTCAGCCCCTTTTCTTGCGAGGCTGTCAGAGTAACTCGTTGCCTTCTATTCCCTCATGACCTGGCACCCACATAAAGGTGTTGGTTGCCAGTGCCTTCAGGGTTTGTCTGCATTCCCAGGTAATTTTAGACTTGAAGGTATTGGACCTGAGAGCCTTTAGCGCTGCCTGGCCATCTGAAAGTATTTGCTCTTCGAGTGCCTCTATTTAGGCATTCCTGGGCACACTGCTCTATAGCATAGATTTCTGTCTGGAAGATGGTTAGGGTGTTACCAAGGGCTATAGATAGCCTGCATTGACTCCAATATTCTTCTAAATTGCAATGCTTTCATGAAGGCAAGCTCTTACTATCTCGTTTATTTGGTAGTTCGGTACTCCTTTCCTACGTAGGGGTTGATTATGGCCTCGTGACTGATAATGTCAAATGTCTTCTGGGAATCTATCGCGGCTTTGTATAATTTTATTCCTTCTCCCATTTTTCTTCCAGGATTCTTCTGGTGGTGTACATACTGTACATATGGTCGTTCATTGATCTGCCTTTGATAAATGCTGTCTGGCAGTCCGGTGGTCTTTTGATGTGTCTAGTTGTTCGAGCAGGAATTGTGCGTAGTATTTGTATGCTACGCTTCAGGGTGTTATTCTTCTGTATCGTAGAGAGAAAAAGTATGGTGTTATCATTTAAGAAAGGTCGATGACGTCATTACTGAGAAACAAATGATGGCGGAAAATTTAATTTCATACAAAAATAAAATCGACCTGTCAGAGAATGTTATTAAAAAAAAATTGTTACAAATTTCATGAATTTATTTCATACTTTTATTTCGCTCACTTTGTAATAAATATTTTTTTAAACGTTAGAGTAAAAAGCATTAAGTAATTGCATAATATATGAAACATGTATTATATAAGAAAATCACACGCAAATGCTGCCGATGTTAACGAATAAAACTATTTTTATAAAGAGAAATCTCCGACGTGCGATTTATATAGGATAGCGTAAATTTACTTATACTCGTTATTTCTCTTTTATATATTTTTCAATTCACTATTATAAGAACGAAGAAGAATCTAGAAAAGGCTTCGTTGTTATTTTCAAGATAACCTAAGTGTTGATCGAAATATGCTTATCACAAGTTATAAAAATATTCTTCACATTTATTTAACACGAAGTCAAGTAAGAATCGGTAAAAGATTATAAGTATAGTGCAAGGTTAGCTGCACACCCGTCGGTTGGAAGGCGGCTTGTCATTTTTCATCAAGGATCTCGACTGAAATTTCCTCATATCTTTTAAACAGGCATTCGCTGGAGCCGTGAAAATATTTATTGATGTTTTGGTAACTGTACTTTTAATAACTTTAATGTCAAATATTGTTAGAGTTTTCAACCAGACATACATACAATATAGCGACGTGACGAGCAAGATATTGAGATAAAGAAATGACTGAAGTCAGTACAACACACAGATCTATGATCGAATTTTAAACCGATGGGCTCATATGGTGATATTTATTTTATAATTTATTTTTGCATTTTCTGTAAGTATCTAACCCTTTAAGTATATAGTAAATAGGCTGCTATTGTTAACATTAATCCTAATATTTGATTTCAAATTCGTAACATATTTGAAACGGCCGACACGCGACGGATGATGTCACACCACTCCACTGGTTCTGTGAGTTATGTGTTGAGTGGTAGGACTTATCACTCAACGGTTTAAGAGCGGGTGTGCGGGTATGGTGTTATTTTTCGTTATTTAACATATTTCATTCTGTTATTTTTTTATACATAATAATATGTGTTCTCCAGAAAATAGATACGTTAAGGCTGATTCCAAAATTTTGTCGTATGTAGACATTTTTATGGTTATGGAATGTTTTAATAATAATAAAGATTACATAATTTCTGAAATGAGAGGTGCTAGTTACAGAGATAGGTTAACTAGATGGATATCTACTTCAATAAAGTCTACCAAATTTATCTGATTTTTAGATCAGCCAGACAAAATCACGGCGTTATGTGCAAATAAAAGGTATTTTATAATACATATAATTTTCCATATCCTCTTCAAATTTTATTATCGTACAATTTTTAATAATAACTTATTACACTAGACTTTAAGCTCCGAACAATATTTTTTCACTTTATTATTAACAAATTTCTTCTGTGAATAGCTTGCTGCCACAAATTCCTAATAGTTTCATCACTTGGTAATGAAATAAATATTTTATTGGGAGTAGACACTGATGTACTTTTACAGTCTGGAAATATACAATATCTAGTTTTTTTATCTATTTATTTCACGTCGGCCTATTTCCGCTACCAGAGCCTGTCACCGACGCCAGGAGACGAGCTACCCCCCAACCTGGAAATTTTGCCGAAGCTCTTCCCTTAAGAAGAGTAGGGATCTTTTACTTGCCTATCATTTAATAGACAAGGGACCGCCTGCTTTACATCCCCTCCGAAGGATGGTATATCCACTACGTAATCCTCGTCTGAAATTACGTAACTTCCGCGTATACACTGATATACAAGCCTCTAGAAGGTGGGACGAGAACGCTGTATTTCCCAAGATGGTCACCCATCCAAGTGCTAACCGCGCTCGACGTTGCTTCAACGGAATATCGACTAACGTTCACATTGAAGTCGCCTCTACGCTCGCCCCTTACAATATCTATATAACCCCTTTTTTATCTTTCGATGTCAAAGCGAGTGCAATATGTACAAACTTTATATCGTTATCTACGCCAAAAGTGCTGATCCTAGGAAAAATGTTTCAAACGAGAAAGTTTCCTTCATCCATTATCTTTATTTCTTCTCAATATGCTTGGTACCTATTTCAAAATAAAAATTTCCCGCTTGCTATATTTATCCCTGTGAATTCTCACATTTTATAGATGTGTTTTTAGAAATAACACCTGTTAAAACTCTCATATTAATACATATCGTTAATAAATATTTAGTGATAACGCGGTAAAAATTTGAGACCAAGTCATCGTTTTTCAGTTAGAGCGAGCTAAGCGAAAAAATAATTGGCGGCGTTACATAACTATTTATATTAATTAGATGACTCAATGAATCACAATAAATTCAATAGAGTTCTATTCCGATAATAGACAAAGCGATTAAAAATAATGTAAATGGATCCGTTAAGGATTGGGACTTGTAGAGCGTTTCCGTACATACGTACGTACAGATCAACTGACGGAGAAGTATAGCAATTTTTAATAGCAATTTTAGAACTCTATAAAAGTTCAAATCGATCTGAAAATGGTGCCATTTTTTTCAAAAAACTATAATTAAACTCGATTCCTTACAGAATTAACCAAACAAGAATGACTTCTATCAGCGAAACTGAGCGCTGGTTGACGCACTGAGCGATAATAGAGCGCGTACCCGAAATATAATAGACCTAATTCCTAATTAGCTGAATTTTGGATATTATGTTCTTTGCTAACTTATAAGAAATGTCGTAAATCTGTCACCATCCATCCTTGGGCTTTGTCCGCCAACTTGGAAAAATGGCGTCAATTTTTAATTTTCAACAATATCTCGTTGTTATTGGTCGTAGTGCTAAAATTGACAAACGTTATTTAGCCAAGTTATAATATTACTTGAAATCCTAATTTGACAGCATAAGGTAAATCGTGTTAATGAAAAAGTTTTGTTAGAATATTTTTAAGGAAAAAGGAATTTAAAAGCTTATGGGCTCAGTATTCAATTTTGTGTTGAATAAACATTGTTTCTTTTTCTTTTTGAGAGTAGTTTATTTTTATTAATTGATGATATAACGAACTTTTCCTCACAAGTTAGATAAAATTAAACTTTTTATAAGTGGTTATTTCCTACATACACCTTAAACAAACAATTCAACATGACCAACTAATGATAACAAAATTTCATATTCAGTTAAATTACACCGGCACACAAAAAAAAACTCGAGTGCAAGAAGGCAGACCTATGTATTCCCATGCATTTTGACGTGCTGAACACGAATGGGGCACTGAAACCGAATTTGAGGTTAGAATTGGCCGATCCGTTAGGAATCTTGACATAACCTCAAAAAAACCTAAACAATACCCTAAAACTCCCAAACAAGTAAATAAAAAACTTACATGAACTGATCACAATATCGATACGTAATTTGGGGCACTGAAACCGAATCCAAGGTCAGAATTTATGCGCGACGATCGAATATCTTGTAAAATCCATATTTAGGATGAAAACGTACCCAGTAATGACTGAATCATAGCCCGAAATTGACTTTCCTCTACATAATATCTGAACATATAATTTCCGACGTATTTTCACGAGCTTAACACAATGCCGTAGAGTTAGAATTAAGCGCAATCTGCAAATTCATAGAGAAATATCATTTCAGCATATATTTTCATCAACCCTAGTAAGCGGAGATGGGTAACTTTTAAATTTTCAAGTATCTAAAGGGAAATATTAGTGAACAGTGACATTTCTCGGAAAAAAAGTTTGCTCTATTGAGAGAGGAATATCGTTTGGACTTAATTTAGAATTGTATAGTTTTCTTTATTCTGTTTGATTGTCATATGCCATTTGTTTCTTTTTCTATTTTTGCGACTAGGTCATCTCCACGTGGTGATGGCGGGCAACGATTTATTTCGGCTAAGTTCCTAGGTAAAAAAATGCCATCATGACAAAAGTAGAGAAAGAGTTTACGATGCAGGGGGGAAACCCCAGTATCGGCGGCTGGTCAGGTTGGAAAATCGGGACCGCGGGCATCGTCATCATGCAACCGCAGCTCTAGTGAAGTGGGAAACTTGGCTTCCTATGAGTATAGGGCTACAAGAAATTTGCACAACTGTGTAAATAAGTCATGCGAATTCCTTCTATTTTGTTTGTAGTAAATTCGAGGTTCCGAAAAATCGAAAAAAAATCAGCGATAAAATAAAAAATATTTATCTAAAATATATATATGATAGGTATAAGTATATTCATCAACTCTTCGTCATTATGACAATATAAGAGCAAGTGTTCTTTTCCTTGTGTAAAATATTCTCTAAAGTTTTTTTCTTTTTTTCTGTATGAGCTAGAACAAACATCACTTGATACTAAATTGTCTTTTTCCATAATCGCCGCTAAATATTCTTCCCTACCATTAGATAAATCAATATTTCTAATAACATTATTAAGTTTATCATTTCACCAAATATTGGGAGTTTTAGTTCTCATCGAACACTCACATTCACTATCATATTCACTGTCATCTTCTTGACTTTCGGAACAATCAGTTTCATTAACCCTTTTTTAGTATTAATTCCGGAAACATTTGTATTGCTAAAAAGTAACACTCTTCGCGGATTCCAGGCTCCTTCCAGATTCTTGGATTTTTATATTTTACTTTTTAACGTTCTTTCCATTTCTTCTTCTTTCCAACATCTTATAACATATGATGCAAGATACCATGGAAAACCTGTATCCACTATTTCCATTCTATAACATTTTACGTAAATATTTTTTATTTTATCGTTGATTTTTTTTTTCGATATTTCGAAACATCGAATTTACTAAAAACAAGGCAAGAATTTTACACATTCTAAACTCTAAATCAAAGACTCTAAACCTTAATAGTTCTTACCTTAGGAACTTAACAGTTCTTGTCTTAATTTATAATAGGTTTAAGTTTTTGGTTTAAAGTTCTTGTCTCAGGTTATGTTGGATTAAGAAGTCTTAGTTTAAAGTTCTTGGTTTAAATCTTTTGCGTTAGGTTATGTTAGGTTTAGAGTTCTTGGTGTAATGCTCTTGCCTTAGGTTATGTTAGTTCTTGATTTAAGCTTTTAATTTATTTGTTTTGGATTTTTGGGCATTTTTTAGGTGTTTTTTGAGGTCATGTCAAAATTCCTAGCTGATCGGCTAATTCTTACCTCATATTCAGTTTCAGTGCCCCAAATTACGTATAGATATAGTGATCAGCTCATTTAAGCTTTCTATTTACTTGCTTGGGATTTTTCGGGCATTTTTAAGGTGTTTTTTTGAGATTAGCAAAAATGCAAGAGCCAATCGGGCAAACCGACATCGGATTCGTGTGTGTGCCTGTGTTATTAATAGGCTGCCTGTAAAATGGGTCACTAACAACAAAAGCTTCACAATATTACCATTCATTTAAAAATTTTTCGACGATTCGAATATTCGTCATTAATAAACTATGAGAAACTGCGCCAAATAAACAATTGCTGTCACCTCAAAGTGGAATAACAGGTCGTTCCATGATGAAAAGAGATATTCTTCAAAAAAAAACAAAAATACTTTATCTTGAAAATAAATGAAACAAATTGAAAAATTGTATATTAATTTGATGTTTTCGGCTGCAATGTGTGATACACACACCGTTATTGAATTTATTTGAATTCATTTTTACGCATGGAAATAACAGTTAATACAAATAAAAATTAGCGATGATACATCTGTGGATAGAGAGCTTTAATTTACAGAAAGAATCATCAAGATCGGTACAGTGGGAGCTGTCGGTGAATCCGAAGAAGAAAAACGCCTTGTGTTTTAGATATATAGATTCATTGAGTAACTTGAATTTGGCATTGTAAAATTTTTTATTGTTTTTTTTTTATTGACTTTCTCCTGCGATTAGAGCGATATGAGCTATTAAACGTTAACATTCAGGAATGTATGTACATACCCTCATCGTTGACAATATTGCAGATAATAAAACGCGGAGGAAATGTATTTTGTAGATAAACTTCTTTCTAATTTTTGTTTGAAATTGTTTTCTATTAGACGCAGCCTAATGCAACTATTCGCGTCCTCCATTTTTTCAAGATGGCAAATGAAGATCAAGGAGGAAGGAAATTTTAGTATAGTTTTGTTTAAAGAGTATTGTATTGAAAATTCACTTCATGAATTAGTTCTATTATTTCCTGAATATTAGAATTATTTGACTGTGGTAATTGTTACATTTAAGAATCCAAAGCATTATTTCTTAAATGTTTAAAATTACATTTAGAAAAATGCGGCGAGAATTCGAGACTTTATTATTGTTTGGCAAACAGTGTTTTGAACATTCAGTAAAGTCGTTTTCTGCATGAATTTTAACATTTCAGGAAACATTCATCTGTTGTGTTGAGTTGATTTTGAGTTACTGTTTTTATTATAATTATTACTAGTGTTTTAAATATGTTCCCTAGACGACTGCGTCATTTTTTCCCATATCCTCTCATTTTTTACCCAAATCAAACGTAAAGGAGACAATATAGAACGGTTGATAGTTACGGGAAAACCTAATGACAAGGAGCGAACAGGATACCATCCAAAACGTTGGACTGATGTCATCAAGAAGCTTATGAGGGTGAGCTTTGGTGAAGTCGTACGTTTAACAGGCAATCGCTGTCGATGGCGTGATACTGCCAGACGTACTATACAGCAAAGAGAGGGCAAGCAGACTAGAAAAATACACGGATCACAGAACGTCTGTTGTAATTAAGAGAAAGATTACGTTAAAGGAACGAATTGAGTATGTGTGCAAGTGGCCCTCATCAAAGGGGGAAAACTGATTAGGTTGAATAATTCGTCACTACAAAGACGAAGGGAAATATCTCAAAAATATATATTTTTGATGTACGCTTTTTGTATGTACATCGGACGAAATAAAGAAGTATCTATCTGTTCGTGTATACCACAGATAGGAGTTCGGCGTAACTCATACCAGATCATCTAGTAAAAATAAACAAACCAAACAAAACAAAAATAGAAAATTTTGTCCAAATCCGTTCAAAACTTTTAAAAAATGAAAAAAAAACCTTATATGTACTGTCAATTTAAAGCCACATATGGCCCCCAAGAATTAAATTTGGACAAAATAGAAAACTGGTCCCCTTTATAGTCCGGGAGCCCGTGTACAGTATGACTGACTATCCGGCGAACTTTGACAATAGGTAAAATCGATTGTTCTTATATAAGTTAGCAATGAATGAACCATAAGCTGGTTGGGTAGCGGTGGTGGTGGCTGTCAAAGGGTTGAAAATACGTAAAAAAATTGAAAAAAAAAATTATCCGTCGAATGCAGAAGCTTATATGAGGGGAAGATTATGTTATATAATGAAAGTAGAACATAGTCAGCTGGACGGCAGGTGGTGGATTTAGCGTCAGCTGATCGATCAAAGAGGTCCAAGAATATGAAAAATTATAATTATTCGTCGAACTTTAAAATTTGTGTATATGATAATATTTATACTGAGATTCATGAAAAATATAGTCAACTGCAAGTATGTGGGTGGAAAAGTCATCAGCTGGTGCAGTAAATGTGCCGAGTGTTGACTCACCTGAGAGGCAGCGCGCACCACCTTTCTTGCATCAGCTGACGACTTTTCCACCCACATACTTGTAGCTGACTGTGTTTAGCGTTATTATTAGAATGAATATTATCATATACCTGAATTTCAAAGTTCGCCGTAAAGATTTAATTAGTAATATCGATATTGATAACTTAATGTTAAAGTTAGAAAGCGTACAAGCGGCAGTCCCGAGTTTTTTTTTTAAATTGATTAAATATTCAATTTATTATTAATGTACATTATTTTATGAAAATACAAATTCAATACATTCGTACTTTTCAAATTTATACAGAATAATTGATTCAGAAATTTTTTTTAGTTAATTAGTGAAAGAAAAAATGAATTTATTCATCTTCCGATAACAGATCTTCCTCGTTCTCATCTTCATCCGACTCATCACTCTCTTGATGCTCAGTGGGTGAAAGATCATTTTCCTCTTTGTCACTCGCACCTAAAAAATGATTTATTATTTATAAAAAATTGATTAATGATATTAATACCTTCAGTATTTTCGGCATCTCGGATAATCATTTCCACTGATGGAGGTAATTGATCTCCATCAAACCATTTGCAAGTAAATTTGTTTTCCTCGAGCTGCCACCCATAACCAAGGGGATCTAATGTAGATGGCACTTGTTTGTGTGCATTGTTAAAATCGTGGATACATACACAGTTCTTAAAACGTGCTGTACAAGTTCCGATTTCGACGGTGGCAAGAGAGATGCATCAAAATTTTTGTCTGGTAATCACATCCCGTGAAACCGTGGAAAACGGGCAACGCGTTACACAAATCCTCGCCAAGTGTTGAATACAAATCGTTTATATATATAAAAATTGTTCTTTATTTCCTATGCCCATTTTTATCCAAATTTTCACATTATTATGTACACTTTTCATGTTTCCCAGCATGATGATAGGAATGTCAGTAACTGAACATCTTATGACCACATTGTCTTCTCATGAACCTGGCGTACGTGAAAAATCATTTTAGTGTCCGCCTCTTCGTAACTAGGACACGATAAGCTTTCCACGGTTTCTCGAGTGACACTAGATCGGATATCGTCGTTTCGGACACAATAACTATAGTAGTTTTCATCATTTAGATATAGGGTTTTATTACCTAAGAACAGAGCCATTTCATCACTTGCCCATTATTACTAATTAAATCTTTACGGCCAACTTGGAAAGTCGGGTATATGATAATATTCATAATAAGATTAACCATGAACACAGTCAGCTGCAAGTATGTGGGTGGAAAAATCGTCAGCTGATAGAAAATAGGTGGTGCGCGCTGTTTCTCAGGCGAGCCAACACTCAGCACTTTTACTATACCAGCTGACGACTTTTCCACCTACATACTTGCATGTTTTTCGTGAATCTCAGTATAAATATTATCATATATCCGAATTTCAAAATTGGACGAATAATTTTAATTTTTCATGTTTTTGGACTCTGTTTCGTCGATCAGCTGATGCTAAATCCACTGCCTTTCGTCCAGCTGACTATGTTCTACTTTCATTATATAACATAATTTTGCCCTCATATAAGTTTCAGCATTCGCCGGATAATTTTGTTTCTCAATTTTTTTTCATGTATTTTCAACGCTTTGACAGCCATCCCCACCGCTACCCAACCAGCTGACGGTCCATTCATTGCTAACTTATATAAGAACAATCGATTTTACATATTGTCAAAATTCGCCGGATATTCGTTCGTTCGTCATATTGTACACGGGCTCCCGGACTATTATAACTAGATCTAGTTACCATGTTTAAACGATGACCTTCATAATGACTTTTGGCGTTTCAGTCGCTGTTAATTATTGAGCTATTCAAAGCCATTTTGTGTAGTGTTGCTCTTTAAGGAATGCATTTTTTTTTCGTCTTTTCTGTAAATAAAATGTTTCTGCAATAAAGTGTTCAGCAAATAACACACGATGAAAGACTATTTACTTTTATTCAAATATCACCTTAACAAAATTGTGGGGATAGTGAGAAGAAGCGTGCATATTGATTAATTTTTTCATTCGCGTATTGATTGTTCATACACAACTGCTGTGTCCATTATTAGAAAATTGTTCTTAACTCTAATTACGGATGATCGAAAAAGTTTATAAAGCATCTAGAGATGTCATGTCAGGAAACATGTTCATACTTGGAAACAAATCCTGTTAAATTGAAAGACACTTGCGAATTGAAGAATATTGCATGGTTTTGTTTTTCGCCCACATAATGTGGACGTAAGATAAGAATCTGTTCCATTTTTTGTTACACACTGTACATAAAGATGATATCAAATTATGTTGAGCATACCCTGCAGTTTCAGAAATATACTTCACTGATGTGATCCTTGATCAAATGCGCCATTATATCCAATAAGATTGAGTGAAAATCCAACACGTATCTGAGATCTATTCCTTTTTTATTCAATATTAACATTGTTACAGCAACGCATGTGATAGCATGACACGGTCACAAAAATACATAAATGCAGAACACAGCTAGCATTTTGCACTTCACTTTATAAGCATATTTGCCGACCTTGGTTCTACTATTATTTTATTATTTAGGTATGCATATTTCCGAGAGTTTAAGTATTATTAAAAACAAATGCCTTAGTTCGTTGATATGGACTAAAAAGTGAAGGATATTTTGGCTACAAAAAAAGTTTACTATAAAGTAGGTATTTAAGTTAATTTTCGAAGTTAAAATATTTTTCATTTTTCTCTCGTATTCTCCACATATCGCCTTGATCACTTCTTATATTGACATCCTGGAACAAGTATTATACCTATAGTTTGCTAAAAAACATAATTTGAAAATGAGACAAATAATAGCTTTAAGAATAAATTTCACTAAACGCACAGGCTGTACTTTAATAACTCCAAAAATCAACAATAAACGTTACTTATTGCCAATTCAGGTCCCATACTAAAATCTTATTGTATCTAATGATATGCGGATGACTAGTATAGAGTATAGGCTAACTACAAAAGTTTAAACAAAGATCAGGTATGTTGACAGAGAATGGTATTATTTAAATGGTTGGAACAGATATACGGAAAGGAGGAGGGCCTATAAGGCCGGTTGTCGGCCCTTTTTATTTTTGGTAAAAAAAGATTCGAAATTTATTTTTATCATATATATTCAATATCAAATCTATTCCACCCCAAATAGAACTTCCCCCAACTCTCCCCCCTCCATGTATCCCCCTTAAATTATTAAACCACCAGTTTACATTACTACACATGATTAGATGTTTTTGAACTTGAAAATCATATTTCTATTGAACAAACTGCACCCTAAGCTCCCCCTACTACTATACAACACCCCAACACCCCCAACCCACAACGACAAGCACCCTCTCCCCCCACTAACATAAACCTTTATGCTCCTACCAGGTCTAAAATAGTTTTAAAAGGATTTTTTATTTACATTATTAATAAAATGTCAATTCCTCTTATACCCCCCCCAGTCTCCCGAACCATTCCCGCCATCATCATACTACTACAAGCTTGAAAATGGCATAACAAGGACTTTTCTTATACTTCTTTTTATCGGCAGAAAGATATAACCTTGCTCCCGTTTTACCCCCTCCCTACGTCCAAAGCAACAAAATACGAACAAAGATAGTTAAGCTCTAAATCGACAGACCAAAAAAAAATTCTAACCTAAACCTATCTACACAACAGAATGGTTCAGGAGAGAGGGTGTTGGGGGGGGGGAGAGGTATGAGAGGAATTGGAATTTTATTAATAATGTAAATAAAAAGTCCTTTTAAAACTATTTTATATCTGGTAGCAGCATAAAGGTTTATGTTGTGGGAGGGTGCTTTTCATTGAGAGTTGGGGGTGTTGGGGAATTGTATAGTAGCAGGGGGAACTTAGGGTGCAGTTTATTCAAAGGAAATATGATTTTCAAACTCAATAACATCTAAGCATGTGTGTTAATGTAAACTGGTTCTATAATAATTTAATGGGGTTACATGGAGGGGGATGGGTTGGGGGAAGTCCTGTTTGGGGTGGGATAGATTAGATATTGAATATATATGATAAAGGAAAATTTTCAAAATTTTTTGACCAAAAATAAAGAAGGCCGAAAACCGGCATTATAGGCCCTCCTTCTTTTGAGTTCAATCAGAGAAGGATATATTTAATTTTTACACTTTTTTGCGTATAGTTGGTTGTTATTTTTATTGTTTTTTCGCTAACGTAACTATTAGAAGATAATCCGAATTAGATTTTAAGGATGCTACTTTAAGAAAACTCATGGAAGAATATTTTGAGAAAAATGGTCCAGAGAAGAGCTGTTGTAGGAAAATTAGACTCATTAATATGTAGTAAATCTATCTTAAAAGATATGAAAATTATATTGTTTCAAGTGTTAGTAAATATTATAATCTATGGACTGGGGAAATGTTGTAGTATGGTTATATTCGACCATGCGAGAAATCAAGAAATTCGAAGAAGAATGAGAGAAGAGGCAAGGTTATAGAAGTATGAGCACTATCCTGTTAGTGGAATATGGAAATGGAAGCCAGAAATAAAGTTGACAGAGGCAATTTGGAACTGAACTTCAAGAATAAGAAAAAGCAGAACTCCCGATGAATTGAAATTATCCAATTTACCCCGCCCCTTACAAACCTTAGACAGACATTTCAAGAAGATTCATTAAAGTTTGAAGCAATTATTGATCTTTATATCTAGAAAAAAATTGTTTCATATCACAATCTTAACATAAACGTGTTCACACTATTACCTCAGAATTTAAATTCCAAATACATATTTTATTAGTCACCTGATTGTAACTAACATATAAATAAATACTAATGAAAGAAACAGAATTTTTTTAAAGTTATATGGAACAAATTATTCCAGGTTTTGTTAAATAAATATATCTTTAATTGGCTTGTAGGAAAGGTTGCGTTAACAAATAATGGTCTAAATGAACTAATCATGGATTTATTAAATATTTTTGGAGTTATTAAAGTTATTAATTTGCTACAGTCGAGGCAAATTGATGCATGTTTTTGTCGCAGCTTCATCACCTCCAACCACGTCTCCAAGACCAACTACTACGGAAACACCAACCCATTTGAAGGATATGTGGGGAATTGGCGACCTCAACAATTCCGTGTATGGAAATCCGTCTTCTCTTACAATCCATCGTGCTGATAAAGGTATCGCATTAGTTGATTTTAGCGTTTTCATTGTCATGCGTTTTGTTTTGCTGTTTATGTTCTTTTAATTTGGAATGTGCAATAACTGCTGTTATATTTAAGCCCCTTTCCTCAATCTTACTTTACACTTTTCTTTATTTTTTACTTCCAAAAACCAGTTTAACTACAGGTCAGATCCAGCTAATATTTACAATGAAATTTATAAGAACAATTATTTAGTTAATTTGCATATACGTTTGCAAATTTCTTGTGTGTCAAGGAGCAGGGCAATGCTTAGAAACGTAACAGATCTGAGTAAAGCAATTTGAAAAATCATATCCTACAAGGGTAAAGTTCGGAGCATGTGAAACGCACGGGCTCTGAAAAGATTACCCACAATAATTAACTTTGAATCATAAAACCTGCTCTACCGATCTGATATCAGAGTTGTCACACAATAGATAGACTGAAGACATGGAAGTCAATCTGGATACCAAATCTGTATCACTAGAAACAAAGAGGACGTGACCAGAGCCATCCAGTGTTCTTGACTAAATTATAATAAATAAACAATGCAGGGGAGAAGGAAAACAGAAACAACTTGATCGGTGTATAAATTTAATATTTTAAAGATTATGGTACGATTACGCGCCGCAAAACTTTCTCACATAAATTTTTATATATTACATTCTTTTAATAAATATTTGGTTTAACCTGTGATGGGAAAATATTTAAAAGTTCGTTCCAGAAACTCAGCTTCGCAAATTGTTCTTCTGATTTTTATACTGAACTAGTTGATCGGTTTCGCCCGTCCTCCATTATCGAGCTTTAGGCCGCCATATTGGAGCTGTCATTTTAAATGTTTCAATGTTTATGATTTACTTCTGGGCTTGAAGTTAGCATCTGCTACTTACAAAATTTCAAGTTGCTAGCGTGTCTGGAACCGCTCAAATATGCGGACAAACTGATGTAAACCATTAGATTGCCATTCATAGTATAGCCAGTGGAATGCCCCAAATAAAAATTTCCCTGCTGCCAAGATTCTCGGGCAGATCAAATTTTTTAATGGTGTATCTTTCCTGCTAGTGGTCAATACTTTTCACCCACAGCTATTTCCACAATTTATTTAAATGGCAACATTTACTTTTTTAAGAATTCTCATCAATTTTGTAGAACCCCCAAATGAGTAAAATACCAGTTCAAAACATTAAGGTATCAAATCATATGGTTAAATTGAGTTTCGTTTATTTCTTAGCATAAGGCAAGTCGATGGATGATTTCAAGTTCAATACTCTAATCGCCTGGGTTTCATTTCGGATTCTTACTTTTAAAGTTTCAATGGAATTTCCTCTGTTAAAGTAGACTTTACTCTTATGATAACCTCATAAAAAATAATCTAAAGGCGTGAGGTCATTCAATTATCTCTCGCCTTCCAATCCAGCGCCCAGAGAAAACGTCGTTTAAGTAATCTCGAACAGTAACGTGGTACCACAGAAAATTATGGGGAATATCGGGGTTATCGAGATATACCGACAGCACATCTAGAGAGTAAGACCCAAATGATTTTTGAGTAGTTCCAAATACTTTCCACCTGTTTGTGTTCCTTTAATGAAATAGAGTCATAAAATTGCTACAACAGTCAAAATGTTTAGATATTGAGTATGGACATCGATCATCTAGTGTGGATTATGGGTGGCCAATAGTTACAATTTTACTAATCGTTCCGCTGAGATAAAGTGTATCTTTATAAGAAAAGGTAATTCGATTGGCAACATTGCACCTTTCTCTATCATGAACTAAGATCCCTTTGTATGTATGTCATTTAATATTTCAGGTACTTACAACATAAGACTGATCGATTTCATTATTAGCAACCAACGCTCGTGTGGTTTTTTTGTAATTGCAGCAACTTATTTGATTGTACTTCTTCAGGCCCGTTTCGGTCATATCGTAAATCGCTCCTAGCATGTCCCATTTCAGAGAATTTTTCTAATTTTTGCTTTCTGTGGAGTACACTACATAGTATTGATCGGAATATTAATATTAAATGAAACACAGACTTCTTGTGTACGCCTGCCTTCATATTCCCTCATTGTCAAAATTTAGATTCTTTGTTGTTCTGTAAAATAGTGTATAACTTTCCAGTAGATCGGAGACAATAATTAACAATTAAGCACTATCAAACTTACTATTATTAAGCTAACTGTCAACTTGCCACTCATTTGTTTCAAATAAAATGGCGATGACGTCATTTTAGAGAGGGGCGGGGGTAAAAATTTGACTATCAGAAAATGTGCGCGTTTTGAAAATAAAGTTGACCTCTCTGAGGAACTTTTACTCCACGAACAACTCCCTCTCATTCTAATTAAATCACAGCCTTCAGGCTCTATGGAAGAAGATAGTAGCGTAAGAGTACAAACATGCGCATGTTCGCTTCGAAAGTTGGCTTATTTTACAATTGTTATTTTAATTTACTTTTCCTATTATGTTAAAATTAATTTTGTATGTATGTGCATGCTTGCTTCACAGCAAATACTTTCTGAACAACAAATAAGAAAAACGAGATTTGTGTTGCATATGTGCATAATTTAATTAACCACAAATACTGAATTACTTCTTGCGTGAAATAAACTTTATAAGGGCTATTTTGTTAGATAACAGCTAACAAAATGTATCTGAAGTAATTAGTAATTTTGCCATGCCAAATAACAATAAGCAAAAGTTCATATTTGCTATGGGTTTCTTAATACAGGTGATAATGTACAGGTACATAGTCCTTATCATAAACTCATATATATTTACTCTTCGAAGTATACTGGGTGTGCTAATACTTATTTGTTAATATCCAAAAAAATTATTAGCTCTTGGTTGTGTTTGTACAAATGTTTCAGGATTGTGCAAAAAATCTGATGACTTTTATAGTGAAGTGACTTTGTGACTTTTGTCAATCCAAAACGTAGTATTACTCCCATAATTAACCCCGCTAGCACAAACATATTCATAGAATATTTCAGGACAATTTTTTTTTGGAATTGTGAACCATTCCTGGAATATTCGAAAATGAATATAATATCTACGAATATTCCAAGGATATGGATATGGATTGCGTAAATATTCCAGAAATAATTTTCTAGGAACTTCTCAGAAATTTTTATATACTGGGTGTACCATGAATGTATTGATTGAGAGGATTATTCTTCATATATTCTGTAATATTTTAGGAATATTACGAGATTAGTCTGCCTTATACTATATACCGTATACATAATAAAATATCGATAGAATAATTATTCGACCGCAAAAGAACTCCTGAAATAAAGACTGAAAGGTATATTTTCACCTAAAGTAATAGAAAAAATAAAACTAGGAATTATGCAAAACCTTCTAATTTTAAGTAAACAAAACTATAGTATATCTGCAGTATTACAAAACATTTAATCACTCATTGGTCTTTGAGAGCATATGACGATAGGAACATCATACAAAAACACATTGTCTTTGTAAGATCATTCAACTTCACTGGAGTCATCATGATAGAATTATATTATCATTATATTGCTGTATTTAAGTTATTCATAACCTCTCTTTCCACTTTTTTTTAAACGACTCCTTTTGGTTACTTCTGTCATTTTCAGAATTAAAAATAGTAATATAAAATTACACACGAAGAAATATACTAAACCAAATCACAGCATAGACTAGAAAAGCAACGTGAAGCAAATATAGAAATGGCACTCTTGACGTTACTTGGCACTTGTAGTTTCGCCGGTTGGGAGGGCTTGAACCGTATGGCGCCTTTTTAAAATAAAAAAATCTAAGAGAAACCCAGTGAATACATTTTATGCCTATAATATTGTAGTTCATTATCTATATTATTCTAAGTAAATGGAAAATTATTTTTTTTTCAGTTTTGTAGTTACGAAAACAAATTTTACATAAAACTGATCAGTATATTATAAATATCAGACACTTATTTCGAATATTCGTCAATTCGTTTAACTTATATTATCAAGAAAGCATGAAACATTAAATTTCAGTCGAATATGTTCGTAAATAAATTTTAATTGAATTAATTCCTTATTATATTATACTTTATTAAATAAGACTCGAGATAAAAAATTCATTTAGAATGTTTTAATGGAATATTCTTGAAGGAATCATTTCTTGCAGTTGAAGATATATATTCATAGAATATTCCGGACCTGACATTAGAGAATATACCTTACATATTACAGCTACTTGAGAAAAAGGCGTGTTAGTTGTGTTTTGGCGACGAAGGCAAAATCTGAGCACCTCATATATGTAGCAGCAATTGTGCGAGCAATCCTCGTAGTTAGTTAAGCGGAAAAGGACCTTCAATGACTTTTGCTGTATGATCTATCGAGAAGCTAATGATCAATCTTTTTACAGATTGCTATTTTTGTCTGGTGTGTTTCCATGAAGAAAAGAAGGACAATAAAATAACTTAGTTTACTGTCTGCGATTCGCCCAGTTCCTCATAGTGATAATCTGCCTATTCCTAATTCACCACAAGAATATACCCTTGATTTTGTTGAAGGGCCGGATAATAATATAGAAGAGATTTAATTTCAGTTATCAACCTCACAAGATGTCTATTTCTTTCAGGAAGTGTCATGCAAAATTAGTGAAAGCAAATTAATGATTTCATCATCCTGACCTATGTAAAGAAAAAGAGGAGCATTTAGCATATCGGTTGCAACAGTGGAATTCACTTCAAGAAAATGTCAAGGTTTCCACGTACTGAAGCCATCAGAAAAATTGAGGCCTTTTCTTAAAATGGTAATTTATCTGAAATCTGTGTTACTCCACAATGGAAACAAACTGCAGTTAATTCAAATCGATCTAGCTGTCTACATGAAGAAAACCTACAATAACATGGATGTATTTCTAGAAACTAGACGATACAGTATGAATGACAGATTTATGGATACTTTGAAGTTGCTGCCTTCTTACTTGGCATGTAATAAGGATATGCAAAATACCGCTGTTTTTGTGAAAGGGAAACTCGAGTACGATTACAGCGTCCACATAATTGGCATTGTCATCACTCCACATAAAACTGAGACTTTTGAAAATCTTTGCAAGGATTGTGGACAAAGAAGAACGGGAAAATAAAAGAAGGAATTTTTGTGGGTCCCCCAACTGAGGAAACTTTTCGAGAACACTGAATTTGATGGAAGTGCATTTCCTACATTCACATCTAGATTAGTTTCCAGTAATATGTGGCGCAGTATATTGTGAGTATGAATAGAAATACCACCAGGTTATTTTTTTAAATAAGGAGAAATATATGAGGATAAATGAATTTCTGAGATGAACCATTATCAGAGATGCTCTGAAAGTAACTTATAAGAAACGGACTAAGCTGGTCAAGAAAAGTGATTAATTTACTGATTTAAAAGTATATTTTAATATATTTCTTTATCAAAAGGATACAGAATATAAGTTAAAATTTGCCGACCAGTGGTAATGTAAGGTATAATGTGATAATGTGTATAGCAGGTTATAAACGTTGGCAGGTATGTTTGTGTTTCAATTAGCATGTCTAATGTAGAATATAGACGGTTGAATTGTGGAAAAGTCGGATGTCGAATCAGCTTATTGAATTAGCCATCCTGTCAGAGTTATACGAGACGAGATGACTTTAGATTAAATAACATCTTAGGTTGTTGGGGAAACGAGGTTAATTCGTAGGCAGACCGATGTAGAGATTACATGTAAAGGTCGTTACAAATTAGATACGTCATAATAAAGGTTTTAATCCGAAATGAAAGTTTTGCTTGAAAAACCTATTTATACATCTTACTCGATTATCTAGGGGTTTAGCTATCTACAGGGCATCCTTGAAATGATTTTAAAAGCGTCTTCTGCTCGTAAAATTATCAAGCAAACAAGCAGAATAAATTTTGAATTCATAAATTAGTTTACACATTAGAGAAGTAAAAAATAGTGATACGCAAAGAAAATTAAATACAATATATGGTAAAAGAAATTATATTTTTTTACATCTGCCAATATTACAGTTACTTCCACATCCAGTGGAAGTATAGTATCGATAAAAAAAATTTTGAAAATTGTTATTGTTCAAATAGACTTAGAACGGCATGAAACGTCGAGATTTTAACCACTAATAGTCAAAAGTTTAAAAAACTAAATGTTTGGTGCGACATAATGCATCACAAATAATCGGTCCCTATTTTATGACCGGACAATGAAAATGTAGAATTTAGAAGAAAAATAATTTTTCAGCAAGATGGATGTCCAGTACATTCTACAATTCTAGTTATACAACGGTTAGACAATCACTTCCACGACAGGTGGATTCGCCGCTATGAATCAAGAGCATGGCCAGCCCGTTCGCCAGATCTAAGCCAGTTGGATTACTTCTTATGGGGGTATTTAAAGCAAAAAATATATGCAAACGATTTATAAGGCGACGTAGATTTATTAAAGCAAAAATTGTGGATGGTGTTGCAACCATAAATGAAGATGTGCTCTCATCTGTTTACGAAGAATTTAGAAAGAAATTAGAAAAATGTGTACTAATAGGACGTGTATATGTGGAATAGTTTTCAACTGAGTTGAATAAAATGTTTTTTTTTTTTAATTATTGTTTCCTTATTTTGCAACTAAACTTCGTATTTAAGTTTTCGGCATAATTGAAACAACTTTGTTAAATAAAAGTTTCCATAAAAATGTAAAAAAGTAGTTTGCTTAAAGTCAGTTTCATATTTTCTAATTTTTGGAATATCCTGTATAATTTATTTTAAATTTGACAACTGTTTATGACTTCCTAAGACAAGCAAAACTTTTTATAAACAATTAGGTACTTTTTCTCGGCAAATCAAAAATAATAAAGTTTACAAGAGTGCGGTACCCCATCCAGGGACGCACTGTACGTATTATTTCCTAGAGGGAGATACATCTTGATTATATTCGTATTTCGGTGCGAAAAGTTAAATAACGGTTTTTGTGATTAGTACTTGGACGGGTGTCCTCTAATACAGCGGCCTCATGTCACCTTCTGTCGACCAATATATCAACGTATATGCAGAAGTTATGCAATTTTAGGCGAAGATTGCTTAGAGGATACCATTCTTAGAAGGGGATGTAAAGCAGTTGGTCCCTTGCCTATTAAACAGACGTTAAATAAATGATATGCAGAATATCCAAGGAATCCGCAAAATATTGCAGAAGAAAAATAACTAACATCTAGACTATAGTAATTATTACATGATCTGTCAATATTTTTTCACACATAGTTTAAAGTGTTTACTAGTACACACCTAAAGTTGAAACAAAATGACGATAAAAACGAAGTTCGGGGTTTTCTTGGTCATCTTGAAACATAAAAATCCATATGAATAAAAATCAAATTAGTAAGGATACTCGACTTATTCCCCATTTTCCATTTTTTTCAGTTTTCTCTGTATTAATTACTCAAAATAATATTTTTAAATTAAAGCTAAAGTTATTTCGAGTTGATGGGAAATAAATATAATATTTTAGAGTGTTCTTATGACCCTTTTAATCAATAATAGCAAGATATAATATTATCTGAACAGACAAGTATTTATTACAGTTATGTCTTACATATTTTTATTCTTTTTTTTATTACAAAAAATTAAAGTTAGGTATAATTTTTAACAGATTTTAACCATCTAACGAGTTGAACTTTTACAAATTTCTAAAATCTAATTCATTTGATTAAAAAATAATAAGTAAAAGAATAATAAATAAATGTGAAGTGACGAAAACTCTACAACTGCATTCTTTAATCATTCAGGATACGTAACATCGCACACTATATTTATTTCATGTTTATTCAATTATTTGAGAAACCCTTCATGTACAGATTCTCCTGCCTGTTCTGACCATACCCATACACCAATATCATTCAGAAAATTTACAATCTTTTGGGTGCTCAATTATGACGTAAATTTTTAAAGTTGTTGACATTTCGCTGGCTTTGAAAGCTTTTTTTAATTCTGTAACTAGAGCATCTGTATCACTTTCAGGGCATTCACAAAACGCAACACTGCTAGTTCTCCAACTTCATTACATCTTATCAGCTTCTTTGAGAAGTTTCCGTCAAGAATTTCCTTCAAATATATCGCCATGATAATTTTTTGGACTTACTTTCAAATTTTTTGGCCAAGCGAGAGCTTTTTCACATCCTAGTTCTGGGACGGGATAAAGCTCTCTGAAATGCTTGACGGAAAGTTCTCAAAAAAACTGATAAGCTATTTGACCCAGCAGTATTTAATAAAGTTGGAGAACTAGCAGAGCTGCGTTTTGTAATGCCCTGAAAGCTATGGATAAGGTAGTTGACAGCTGCTTTTCAACAACGGTAAAGCAAAGCAAAAGTCATATAGATGCTCTAGTTACAGAATTAAAAATGCTTTCAAACGAACCATTGACAACTTTAAAAGTTTACATCATAATTGAGCATTTAAAAGACTTTAAATTTTATGAATAATATTGGTTTAGGGGTATGGTCAGGACAGGCAGGAGAATCTATACATAAAATGTTTCTTAAATATTGGAATAAATATAAAATAAATATAGTATCCCATGTTAGGTACCCTGAAAGATTAAAGAGAGCAGTTGTAGAGTTTTCGTCACTTCGCATTTAATTATCACTTATTTAAGTATTATTTTCTAATCACATTAATTAGAGTTTATTTGATTTTTGGATACATTTCTTGTAAATTTTTTAACACCAATAAATATCTATTCTATTCAATACTAATACTCATCTACAGACACACACACACACAGGCAAAAGATATCCCAACACGTAAAATTGTCGTCTATAGTAACAATAATAACAATACAGCTTGACAAGTATAAAAATGAATATAATTTTTAACATTGTATTGATTAAAATACTGAAATAGTGTACAATTTTCGCATAAATTAAGAACCAATTTGTCTTGGCCTTTATTAAAACTCATTTATTTTGTAATAAATAACAGTTGCTTGCAAGTAATACTTCAATTTCCCTTTTCAATTTTATTAACAGAAGATCCGTCATATTTGCCGGAAAACTATAAAACAAGTTCACACAGTTATTTTAAGTCAAATGTTGAAGGCTAGGCTGGTATAATTCAGTTATCTCTATATCTAGTTTCATACGAATGAGAATTTGCTAATGTGAATAGAAGTACAGGGAAGGGAAAATACTTTCTTCTACATAAACTTTTTGTTTTGGATTCATATTGAATATTAGTCTGCTTATGTATGAAAACAATAAATAAAGTCTGACAGAGGCCTTCTAAAATATATTAGAAAAGTTGTCGTTTCGTTAAATATAAGCATATTTCGCTGACACCAGGCAGTAACATCTAGTACGGTTTTAACTTTTGTGTTAATTTCGACAGCAGTTTCGGCAACTATTGAACAACATATAACCATCATTATACATAACAGTCAATAATATTGGGTAAATCATTAACATATAGCATGAATAATAGGGGATCCAGAGCAGAACTTTGTGGAATTCCCAAGTGAATTTTGTACTCCACGGAGTTCGTATTATTATATTTTACTCTTATTCTCCTATTATGCATATATGACTGTACCCGTTGTATTAAAGTATCATTTATATCGAACTTTGATATATTTGTTAGAGAATGTCGTTATTAAAGATATCTAAAGCTTTAGACAAATCGAACAGTATAGTTAGAACACATTTTTCTTTATTTATTTCTCTAACCAGCATATGTTTCTAAAATCTGATACGTTATTTCAGATACCTGGTATGTACAATATATTGCCATTGAGATTTCTACGATTTTTTGTCATTTTTACCGATCATTTAAAACTGCACGCTGGTTAATATTCGCGTTGACAGTGTAGGTAATTTGTATTCACGAGCGCGAACCGCCACTGTACATGTTTTAGGCAATAAATCTTTAATTAAAAAACATCATTTAATGGGCTATAACAGGAACAAAACTATTGTACCACTGGTTCACGTTTTAGACGTAAATTAATACATCAATGATACATTGTTTATTAACATGATGTTGCCCATACACACAATATCCACCATTATCGATGCAAACTGAAACCAGTACGAGATAATTATTTTGTCTGCTACAACATAGAACATGTGTGTGACATTTTATACTCTATATCATCATATTCGACATTTCTATTAATTACGGATCCAAAATTTTCAGCCATTATTCTCATAATTAATTAAAGCATTGTTTATAGTATTTAAACTCGAGTGGTTTCATACTGAGAAAGAAACTTCAAATAAGGCAAATCACTTTTTATTTACTCGTACAGAAGCGCTTCACAAATATATTTTTTAAGTTATTTAACCGATACACTTCACTCTATGAGAGTAAATGATGTACTGAGCGAGTCAATAAGGCGTTACCAACTCTGAATATCCCTTTGAACAATAAAATTAAAAAATATTTGCTATGTACTTAATCTCAGTGGCACCACACAAAAGTTAACTCTGCCGTATTCGAACAAGACGCTAATCAAATAGATATTTGGCCGCGTTCGACTGCAACTTCTACTCGTTTTATAATATTAAATTCCAAAATATTAACGCATTTGCTAGGTTAAAATATTTGTATGTACTTTAGTAAATCCTAGTACGTTTTTTCTAAATGCAAATTTTACTTAGATTTAGAATGTGAACTTTTCGAGTCGCATATGGTTCTATTTAATAGTATTTAGTTTGTTTGCTATAGCTGTACAAACAATCAAATTTCTTGTACAACCTTTTTATAAATGTTAGCAGTAACAAAGGCGATTCCCCTCGGTATATTGCGTGGAATAACCAATATATTGGTAAAACACAATTAAGGAGAATTAAATCCTCTTCAAAACAGATTAAATACACATTTTTCGCAAAAGCAATTATTTCCGAAACCAGGGTCAATCGAACATATTATCGAACTGGTAGTATAATCTTTTTCAAGTGATATCCTCAATAAGTCTAATCCCAATGTTTTATTGGTTTGCTGAGGAGTCGTAGGTGGACGATCGTTGGAATGATGAAATTCGTTTTTTCAATAATATATAAGTGGAATCATATCAGTTTTAAATGCGAACGTTGTTGAGGAAAACCATAAAGTCGAATTAATTGCAGATAACACATGTAGGAAGAAAAAGAGAATGAAATTATATGATTAGTATTCTTGATAACAAAGAACAAAAATGCGCTTTGTTAAAAAAATATATTTGACGAGAATTTTCTATCAGCAAGGCTTGACTTTTGATTTCATTTCAATTATAAGCAAACATATTTATAAACGGTAAATAAATACTTGTCCATTTTTTTTCATTGGAAAATGTCGAGTTTTATATAAAACTATGATGAAAATATTATTTGGCATCAATCATTACGTTCTCGTACTGTCAATTTTTCATGTTTCTTTCGTGTCCAGATAATTCATTCTCAAACCCAAATTCTTTAAATTTAGTTACTGGAACATTTGATTTTTAATTATTTACTTTCTAATTCCTATTTCTCCCTCTTATTCACAACCGCCTAGCAGACGTTCCCATGAACTATCGTAGTCGGTCTGACTTTGGTGCATGGCACATCTGACAGCAACGTATCACCTGGTTTTCCTTAAACCAAAAACTGTCCTATATTAAAAAGAATATAAATTTATTTATTCGATGGGACACCAAAATAAATAAAGATAATTTACGATAGATCACAGATGAAAATCTGATGAAGTCTGTTAATTTCTCTTCGCATTTTTTGCGATCGATAACCTAATTCGTTAGCAATTAAAAAGCTCTAAAATAAATTATTTACAAAATACTCTCTAGTTTAAAAAGTACAAAAGCATTTATCTCGATATCCATCTTTCATTCTACTGTTTCTAATTGTCTCAATACTTCGGAATCTTATACTTAGTTGACTCAAATAGACATATTATAAGCGGACCAAAAAATTTAGTGATCGTAGAAAAAACATTTTCTTTAAAGTCGTTTCAAAACACATTGAACTGAAATATCGAAAAAAATATATCTCTGTGTATATCTGCGTAGAGACCGTTCCTTATAAACATGATAACTTCTGTTAGACTTAATACTTTTATTTCAAATATAAAAGTATGTAAAATAGTGTGTGGCAGAATACTCGCTATTGAAATTGGGCCATATCTGTCATAGAGGGTAATCGCCAGAGGCGTGTAAAGTGCCATGTTTTTATAAACTATGCTTTATTATAATTTTAGAACAATATGTATAAGGTATTTGATTAAGAACACAAAAGTACGAAGATAGACAACATAACGAAACTATATTATACAGTGTGTTCAAATGATCACTCCATTTTGATGTCCTAGGGACATGAAAAAGTAGTTTTATAAAATATCTGTTTATGTATGTATGCCAATTTTGATGAAATTTTGTCACAAGGGTAATTTTTGTACCATACATAAGCTGAAAAGGTATTGGTACAGATCGGTTGACGTTCTTTTGGCATATAAACTTTCTTATTTTTCAACATAATATCCATCAGAGCCGTTCCTAAGCACTGTGCTTAGTGCTTGTCTAAGCACTCTAAGCACTTTTGTGCTCGGGAGCACTGTGCTTAAGAGCACTTCTTAAAATCGGTGCTTAGTGCTTAGGGCTTCGAGCACTTTGCGAAAGGGCTTAGTGCTTAGTAATCCCGCAAAGTGCTCGCGAGCACTCAAAAAAGGCTCGCAAGCACTTTAGTGCTCGGGAGCATTCGAAAGTTCTCGCAAGCACTCGAAAAGGCTCGTAAGCACTTTTTTTAGCACTCGCGAGCACTAAAGTGCTTGCAAGCACTAAAATGCTTGCGAGCACTCCAAAAAGCTCCCGAGCACTTTATGACCCGTGAACACGTTAAAATTGTCGCAAACAAAGAATCATTTCTGCATGAAATTTGTGAATTCACACCCAATTTAAAAAAAAAATTTTAGACTAAAGAGAATTTATATTATGACAAAGAAAAAATATATAATTAATAACATCAAAATTTGATTTACATCAGATCTCGTGCAATAATAATAATTCTTAAGAAAATGCTTTATAATAAACTGTTTTCATTCATTACTTTTTTGAAAATAGTCTCAAACAATTTTTTCTAAATTGGGTGCGTGCCAAGTCAATGATGGTTTCCTGTTTCATTTTTGCTCGAAAACGGCTGGGATTATCAAATTCATCTATACATCATTATCAGTCATCATATTATGTTACATTTTACATTACAAGCAAAATAAGCATACTTACCAAATTCAGGTAAAGATGATACCTTTATCATTTATCACATTATTAACTATATTCTGTTGTAAATGGTGTACCCTCCTACCCTCTATCTGTGATATTGATAAATTCTCTCTTTCATTAAAAAATAATTCTCCACCGAGGTGAAAATCAGAATAGTATGCAATATCACAGTGTGTCCCCAGAAGGACCAACACCTAACTATACTTGCAAACTTTGTTATTTTGCATTTTTAGAGGAAAAGGCACTCTTCATAAAATGTTTTGCTTACTCTGAAAAGCTATATAGTCAGAATTTCGAAATAACGTACAGGATGGTTAACAAATAAGGAAACGTGAATTTGTGCGAAAAGTAAAGCATAAGTATTTTGAGAGGAGATTGTTACAGGAAAAAGTTGTTTCTAATGTCAACAAAAGATCAGATATGAAATTTTAACGTCGCATCTCAAAGGTAGTATTTTTGCCAAAATTATGATTAAAATAATTTTTAAGAAACCGCTGCCTAAAGGAATCACTACTTCCACATCCAGACTTCCTATCCAAGTCTTACAACGAAAATACTATATTTGCACTCCACTCTGTGGAAATAATTGTTTATGGAACTTTAATAGTATAATATTTGAAATCGTATACCCCAAAAAAACCCATAAAATGATATGCCACATCGGTAGTGGTGGTGGGAGTGAATGAAGTGAAAAAAATTCTTGATGACTTTGATTCTTGTACGTACACTAAATCAGAATATTTTTCGCCCCCTTTCATGGTATAGGGGTGGCTAATGACAAAAAAATTTTTAAGACCATGGCTCCTCTTATATTTACTAAATACCAATTTCATGGATTCTTACTTGCTTGATTTATCTATTCACCCCCATTTATCCCAATTTACCCCCAAATCTTCAACAAAATAAGATCAAAATATAATCTAGTTTCAGATCTCCTTAAAATACATACGTGTGCCAAATTTTGAGTCAATATCTTAAACGGTTCCAGAATAATCGTGAGCACCAAAAAGTTACAAGACGAACAGACAGACCGACACGACAGGCAGAAATTTTTTTTCTCAAACTTAAAATATTGACATTTCATGACATTCTAAACCTATTTGAACATTGAAAATTTTCAAAATTTTTTTTCGCAAAAGTATTCTTCCAATTTACTCGAGAAAACCCATTGCGCATTCATACTACTTGAAGTAACCCACTGCGCATCCATTTTACTCGAGAAAATCCAGTGCGTATCCATACTACTTGAGGCAACCTACTGCGCATCTATAGTACTCGATAAAATCCTCTGCGCATCCAAAATACTCGAGGAAACCTACTGCGCATCCATACTACTTCAAGTAACTCACTGCGCATCCATTTGAGTCGAAGAAACCGAAGAAAATAATAGATCTATAAACACCGTACAGGTTGCATGGTATTCTAATTTGAAATCGTAGAAGCTAGACATACACGCGATGACGTGTGCAGTATTACAGTGTGTCCCCGGACGGACTAACACCTAACCATCTCCTCATCTATTCTTGAAACATTGATGTCAATTTAGCAACCTACTAAAATAATCTTGAGGGGCAGGTACGCTGATGTTCGTTTATTCATAGGACTCAAATTATAATGCAATCTGTAGTGTTTATAAATCTTAAAATTCCACTCCTAGATTTTCTATCCAAGTCTCTCACAACAAAAAAAATTTTGATACTATATTTGCACTTCACTATGTGGAAATTATTGTTTATAGAACTTTAATAACAAAATATTTGAAATCATCTACCCCAAAAACCTATAAAACGATATGCCACATCAGTAGTTTTGAGGCCTTATAGTCCAATAAAGATATCATTTTTCAAAAAAATTTCTCCCGGCAAGCTGATTTTTTCAGGGTCGATGGAGGGGTGTCTCCTGAGTATCCGACCAAAAAGTCACAGTCCACACCCCTTGTAAGGTGTTGCAATAGGGGTGGTTTCTCTGAAAAAATCAGCTTGCCGGGAATTATTTGTGAGCACCCCCTATAGAGAAGGTCGACTTTTACTGTATTATTAGGATCTTGTATACACGCTAAATTACAAGGTTATTTTTTTCACAACCTTTAAGAATGGAGTGGGGGTAGTAATGGGGGTGGCTAATGCCAAAAAATTTTTTGAGACCTTAACTTCTTTTATATATACTGAATACCAATTTTACGAACTCTTATTGCTTGGTTTACTTATTTATCTCAATTTATCACTCAACCCTTCAACGAAATAAGATCAAAATATAATTCAGTTTCAGATCTCGTTAAAATACATACTTGTACCAAATTTCAAGTCAATTTTTTTTATCAAACTTAAAATCTCGACATTCTAAGCCTATCTGAACAATAAAAATTTATTTATTTATTTTTGCGTTACTGTACTTCCACTAGATGTGAAAGTAAAAATGAATTAAAGAAATATGAAAAATAAATAAAAATATATATATTTCTATTCTATCGATGTTTTGTTATCATGTTATTATGCACTTTGGTTCAATATTATTATTTTAATCATAATTTTAGCAAAAATATCAACTTTAAGATACGACACCGACGTTTTAATTTCACATCTGAACTTTCATTGGAAGGAGTAACAACTTTTTCCTGTAACATATTTCCTCTCAAAAATCTCTCAATTTCTTTCTAGGTTGTTTTTGTTGACCTTTTTTTATAAATAACACATACATTCAATGAAATTCTAGCCTCGATCAATAGATACTCCATCATTTAAATTTTTTAAAAGTGCTTAGTGCTCCTGAATTTAAAGCACTTTTTCGGAGTGCTTAGTAATCGCGAGCACTCTATTGTTAACAGTGCTTAGTGCTCGAAAAAATAAAGCACTTTTTTTGAGTGCTTAGTGCTTAGTGCTCGCGAGCACTTTTTAGCAGTGCTCGCCCAGCTCTGATATCCATCTGTTATTGTCCCATTAGAAAGCACATGTTATTCAGATTTCAGTGGTATATCACACTTCACTCTTTTCAGTTCACTTTTCTGTCAAAGCGAGTGCCTATTGCCTGATATTCATTTAGTTGGAAATAACTTAAGTACTTCATTTAATATAACAAATATCACAAGAAAGCAGATTCTATAGAAGCCCTAGAAGATCTACATATTAAAAAGGGGCCAGGTCCCGATGGTATTCCATCGTGTTCTCAGTGCCTGGTAGAGCCTTTGTACATTATATATAATAAATGTCTACAAACAGGACACTTCCCAAAAAAGGTGAAAAATTCTCTATTCATAAAACCGGTGTAAAAGCAATGTTAAAAATTATAGCCCCATTTTTTTTCGGTACTTTGGTAAAATTTTTGAATTACTAATTACTAACGAGCTCTGCTTTCTCGTAAAAAATCATCTGAGTATTCATCAACATTGGTTTTATAGCAAGAGATCTGTGTTGACTAACTTAACATCTTACGTACAAGATATATGGAGGATGGTGCTTCAGTATGTGCTGTGTACTCCGATTTTTCAAAAGCATTTGATAAAGTCGATAATCTTACACATTATTAAACTTAGAAATTTCGGTGTGCACGGTCAACTGTTGATACTACTTTCCTCCTATCTGAATAACAGGTCACAATATGTTGCTGTAAATAATTTTAAGTCTAATTGCCTTAATGTGACATCCAGAGTTCCCCAGGGTTCTCATCTGGGTCCTCTGCTTTTCATTGTATTTATCAATGACGTGATAAAAGCTTCACAACTTCTAAACATGTTGTTTACGCAGATGACTTAAAAATTTAGAGAACAATTTCAATGGCGGATTATAACGACCTTCAAGTGAATTTAAATAATTTTGTAAACTGCATAATTTTTTTTATAAATCTAGACAAATATTTCTGTATTCTATTTTTACTTTATTCTCAATTAACATCTAAATTAAGTCAGTTATTGTAGTTAAAATCTTGGGATTATTGTTAGATTCGAAATTATTTCAAAATCATATCGACCACATCACATCATTACGTTATTTAATGCACAGGTTCTACCAATCATAAAATATGCTTTAACCATATGGAATCCAATGTACCACAAATACATTTCTAGATTAGAAAAAATGCAAAAGAAACTTGTTAATGTATTGAATTATAAATTTAATATTTAAGAAGAAGAAGAAGAAAAGCCAAGAAAGTAGCAAACGATAACTACATTCGTTGAAAAAAGAATCAGCAAAAAGCAATGTGGAATTTGGTTAATATAACAAAAATAAAACAAACAATTCGTCAGAAATTATTTCACCTGATGAATTTAATAATTATTTTGGAAACATTGCTCAAAATTTAGTTAACTCTTTGTCATCTGCCACCGACAATTTTGAAAATTATTTTACAAACTCCATAGAAACTGGTGCTAATAAGGACTTTACTTTTACTGAAGTCACTTACAATCAATTCCTAGATGTAATCGTTAATCTAAAAAACAAACAGAGTAAAGATGCTTATGGTATCAACATTAAAATTCTCAATTGTATTAAATACATTATTATTATTCCACTCACGAAACTAATTAATGAATTAGAAAGAATGTGTTTCCAAAATGTCTTAAACTGTCAAAAGTGTTACCTTTATTTAAAAATAATGGCACGATAGAAATAGGCCTGTAATTTGCCGGATCATCAATACGATCCGGCAAATTACAGGCCATTTCTATCGTGCCATTATTTGCCAAAATCTTTGAGGTAGTTCTCAAATCTCAAATCACGAATTATTTTGAAAATTGTAATCTTTTTAATAGTTGTCAATATGGCTTCAGGTCAAAGTTGTCAACGTCTTTAGCAATTAATTTGTTGGTAAATGTAATAAATAAAATTTTCTAGGCCATAGAATTTGTGCACGTGCAATTTTTAGACCTAAATAAGGCTTCCGACTACGTGCCTCACAATATTTTAGTGAAACAACTGAAATTTTACAAATTCTCAGGGTAGCAGAAAATTGATTATATCGTATCTGACTGATCGTCATCAATTTGTTCATTTTAATAATGTTAATTCTGATAACATTGATATTAGATTTGGTGTCCCTCGGGGTTCAGTTTTGGGACCGGTTTTATTTCTTATTTATGTTAATGATTTGCCAAACAGTAGTCCCTCAACAAAGTTCACTCTCTTTGCTGATGACACAACATTGGCTCATTCCCATAAAGATTGTAACATTTTATTATCAGAGGCTCAAAACAGTCTGTCTATGGTTCATAACTGGTTTTTAAACAATAAGCTCGTATTAAATAATGATAAAACAAAGACTTCATAGGCTTCAAAAATCATTTTTTTCTTTAAGACAGCACTCTGTACATGTGACCTCTCACTGCGTTAAATTTTTGGGCATTATTTTGGACAGTAAGTTAACATGGCAGGAACACACGTCCTATATCTGCAAGAATATATCACGTAATATTTTCTCATTGCACAACTTAAAGAATTGTTTGTCACAGTCAACGGTTTTAATGGCGTATCCATATCATGCAATATTTCAATTTTCCCTTACTTATGCCATTTTAATATAGGGCCACTCGACACATACCTCAACAGTTTTTTCACTGCAAAGAAAGGCTGTCAGAACCGTTGCTGGGTTATCATATAGGGATGATTGTAGGGATGGTTTTATAAGCCTTAAGATACTCACTTTACCCTGTAATTATATACTGCAGTGCCTTGTCCATGTTAAAAATAATTTAAATAATTACAATATAAGTGAAAGTGTACATACGTACTCAACTCGTAATGGGGGTAATATATATTTGGATTTTTTCCGACTTTCAAAAACCAGAAACGGCACATGCTATTATGCAGTAAAATTTGCTGTACAAACACTTGACTGTACTCTCTTTAAATATGTAATTAAACAATTCCTCCTTGAAAATGCATTCTATGATTTTGACGAATTCCTGTCAACTGATTTTTCTCGTTTAATTTTATAAACTTACTCTATGTGTGATAATGATTTGTTTTGTTATGTGCTTTATTGTTATTTACTCTACTTTGTTACTTATTTGTTTAATTTATTGTGTATTTTTTTCTTACTTAAGACA
Source organism: Rutpela maculata (assembly GCA_936432065.2). NCBI lineage: Eukaryota > Metazoa > Arthropoda > Insecta > Coleoptera > Cerambycidae > Rutpela > Rutpela maculata. Next base: position 61,694,383 of record OW386294.2, read on the forward strand.
ACCACTTTTTTGTTGTTTTTTTTTTGCTCTATTTTTTGACTTATCAAAGCATAATTTGTGTATACAGGGTGGACCATTAATAATAGGCCATAGTTCAAGAGGAGATTCTTTGGACCAAAATATACGGATGTAATCAAACATGCCTTAGTAAATTGTTGCTGTGTAAAAAGATACAGGGTGTTAAAATTGTGATTTGTTTTTCTTTTCTTGTAATATCTCAACTACCTCTTGACCGATCTTCTTCCAATTTGGTAATGAAACATTTTTTACGCTAAGAAATAATAATTTATGTATTACATCACGCTAGCCCGTGGAGGGCGCCTCATGAGCTATGCCTGATGATGCATTTTTTCTCTCTCTTTTTTTTACGAAACGTAGTGGCACTTTTGACTAGAAAATCTCATGCAGGAGTCATTTCTACGTAAAAAAAGGTACATTTGATAGAACTTGATAATTCCAACCGTTTTCGAGAAAACTGTCATATAGATCTCAAAAACACTCTGAAAACAAACCCAATTTGAAAATGAAAAATTGTATTTATTGAAAGGTGTGCTTTGGTGACGTTCTGTAAAAATGTCAAACTAATGAAATTGTACGTAAATGACAATCACCAAAGCACACTTTTCAATAAATACAGTTTTTCATTTTCAAATTGGGTTTGTTTTCAAAGTGTTTTTGAGATCCATACGGCAGTTTTCTCGAAAATGGTTGGAATTATCAAGTTTTATCAAGTGTACCTTTTTTACGTAAAATGACTCCTACATGAGATTTTCTAGTCAAAAGTGCCACTACGTTTCGTAAAAAAAAGAGAGAGAGAAAATTCATCATCAGGCATAGCTCATGAGGCGCCTTTCACGGGCTAGCGTGATATAATACAAAAATTATTGTTTCTTAGCCTAAAAAATGTTTCCTTACCAAATTGGAAGAAGAGCGGCCAAGAGGTAGTTGAGATATTGCAAAAAAAAATTACAATTTTAACACCCTGTATCTTTTTCCACACCAACAATTTACTAAGGCATATTTGGTTATATCCTCATATTTTGGTCCAAAGAATCTACCCTTGACCTATGGCCTATTATTAATGGTCCACCCTGTATATGACCAATAAAGATCTGTCTATCTATAATCTATCTATCTATTTAATAAACTATTTCTCGTATGAAAATGATTTAACTTTTTACAATTTTCATTCCATATCATCTATAAGAATTTACTTTGATATCTGTTTTGTTTATAAAATTTTTAATAATATGATTGATTCTCCATTTTGTGTAAACTATTTTAACTTAAATTGCAATCCATATTTATGTAGGATTAGAAAAACGTTTGACCAGGCTCGGTGGCGCAGTGCCTAAGGCGTTGCACTTGCGACCACTGGGTCCCGGGTTCGAATCCTGGCTAGGGTATGGATGTGAAGTGGCGTTTTCCACGTGTTTCCGAGACGGTAGTAGTGGGCTAGACTGCGGTTGTGTGAGAGACAATACGATCTAGTCGCTCTCCTCTCCTGAGTTCGAGTCTCAGCTGCGGTAGATGGCAATGTCGCAGAGAATGGGTGTTGTGATGTTGTCTATGTGTGTCCGTCTGTCCTGGTTGAGTGGTAGAATAGCCTCAGGCTAAACTTCGCCAGGACATTAATCTAAAATAAGGCGATTAAAAAATAATAATAAAAATAACTAAGCGTTACAATACAAATTTTCTATCAAATTCTCCACTTATAAGATATTCCTGTGCATACAATAATTACGAATTAGATATATACCATCTAAGTTTCAGGTTCTTTAAATCATGTCTTAGAAAGTACTTCAGTCGATAGCGTCGTAGATGTTTAAATTCATATTTGCATTTATTTAAATTTATTCTTTTCAAATGTAATATGTCTTGATTATTCTGTTTTCTACTTTTTTAATATTAAATTAAGCACCCATATTTTCTGGTAACACTTATTCTTACCATTTCATCTGAATTAGAAACTTTTTTGTTGTTTAGGCTTTATAGAACATGCATTCTGCAAATTTAAATATTTTCTATTGTCATTGGGCAGCTGGACTGTCTGTTGGGTGGCGTTCTTAAATAAATAAATAAATAAATAAACAAATAAATGGCACCTGCATGTTACTACTTTCTTGAATGGTGAACATATAATTATTATTTAATAGATGTGACATAAAAATACTTCAACATTTCAATACATGCTCTTTTGCTTAAAATCATAAAGCAATAGAATAAAATTGTCCATTGCGACGATAACTTCTTATTTCATTTTGACGCTTTGGGAACGATTTTTCACGTAATATTTTTTGTATGAAAAATATAAATTATGTATTAGAAAACAAATTAAAAGTTATAAAAATGATTTAAAAAAATATGTATGCATTTTATTAACACTCACTGTATATTAATAAGCTAAGGTATAAATGAGTATATGAGTCGTTTTATTTTCTTAATACACTATACATTTAGATAATGGGAAAGTCTGACCTTTTTGGACTAACATAAATCCGGGAAGCAAAAATAAACCATTCAATATGGAAAAGCCAATAAACAACACTATAAAAACTAAAAGGAGCCGTTATTTCCGTTATAAATTTTATAGTTTATAAGTGAATGTTTTTATTGGCTACGGAAAAGTTTTTCTACTAGATTTTCCGCCGAAAAGGGGATAAATACTTAAACACTCTCCGTTTCTATTATCGTAGATCGAAGTGTGAAGAATAAATAGGTATAAGAAAATTTAACTTTCAAACACGAATATTTGGGTTTTTATTTCGTGGGAATATATTCAACGGATCTAATTCGAAATCTAAACGTTCGTGCAAGGAACACGTCAATAAACTGTTTTATATTTCTTTATATTATATTAAATGTAAATTTAATATCTCTTTGAGAACAAAAATTGAAAACTAAAATTGTGCCAAAAGGAAAAGTAAGTGATTTAAAGCGGAAAAGAAATTTTTCGGAAAAATATCCTGTCGCACCAATTCCGTGAAAATAACAGTTTTAATGGGGCATAGCCCAGTCAATGAATGTTCAATAAGGGGGTCTACAGGGAAATGCCGAGATCACAATTTTTGACTTGAGGGCTGTGTTTGGACTATTTAGGAGGAAAACATACCAAAAGTTCCCGAACGTAGAAAGTGGGGGGGATGCAGGGGGGCACGAAGAAGGTCTCGGCTTTTGGTTTTTCGCTCATATCTCGAAAACGGTTAGCACTAATTAAAAAGTGGATATATGCAAAATTAAAGCTGACTAAATTTCGTACAATAATGTTTCCATTAGTTTTTTTCGTATCTGTTATGGTTCAGTAAATTGTATATCTTTTGACTGTATTCTAACTTTATTATAAATTTATTATAAATTGAAAATAGATTTTAATAATCGTAGAAAAAAATTTCTTGTACAGATATCCGTTTCACAGCAGACTGAATTGAAATATCGAATAAAAAATGTATTTGCGTCTGTAAGTGTGTGTGTGCGTATATATCTATGTGTGCGTGTATACCGTTTCTTGTAAACACGATAACTTCTGTTAGACTAAAAATATTTGATTTTGATTTGGAACATATGTAAAACAGCATATTACCATAATCCCTATTGAAATTGGGCCATATCTGTAATACATGGTGACAACCAGAAGCCTACAAACTCTTATACGTAAAATACGTTTTATTTTAATTTCAGAAGATGTATAAGATTTCTAAACCGCAATATATCGGGTGTATGTTAGGCAAACCAACTTTATTTAAATTAGATGATATATCAGTGTTATCCTAAAATATGGAACATGGTATTTTTAATAACATTATTATGAAGTGAGAATTGTAGGCCTCTGGTTATCACCATGTATTACAGATATGGCCCAATTTCAATAGGGATTATTGTAATATGTTGTTTTACATATGTCCCAAATTGTAATCAAATATTTTAAGTCTAACAGAAGTTATCGTGTTTACAAGAAATGGTATACACGCACACATAGATATACACGCACACGCACACTTACAGGCGCAAAGATATTTTTTATTCGATATTTCAGTTCAGTCTGTTGTGAAACGGATATCTGTACAAGAAATTTTTTCTACGATGATTATTAAAATTTATTTTCAATTTATAATAAAGTTAGAATACAGTCAAAATATATACAATTCATTACTGAACCATAGCAGATACGAAAAAAATTAATAGAAACGTTATTGTAGAAAATTTAGTCAGCTTTAATTTTGCATATAGCCACTTTTTGATTAGGGCTAACCGTTTTCGAGATATGAGCGAAAAAACAAAAACCAGGACCTTCTTCGTGCCCCCCTGCATCCCTCCCATCTCCTACGTTCGGGGACTTTTGGTATGTTAACTTCTTAAATAGTCCAAACACCTTCATTTCTACACCCAGTGGAAGTACAGTAACGCAAAAAAAATGAAAATTTTTAATGTTCAAACAGGCTTAGAAAAACGATTCTGTCCGTCGGTCTGCCTGTAACTTTTCTTGTGCGCACAATTACTCTGGAATCGTTTAAGATATAGACATGAAATTTGGTACACGTATGTATTTTAACGAGATCTGGAAGATCTATTTTGATCTTATTCCATTGCGGTTAAATTGGGGTAAATGGGGGTAAATTGTGAATCCAGCAAGTGAGAGTCCATAAAATTGGTATTTAATATACAGGGTGATTCTTTTAAAGCGGCCATTAGAATATTTCCCACTTGCAGATGAGATAGCCATTTGAGATTTGGTACCCTCATAGTCGACCATTGCGAGTCCGAAAATAATAATTTCAAAATGGCGGCACTTCCGGAAATACCGGAAGTCGATACCAACTTGCTTATTTTAAATGGAGGCAAGAGTTCATAATTTAGAGACCGAAGTAATCAACAAGAGGACAAAATTTCAGGATAATTATAAACATTGGAATCATCGATAGATCCGCCTCTGCAACCGTCAGCTTGGACAGCCCGTTTGATCCCCCGCTGCATCCTGACGAACAAGCAATAACTCCATGCGCATCTTTGTTTATTTTGTGCATGTGTAAATGAGTACTATGCTTATATAACTCCCTGCAGTTCTAGGTCACCTTATCAACGTGTCAATGTATCAATTATTTGCTATTTTATCATTTATTTACTATTTTAATTAATTCACAATTCATTTCAATCAACCATTCAATCAATTTATATTATTCAATTCAGTTATTCAATTCTTTATTCAAACAATCAATTACCGAAATCAATCTCGACGCTCTCAACGCTCGATTGTGAACTTTCATTTTCATTACTAAAGACGCTCAATCTACAGATTATGAACTTTCATATTCACTTAGCATCAGTCAAGTACATGCTATTTTATTAATTACGTAAGACGCTCAATTTGTAGATTGTGAACTTTCATTCACTTAGCATCATTTTATTTTATTTTATCACTTACCTCAATTTCTTCTATGCACTCAATCAATTCCGAAAGACGCTCAATTTATATATTGCGAACTTTCATTCACTTAGCATCAATCAAATACATGCTATTTTATCAATCATTACAATAATTACTAAAAGACGCTCGATCTAACAACGATTGTGAATTTTCATTTCACTCAAATACATGTATTTTATCACAATTTTCAAATGACATGTATCATGCTCACGATAAAGAAAACATCATAGCAGATATTTTATCGCACATATATGATTTTTTCTTATTTGAACACCATGCTATGTTATCACCTATACGTCAAATCTGACTTTCCTTTTTTCAAAAAACTCATTTTTAATATTGATACTTTGGTAAGTTGATTTCTTTTTTGCAGGGGGAGTATATGTAGCGTATTCACTTACATTCTATCGCTATGGTGATAAAAAACAATAACAACAAAAATATTATTATAAATATATGTATATAAAAATGTTAACAATTCAAAAATAAATCTTTTGAAATGAGATATATATTTTATTATAAGTAGCATTCTAGGAAAGAAATTTAAACGTACTTTTCGTGCTATTTTGTCCCATAGTACACCCTCTCAAAGAATTGTCCTATATTCTTAGAACGCCCTGTATATATGGATGTTTGAACTCCCTGAATTAGCGGACAATAATGTAATACAAATAATTTTAATATTACCTTATAACAATATTGAACTCGGTTTGATATATTATTACTTGGCTGAGTTTAGCAAAGCTATTCTTCCATTTCCATTTTTAATTGTAATTATCAGCAATTGAGTGTATCATAAAAAATTAGGTAATTGGGTGTTAAACGAGGTTAATAATATAGAACTGATAAAGGCAGGATTACTAAATTTCGTGCGATTTCATTTAATTATGAATTCGATAATATTGCTAATTAGTAAATCGGATTAAAGTTGGATGCAGCCGCCCCGATTAATAAGTCTGGTTATAAAACCTTTTCTGAAAAGCAATGATAATAAAAACATGACCGGGAACGAATGTAAAGATTAAAAACTGATTTCCGTCTTAACAGAGCTAAAATTCTCATTTCTGAACTGGAAACACCAATCTTCAACCTCCACATTCAATAATGCAGAATCGCTACTGATCTCAAATAAATTGGCTCTGATTAATCTGCGAGAAATTAATTACTTATTTGACCGAAACTTATACCGATGGGTAATCTTTCATTTAATATTAATTTTTCGTTTTATTATTTATTTTAACGTGCAAAGTGCACAGTGAAATTTAATATTATTGTCTTAGTAAAAGCAATATGCAAGTTGTGTATTATCGTTTCATGTAACTAATAAACTAATTATGAAAAATTAAGTGAGTACTGAATTTATCTATTTTAAACACAAAAATTGAATAGGATACAATAGCATTGGGCAATAAACACCACGGCATTGTCTACTGATATAAGAGCTGTAACGTTATCTTGCAGAACTGGTATAAATAATTCCAATACAGAGTAATCAATAACACCAAACTTTGGCTGCACTTTGTACCTGCCGGTGTCCTGATTGTTCGACCGAAAGCAAAAAACGCGGCACTTTGACCGTATGCGCCAGCTTAACTTTTTATGCCAATTAAGGAAATGTAAACATCTCCGAATATGTTCTTTCCCAAGTAAGTTCATTGCTCTATACTGACCACAAACAAGTAATAGTAGCGTATCTTTGCAAATTTTAATGCAACAAAAATTACTAAATTACCTCTGGGATCACTCTAAAATTTTGCAGGGACTTTCCCACATAGAAGACCAGTACACCTTTTTATTTTCCACATGTCATGGTAAATCACCTTGTATATCAAGTGTTGCACGTCATTCACAAAATGTGACGTCAGTTTTACTACGTTTAGAGGGTTTCAAAGTTATTAAGCAATTAATTTCATTAATCACAATAATATCAATATTGAAAAACTAATATTTACTTTGTAATAATTTACAATAATAATAATCATAATTTACTTACATTCAAGACATATATAAAAACAACATACTCTACACGAAAATGTAACTGAACTTTGACTAATTAAATCCATAAACGAGTGTTTTTGTCTATATGTGCCTGTGTGCTGTGGTTGCCGTCCGCCAGGACATTAATATAAGACGATTAAAAACAAAATCAACTACACAAACATACAACAAAATGACAATGCGATGCAAGCTAACAGTTAATCGGTAAGAGCCCGCTATGTCATTTATTTAAGATGGTACCTTTACCATCTTATTAAAGGGCCTTGCAGGCGCTGGAATCTACTGGCAATAGTTACAACTGTTTGAATCTGAAATTTGTATATTTTTTTCATGCGTCAAGTCTTTCCAAACTATTCTTTTTCTCCTGCACTAATATATACATAGGGCTGTTTTTTTAAATTTTAATAGATTAATTACACAGGCACACAAAATTAAAAAAAGTGGTCTTTTTCTGGTACTCCATTGGGTAACCCATATGTATTTCAACGTGCTGAACACGAATCGGGTGTCCGCTTAGCTCCATTGGTCACCGTTGTTTCGTAAATCGCGAAAATAACCTAAAGAAATTCATAATTGAGGTTATTTTCGGTAACGGAGCTAAACCGTTAACAATTCGAGCTACTCAGTGGCGGCTGGTGAAATTTCAATATTTTTTTTCTCGTCTGTGGCGCATGGGACCCATACGAAACTTGGGAAATAACATCTAGAGAAGCACTTCTCTAATGACCCCTAAAAAATTTTGAAAAAGCAGTTTGCGAAAAAATTTTTGAAAATTCGCTAGCCTCCCCTGGGTCTAGGGACCCCTGTTTACTTTTATTTTTTTTTGTCATATGCATTTGACTTTTCATAAAAATGCATCGACAGATTTTGGAGTTTGTGAAAATATTTTCATTACTAACTGAGATACAACGAATTGAAATATTGTAATTTGTTAAATTGTAAATTACAAAATTTCAGTTCATTGTATTTCAGTTAGTAATGAAAATATTTTCACAAACTCTAAAATCTGTCGATGCATTTTTATGAAAAGTCAAATGCATATGACAAAAAAAAATAAAAGTAAACAGGGGTCCCTAGACCCAGGGGAGGCTAGCAAATTTTCAAAAATTTTTTCGCAAACTGCTTTTTCAAAATTTTTTAGGGGTCATTAGAGAAGTGCTTCTCTAGATGTTATTTCCCAAATTTCGTATGGGTCCCATGCGCCACAGACGAGAAAAAAAATATTGAAATTTCACGAGCCGCCGCTGGAGCTACTGCAAATTGTGATTCTACTTGCGCGAACCAAATTTCTGGTTTTGAAATCCAAAAAGGCGGATGTTTGACGGTTGTGACATATTGGTTATGAGGCATCACCACATATTAATTATGAGGCAGATTATTAAGTAAAATATCGTTTGTTGGTTGTGCCATCTTTAATTAATTGATTGTTCTTTCTACTAACACGGGAAAATGGAAAAACAACTCACTTATCGTAAAATTAAAAAAAAAAAAAAGGTTTTAATAAGAGATTCTGGGATTAATTTGAATTATCTTCGACTTTGGGATGAAATTCAAAAAATATTCCGAAAGGTACAGATGTGGTAGATGATTCTCCTGGGGTTCTTCAAACTTGGTTATGTTGAGGAATTTGAAACTCTTAACCTTTTGCTTCCAAAATTAGATTCTCGTAATCATTTTCTTCAAGAAATTTGATATTCGTAACGATTGGTTTACAATTCAGGAAATCGCTGCTTTAAATTCATCTAATATTCCAATAATTTTGTTGCATCATCAGGTGTAGAATCCAAAGTTATATTCAGGTTCTATATCGCTTAAATGTATTGATGACTATATGGGCATAATGTTGAAAATCAGGATCATCAATTTATAGTAATTCTAATTTATAGATATGTCAATTTACACCAATTTCAATGTACCTACCAATTTATAGTCCAATTTATATATGAAATTACACCAATTATTCATTTATCAATTTATCACGTCGCGTCGGGGTCACCAATTTATAGTATTTAACCATATTAAATAAATGATTCTATTTTAAAATATGTTTATATCCAAATTAAATGTAACATTCAAAAATAATATTTATAATTCATTGAATTTTTTGTTGTTATTTTTTATATTTATATCTATAGTTACAGAATCTTTTAATCGAGATAAGTGAGCTGCTACAAAGCTGTTGCTACAAATTATATCCGTGGTTTGCAAAATTTCAATAATGTACAAACATAGGATTTCTGGACGACATGACATAGACGGATTTGCAATCTAACACTATATTCTGAAAAACGTGAGATATAAATAATAATAATAAAATAAATTGTAATTTGTGACAATATTTACGCATTGCACGTTAGTTTTTTGTTTGTAAAATCGGCATCGCTGAGCAAAGCAACTGCTGTATTGACCTTGTATTTTGTTTACATCGTTGCTCTAAGCATTTAGCGGCATTGTTTATTCAATTTGAGAACTTTTAATGTATAAATGTGTACAGGGAGTATAGACACTTTTTTATTTTAATTTTCGTAAATACGAGAAAGAAAAGTAGGTATATTGGATTTGGTCCACTTTAAAACCACAGTCGTAGAGAAAAAATTTCATAACATTGTGTTAGTTATTGAATTCTGAACAATTTTCAAAATGTCTGTCTGTCCGTCCGTCTGTCCATCACGTTTCTTGTAAACACAATAACTTAAGAAAAGAGATCGATTGAAAATTGGACAGTAAATTAGTATTATCTAGAGGAAAAACCCTATTTTTACAAAAAAAGTCGATCAGTAAATCTAAAAGTTATGAATCATTTTGAGGAAAAAATACACATGAATGTTTGATTATACAATTATTCATTTGATAAGATTCTACAAACACAAAAGTACTTCATATTATACTGAAGCGATTCGCTAATCAATATGGCATCACCAGGAGATGATTAAAATGGACAAATATAGCAATTATAACTAAAAAATTATCTTATTTTCAAAGAACTTCGAAGAGCATACTATAGAATGTTCAACAAGTATATAAAAAATTTAATAATCCGGAGAAGAGTATAATGTTTACATCTAATTTATTTATTCTATATTTTCTGGTTACTGTAGTGAATTAGTGGATGTAAAGAATGGTGTGTGATTGGCATCTTCAAAAACAGTGAAATTGTGGTTTAGCGATTATTGTGACATGTTCTTTGATGGTGTGAAAGTGTTATGTTAAGTGTGCGACGTCAGGCTGTCATACATACGTAAACACGCTGCAGCAAAACGTGTCTCATCGAGAAAACGCCAAATGTTAATTAGCAGATACAAACAAAAGCAGTTGGAGAATCAAAACAAATGTTTATAATTACTTCCACATCCAGTGGAAGTATAGTAACGACAAAAAAATTTTTAAAAATTTTTATTGTTCAAATAGGCTTAGAATGTCATGAAACGTCGAGATTTAAAGTTTGAGCGAAAAAAAATTCTGTCTGTCTGTCGGTCTGTCTGTAACTTTTTTTGTGCGCACGTTTACTCAGGAACCGTTTGAGATATTGACTTGAAATTTGGTACACATATGTACTTTAACGAGATCTAGAACTAGATTATTTTCATCTGGTTCCGTCGAAGGGTTGGGGGTAAATTGGGGTAAATTTGGGGTAAATAGGTAAATCAAGCAGATAAGAGCCCATAAAATTGGTATTTAGTATATATAAGAGAAGCTAAAAAAATTTTGACATTAGCCACCTCCATTACCACCCCCACCCCAATATTAAAGGGGATGAAAAAAAATTGTGATTTAGTGTGTGTACAAGAACCAGAAACCTCAAAATATTTTTTTACTTCATCCACCCCTATCGCCACCCCCGCCCCACTACCGATGTGGGGTATGGTTTTATGGGTTTTTTAGGTAGAGGATTTCAAATATTATATTATTAAAGTTTCATAAATAATTATTTCCACATACAAAATTTTTTCGTTGTGAGTGACTTGGATAGAAAATCTGGATGTGGAAGTAGTGATTCCTTGGGCAGCGGTTTTTTTTTTATGTAACTTACCTATCGCACACCTTACATTGAATAGCAGAAACAGTAGGGAGTGATATCTCAAAATGGACATACTGATTTCCAATGTAAATGAAGTGTCTCGTAAAGTCTCCGAGCGCGTACTGTTGTTTTATAAAATTCTTTCCCACGTGTTGCATTCCCCAACCCTCTTCTAATAAACCACAAAAAAGTTTATTACTTCTTTATCCCAGTCCGACCCTGTTATTTACGTCATGACGCCCAAAAATCCGATGTCTGATAATGCATCTATGTAATTTTACTGTCTTATATATTTTTATTACGAGCTGCTTCCGTTTATTTTCTCATGCAGCATTTATTATATTTTTTGCATGATACTGAGCATTTCGATCATAAAGAGGCTTATTCAAAACCTATTGCTTTTCTTTGAAATAGAGTGGCTCTCAGTCAAAGAGTGAAAGAACGCCTTTATTTACATTTTAAGGAAAAGTAATATAAGTTTTAAAATCATTATTTTTACAACTTAATTCTTAAAAGAATTTTCATTTCCTCTTTAATTGCCGTTAAAAGTTTGAACACGTTTCCTATTGTACTGTGCTGAAAAGCACAGCATTATAAAATATTCTTCATTATCCAAACTCAAAGCTTCAAGTTGACCACTGAGCGGTATTTTTAAAATAAAGGCCAATAAAAAGACTTCCAACTCGACTCAACTTTTCACAATTTTTAATGAAAACTTCTTTCACTGCCACTTAACATTAATTGCGTGATGATGCTTTCGATATGTTCCCTTGCACTACTAGCAGCGCAAATATCAGAAACTAAATATTCAGAAGGTACGGATATTAATCCAAGATATTATTTTTAATTTAATAAAAATTAACAAGTAAAGCCCAAACAGTTTTTTAAAGGTAGATAAATCGATAAGTAGTTTATTAAACACATGGACATATATAATATAATATAATATAATATAATATAATATAATATAATATAATATAATATAATATAATATAATATAATATAATATAATATAATATAATATAATATAATATAATATAATATAACATAACATAACATAACATAACATAACATAACATAACATAACATAACATAACATAACATAACATAACATAACATAACATAACATAACATAACATAACATAACATAACATAACATAACATAACATAACATAACATAACATAACATAACATAACATAACATAACATAATATAATATAATATTTCTCTCTGTTTCTTATTATTGGGATGCCACATATATTTTCTTCTAAACAATGTCTGAAATCTACAAAATAATACAATTAACCAGTATTTTACTGGAAAATAACCTCTACGCCTTTGACTTTTACGTCAAAAGATCAGTTAGAGGGTGGATTTTGACGTAAAAGTCAAAGGCGTAGAGGTTATTTTCCAGTAAAATACTGGTTAATTGTATTATTTTGTAGATTTCAGACATTGTTTAGAAGAAAGTATATGTGGCAGAGCATCCCAATAAAAAACAGAGAAAAATTAAGAAAATGCCATAACCAGCATTTAGACAATAATATAATATAATATAATACCCCTCAGGGGCTTACTACCACAGTAGTAAGTACGGGTATGGCGAACCCGAGGACCCGAGCTCGTCTCCCCAGACGTAAACGGGGCGGAACACAAGGTGTAAACCGAACGGTGCCAACGGGTGAATGGCTCTACGAAAGCAAGTCACGAACGGCGGACATCGGATACCTGGTCGCCTCCGGTGTCATGTAGGCATTGACACGGCAAGGGCGCACTGCCGTGTTGGACACTTATTTCGTCCCTACTCGTGGGAACCAAATGATTCCTTTAACTAAAACTAACCCCCCCAATGGTGGTAGTGGCGAACGCGGCGCTGCCTCCCAAGTTTCTACCGCAAATTCGATGAGCCAGGAGACGGCGGATTGTCCCCGGTTCCAGGTCATCAAAAGATTAGATGGGACTGACTTTTCTAAAGTAAGTCCATTCATAGTTCATAAGTCGGTGTATGGTTTGATTGGTGAAGTTAAATCTTTAAAGAAAATAAAGGACGGTTTATTAGTTGAGACGATTTCCATAGCTCAATCTAAACGACTATTAAAAGCTGAACGACTATCTGAATATCCAATAGAAGTGGTACCTCATAATTCGCTTAATACCAGTAAAGATGTTATCTATTGTAGAGATATTCTAAACTGTTCACTGGTAGAGATTGAAGAGAATCTAAAAGAAATAGGTGTAATTGGAGTTAAAAGAATCCAGTTCAGAAGAGAGGGTGTTTTAACAGACACACCTAATTTAATACTAACCTTTAACACGCCAAAATTACCAAAATATATAACTGTAGCTACGTATAGGTTGGAAGTGAGACCGTTTATACCGAATCCCTTGAGATGTTTCAGATGCCAGCAGTTTGGTCACACTTCTTCCAAGTGTGATAAAGAAGAAATATGCAGTTGCGGGAAAGTAAAATACGAGGGCTCCCCTTGTGAATCACCTATATGTGTAAACTGTACACTCAAAGAAATAGTATGGGTAAATTCAACAAAAAAAAATGGTTAACTATATCGTTAATTTTGTTAAACTAAATTATATTGATGGTATTTTTAAACAAGAGGTGATTGTTATTTTTATTAATAAAAAGTTGTCGTACAACAAAACAAACATTAACTTAAAAAATAGATGAATAAGACTATTATTTTTTTCATCTCTGACTATTATTTTGTTGAATTCTGTCAAATTAAACTAGATAATAGTATATTTTATTTTTAACTATTATCGAATTGTAATTCTAACCCAGTATTAGTTCGCTGTATTATTGTACTTGGTAGACAAACCAATATTATTGTCGTCTTCTAGAAGTTCTAAAAGAATTACTATAAAATTTGCTTGCTTACCACGTAGTCTATTACAGAAATTATTCCCAGATGACGCCACATACAAATCACAGACAATAATCAATCATGCATTATCTTATACTCTTATGAATTTATAGAAAATTAATAACATGATTGCAATGTTCAAATTCTCTCAGGGATCATCGATATATTTGGATGGATCTTATAAACGATCTCTAATCTTTGGTTTGGGTGGTCTGATGTCTCAATACTGAGATTTTGGCCAACCAAAAAAAAACTTCATCATACAATAAATTGTAGATCAACCTAAAAATTAGTTGGTGAACAAAAAACAAAGTCGTTGTACTATTTAATTGTAGACCAAATTGAAAATGGTTAGTGAACATAAAAAAAATGTCATTGTACTATTTAATTTGTTACAAGAAGATATGATTATTAAACTACTATTTGTTTACGAAAACAAATAAAGTTGTATGACTATTCTTTTCTGATTGATTTAACTATGAAACTAGTTAGGCGCGATTTCATATGCCCTTTTTGGTTGAATTTACCTATCATTTTCTTTGAGTGTAAGGGAACACACTTTGCTCATGACAGAAAATGCCCCAAATACAAAGAAGAGGCGGCTATACAGAAAATTAAAACAACAGAAAATATTGGATACATGGAAGCGAGAAAGAAAGTTGTTATAAACACTCCCACTCAAGGAGTCACATATGCACAAACTGTACAGTCTGGATCAAAAGATCGTTTGAAAGAAATTATCGAGGAAATGATGCCGGAAATTGTCAAAATATGTGCATCTATAATAACAGGTCAAAAAGAAAAAATGCCACCACCCCCCCTGCCCAAAATTAGCACAACTGAGATCAAATAATATGCAGTCGGACAGCTCTGCTGGCCCCGTCAATCGCTTACAGACTTTGAGAAGCAGAACAGATAAAAGAAAAGTAAACGAATCTGATGAGTCTGAGGATTGTCTCAGTCAATCCTCATCTTCTTATAATCTGGAAATAACGCCCAAGCGTAAATCAGGCGCGAAAAAAGGAAGACCCAGAAAACGGAGCAACGAATTAGAAGTTAATAAGGATAAACATTCGGAGACTATAGACCCTAAAAAGGCTGAGATGTCAGAATATGGATAATATTTACCCAATTCTGATATCTACCTGTAATAAATTGTGATAGCAATCTGTGATATAAATGTATATCTATTTATCTACCTATTTATTTTATTTGTTTGTTTGTTTATTTATTTATTTATACATATATACTTTTTTATTTATTTAAGCTTATTCATTTTAACCTTATTTTTAATAGTTACCTTACAAATGGCTTATAAAACCATAATACAATGGAATTGCAACGGTATAAAACTGAATTACTATGAACTTAAGCGTCTTTTGTTAGAAAAGTCACCATTCTGTGTATGTATTCAAGAGACCCATCTAAAACCAACGGACATATTTAATCTGAGAGGGTATGATGGTCATAGATATGATGTTGAACCAGACTTTCGGGCTAGGGGAGGAGCTGCCATATATGTCAAAAGTAACATACCTTACCAATCCATTCCGTTGCAGTCAAGCTGTAGTCATCCAGTTAAAATATCCGCTAAAAATAACTGTATGTAATATCTATCCTCCAAACCGGAACTGGGAATTAAATGATTTAAGGAATCTGATGTTGCAGCTCCCAGGACCAGTACTAATAGTGGGAGATTTTAATGCGCACAGTCCCCTATGGGGCAGACGAGTAGAGCAACTGATGGATGAACTTAATCTAACTATATTAAACTCTGACGAAGGTACTTATCTAAATTCCAGATCCAGCAATTTTTCATCTATTGACCTAACAATGTGTTCTCCTGCTGTAGCTCCCCGGCTCACTTGGTCTGTAATCAGCGACCAAATGTATATGGATCATTTTCCAATAACAATAACTAATGATAATGCTATAGCGATTGAACGCCCAAAGAAATGGTTATTGATCGGGGTGAACTGGCAACAATTTCAACAAAACCTTCACCAGCAGGTGATGTTAATACTTCAGTAGAATTACTTCAAAAGTCAATCTTGCAAGCAGCAGAGAAATCAATTCCCCAATCTACTGTAGTACTACCAAAAAAGTCTGTTCCATGGTGGAACGATGAGGTCAAACGGGCAGTCTCAGAAAAGAAGAAACTACTAAATCGTTTCAAAAGATACCCTACCTAGAAAAATATGATCGCTTTTAAAAGAGCTAGAGCATGTGCTAGACGTATCATACTTACCAGTAAGAAGGCAACTTGGGAAAACTATGTCGAGTCCATTAACATAGATACACCTCTTTCTGAAGTTTGGAAAAAGGTGAGGAGTATATCAGGTAGGAAGACACAGTCGCCAGCTCCCATTCTACTACATGATGGTCAATTTATTGCTGAAATAGAAGCTGTTGTAGACATTTTTGGAAGCTACTTTGAACAAACTAGCAGTACTCAAAATTATCATCCCGATTTCCAACGTTTAAAACACAGCTTGGAATCAGAACTCGATTTCGTTACTCAAGAAGCCTTCGACTACAATAAGGACTTTGCTATGCTGGAATTTGAAAATGCGCTATTATGTGCTAATAAATCAGCTCCAGGTCCAGATAGAATACCTTATGAGTTCATAAAGCAGTTTCCTAGAGAATTTAAAATAAAAATATTAGAACTGTTCAATCTTATCTGGAGAACAGGTACTTACCCAGATCAGTGGCGTCAAGCCATTATCGTTCCTATCTTAAAGGCAGGCAAAGATTCCCACCTAACATCGAATTACCGCCCAATATCTCTAACTTGCTGCTTGAGTAAATTATTAGAAAGGATTATAAACGACAGACTTGTGTGGCTTTTAGAAACCTGCATGTTCTAAGTCCCCTCCAAATGGGATTCCGTAAACATCGATCTACTTGCGATCAGCTCGCATTGCTTGAAAATACCATCCAGAATAGCTTTGCCAAAAGAGAACACACAGTTCTGGTGTCATTTGATCTGGAAAAAGCTTACGATACCACTTGGAGACATGGAGTCTTAAAGGTACTACACACGTGGTGTTTACGAGGGCGCCTTCCTCTATTTATAAAGAATTTTCTAAGTAACCGTCAATTTGAAGTTCGAATCAATAACACCAAATCTAATCCATTTACTTTGGAGAACGGTGTACCTCAGGGATCCACTTTGTATTTTCTGTTGCTGTAAACGAACTGATCTCTGAAGTTACACACATCCAGTATTAGGCTCCATATACGTGGACGATCTGATAATATTTTATTCAGATAAATCGATGGAAGAAATAGAGGAGAATATTCAGCAGAATATCAGTAGATTAGTCGGAGAAGCAGAACGCCTAGGCTTTAAATTCTCTGTGTCGAAGACCGAGTGTATACATTTTTGTCGCTTAAGAAGGTCTCACAACGAACCTCAGTTGTATGTAAATGATAATCGCATAAAAGTCAGTAATACAATCCGAATCTTAGGTGTAACCTTCGATACTAAGCTCACTTGGGGTCCTCACATAACTGACTTAGCAAAAAGAACAAAGAGGGTTTTGAACTTGATACGCTCTGTCTCAAGTATCAATTGGGGTGCAAATAGATAGGTGTTACTGAAGTTATACTCATCCTTGGCACTGTCAAAACTAGATTACTGCTGTCATATATACTCTTCGGCTCGCAGATCCCGACTTAGAGTCTTAGACTCCATACACTGCATGGGTCTCAGATTTGCAAGTGGTGCTTTCAGAACTAGCCCAATGGAGTCAGTATACGTAGAAGCGGGGTTTCCACCATTGAAATTTAGAAGAGACCGCCTGCTACTAAATTACGTTACTAAAATCTGGGCTCTCCCAGATCACCCTCTTCATTCCATAATTCTTGATACAAAATTAGATGATATCTACAAGAGAACACCTACCATCACACGTCCACTGAGGATTCGTGCAAAGGAACTCTTAGAAAAATATGACATTGAACTCCCCGAAGTCTTACGTCTGGGCAATTGTGAGAAAGCGCCGTGGGAGCTAACACCACCGTCAGTAAGAATAGATCTCACTAAGTACAAGAAAGGCGAGGTAAATAACATAATCCTTCTCCAAATGTTTCGCGCAGTCATATACCGTGTGTGTAGTCGCGGGCTAGGCATGGGGAGAAGAATTACAACATCGCGCGTGTCAGCTGGCTGCAATGAAATAACAGAGCTGGAATGATCCACCAACCTACGAATTTACAGCTGCCGGTGTTGTCAAATCTCTCGCGCTACGTGAATGTACATGCCTAATGGGAAATTACACGCCCGGTATAAGTATCCAAATGCACTGAAAGTTTATACTGATGGCTCAAAAACTGATTATGGAGTGGGCTGCGCCTTCCTAGCACGAGATCCGCAGGTCCAAAATGTCCATTCATTATTAGCCTGGATGACTAACATCGGTAAGCAGGTGGTTTTTGTCTGGTCGCCAGGACATGTGGGAATCCATGGTAATGAGAAGGTTGATATGGCTGCCCGTCAGGCAGCAGAACATGAATATACCGAGAGCGGTATACCAATAATAAACACTGACCTGAGGCATGCTTTTACCTCCAAGACTACTAATGCGTGGCAGGCAGAGTGGGACACGACAATAAGTAAACTACGGGCAGTGAAACAAACAGTAAACAAATGGATACTCCCTAGAAAGCTGACAAGGAGAGAGCAGGTAGTTCTCACTCGTCTTCGAATTGGTCACACTCATATAAGCTCATTCCATTTGTTAAGAGGTGAAAGACCACCTCAATGTCCTACCTGTGGAACTGTCATCACAGTCAAACATCTGCTCCTTGAATGCAACGATTTAGAAAATGTTAGTCAAATTTTACACATGCCAAGATCATTAGTAGAATGCTTAGGTAATAACAGCATGTACATGGACCGTGTATTAGAGTTTATAAGAAAAGTATTTTACAAAATATGATAGACCTTAGTTTATTACGTACACATACACGAAACAGCGCACAGTGGGGCAGGAATTAAAAAACGTGGCATTTAATCGTAAAATGAAACTAGCTTAATGACTAGATGTTGTTGACATATGGAAAGAGAGCATATCAGTGCATTATTTACGCCACTATCTAACTTTATTCAAGGTCATCTCGCATACTACTATCACCATAAAACTGTCGTTTCTAAGTAGTATTTGCGTATGCTGGTATGCTCGATGCGCTAAATTTGATAGAACTTTTAAGTGGCTAAACTCATTTATATCTGTAGCTTTTGACTTAATTAACTATGGATCCAATACAGTCAGTTATGTACTCAATATATTACGTTACTTTACTATAATTGTTTAAGTTATACAGTAATTAATGACTTCAAAAACAAGGCTATACAAATATATCAATAAACACAATATATTTTGTAACTATAGGAAAAGTTTACTTTCTCATACATCCACATTGAGAAATTGATGTATTATTATAGGTGAGTTATTTTAGTTTAAAAATTAAAGTTAAACTAGTACTCATGTGTTCTCAAAATTTAAACTGAATTGCTGAAAACATATTTCATGAATATTTTTGAAACGTGTGGCACAGTCGAATTGATTTAATTCAATTTCTTTCAACGACAATATTCCAGTAGAAAATTTATTGTTGATTCTTATGTATCATGATATCCTGATTACGAAAAAATATTTGCGCCCAAAAATTCCTAATGCGTCAAAAGTTATATGCACTATTTGACGCATTTTCGCGGATTTTCTACTTATGTGCTTAATATATCTTGTATTAATAATCGAATGGGAATTTTAAAAATACTGACTCATTTGAACTAAAATTCTTAACAATTATAGCCCTATCCGATACGTATAGGTCAATCCGCCATCTTGAAAAAAATATAAAACACCAAAAATGTCCGAAAAAATCAAAATTGAATATTTTTTCAATAAGAAGGAGTAATATGGTCAAATAAAATGCACCGAACCAGGACGTTCTAAGTCAAATAGAACGCTCAGAGATGGCGGACGAAATAAATTCTTTTAATTCTTCGTCAAGTACCAAAAAGGCTTTGTGCGTAACTTTTTTTCAATTGTAGGTTCTTTTATGTACTTTAAGGGGATAAAGTTCAATTTTTTTATTTTCAATAAAAGTGTATTTTCTGCAATTTTTAAAAATGCATTTTCTTTGACCTTCCTTTTTTTTCATCATATATTATTATTATTACCACGCATATGCTTAATAAAATTCGTTATCAAATTAATGGAGTTTCATTTTGTATTAAATTTTTGAAGTTATACGAGAATTTCTATAGTATATTTCATTTTGTTTCGATGAAAATTGGGTGAAAAAAGGAGGGTCAGGGAAAATGAATTTTTAAAAATTGTAAAAAAATGCTCTTTTTTTTGAAAATAAAAAAAATTGAACTTTCTCCCATTTATATACCTAAAAGAACCTGCAACAGAAAAAACAAAAACTAGCGCACAACTTCTCCCTTATACTTGACGAAGAATTAAAGAATTTTATTTCGTTCGCCATCTTTGACCGCTCTATTTGACTTACAGCGTCCGGGTTTAGTGCATTATATTTGACCATAGATGGGTTTTATTTTTACCGACTTTGGTGAAATTACTCCTTATCGAATTCTATTTTGATATACAAAATTTCAACTTTGATGGTATGTTTTTATTTCAATAATTTTTTTACGCGTGGATGGCGTTCTCGTAGCTTCCTCCACCGCGGGTGCGCCAGCTGACTTTTTCCTGTGTGTACACGCAATAAGCTACTACATATGTGAAAGTCAGCCTTAATGGTATGAGTCCCAAAAACGTGTCGAGGTCTCCCAGTCTATATTGCTGAAATGGCATTAGCCAATAATTCTATCATATGTTTATCTTCCACATCCAGTTGAAATACAGTAGTGCAAAAAAAAATTTCAAAAATTTGTATTGTTCAAATAGGCTTGTGATGTCATGAAACGTCGAGATTTTAAGTTTAAGCAAAACAAATTTTCTGTCTGTCTGGTAACTCTTTTGTGTGTACAATTACTCTGGAACCGTTTATGATATTGACTTTTGACAAATTTGGTACACGTATGTATTTTAACGAGATCGGGAACTAGATTATATTTTCATCTTATTCCGTTGAAGGGTTGGAGGGTAAATGGGGGTAAATAGGTAAATCAAACAAATAAGAGTCCATAAAATTGGTATATAGTATAAGTATATAAATGTAATTTCGGTTTGAGAAAATATAATTTTCTCCCGTATTTCGTATATCTGAATACGAATCTCAATCACCACGACGCGGATATATTATTATTTTTACAATAAAAAATGCAATAAATTAGAAATAAGTTAATAAATAATTCTCTTCCAGCAAATACTACCAGGGGCGTACCATTAGAGTAACAGTACACCGCGCCAAATTAAATCAATTCAAAAATACTAAAAACTTGGATACAATTGTTGCCCATTATTAGCTTGGTTTCAGTGCTATTAAAATTTAAAAAATCTCATGCATGCTATAAGAACATACTGACTGTCTACACTTCACATCTGATACGACTCTGGTAAGGTTAAGGAATTTTATTAAAAACGTTTAGGTCCGTAAGAATACGCAAAAAGTAAGCAAGAAATAATAACTCTGCAGAGAACACAAAAATAATGTATCCACTACAAAACGTAACAACGAAGACACATCAGCTACTGGTACAAAAATCGAGCACTAAGCAATCAGTTAGAAGGAGAAAACATAACAACCCCGGCACACGCCAACACTATGAAAAGACCAGTAGAGGAGTTGCATAGGTAACCAGACGAGAGAGCTCCATCGAAATAAGGACGGAAAATATAAACGAAAACATAGCCACGGCAATCATACAAAATGATCAAGATCATTGATCATTGATCAATCAGACAAGACAGCAGGAAGGGTATTCATGCAACTCACTCAAGAAACCAGAAGAAACGAAAAAAGAAAGAAAAATGGGGAAACCGGGTTACACGTGGAAAACAACAACTAAGAGGATCATGAACAAACTGAGAAGCGACCAAACATACTGGAAAAGAAAGCGAGTGGGAAAAATGAACTCCACAAAAAAATCGCAGCGATATACCCTACCAGAACCAGAAACCGAGTCATCAGAAATCTCAAAAGGAGAAGAAGAAAATTTGTAGAAACAGAAACACAAAAAGAGGAGCATAGACATTAAATAACGAACATAATGCGACAACACATTGGACTTGTCATCTTGCGGTCGAGGCGATCAGACCTGCTTTATAATGCTCTGTCACCAATGGATACCCATAAAAGTTTATAAAAGTTAAATAGTGACAACGTGTAAAAGATATAGTTAAAAAAAGTATAAGTGGATGTGTTTGTAAAATAATACACATCTCGGAACATTTTCAGTAATTGATAAGAAATATTAGATAGTGTTTAATTAGATATACAAACCAAACCTTTACACAGTGCTTCCCCTCTAACGCAGTAAATAATGGTATATATAGTGCAGTGAAATCGTGACAGGAGGCAAAGAGGAGAAAGAAATCAGTAATAACCGAAGAGAGGACTGTCTATATGGAGCACTAAGCCATCAATTAGAAAAAGAAAACCGGCACACACTAACGCTATGAAAAATCAAGAAAAATGTCCATTATACTATTGGGAGACTTCAATGCACATATACTCCACACATGGCCTAACGAAAATGGAAACGCGCTGAAAAACCTAGCACACATGTTTGACTTAACAATAAGAAATACATGGAGCAAAAGTCAAACCTGCATTGACACCTGGAGTAATGGAAGCTCAGTCACACAAATAGACCATACCCTGGTAAGCAGACAGATAAGGGCAAGGATCAAGAAGGTTAAAGCAAAAAGGACAGCAGAAGAAAGCGCTAACACTGAACAGCAGCAAACTAAAAATAGGGAGACCATGTTACACGTGGAAAACAACAATCGAGAGGAAAAAAAACTAGCAAAGAAAAGCGAGGAAAAAACATGCGTCATGTGGCTCTCGCTGCTGACAACAAGCATGACCCAAATCCAACTCAGCATCGGAAACCGAGGAATCAGAAGACTCAGCAAAAAAAGATTTGAAGAAGCAGAAACACAAAAAGAGGAGCATAAACACTCCATATCAAGACACAGCACAAAAACACAAAAAAGGGAGCTTAAACGCTCCCTCACGACACAATGCGGTAACGCATCTCATAAATACCTACACCTCCCATGTTCCTTTACCATGCGCCATGTGGCTCTCGCTGCTGGCAACAAACATGACCTTAGTCCAACCCAGCGTGGACGTAGCAGGCCCAGCTGTATAACCTTGGGAGTGGCAGCAATGCCTACCGCAAGCTGGTAAATCAATCAATCAATAAAAGAAAAGTTGTCGCTACTAGAATTTTTAGAATCCTAACAACGTACGCGTAAGAGAGAAAATGTTGGAGTCAGTTTGTTTACATTGTCAGATTGCGTTATTTTGTTGTTTGTACATTTAACTTATTAAATACATTTGTGGAGTATGAATATAGTGAGACAGTGCCAGAGTTGCAAAAGACTAAATTACAAAGCCCAAACATACCTCCTCACAGGTAAATAGGAAATCATTGTTTTGCGGGAGCATAGGCGCAGTTTTTCATGTTTTAAATCTTTCAATTCAATTTGTAAAATTAATATTTAAACAGTATTTCAAAGCTAGAATTAATTATGATGGCAGTAATTTTAATCACTAGGATGAGAAGTAAATTAAAAATAGCAGTTAATAATAATAATGCGGACAGTGTAAAACAAAGACACAAATATGTTGGCCGTTCCTATTCTCTCGTACTCATTTGGTGTCCTTTGTTGGATGGTAAATGAGATACAGACAGAGAGAAACAAAAAAAAACATGTGTATTTGTGTATGTGCCGAGACCTGCACACAAGAACTTCCTCTCACGCGATGTGGAAGGGAGGTCCTACTAGTTTGGAATATCTATATGACAGAATAACACTGAATACAGCCACATGGGAATAATGATTCATTAACATAAATCATTATGACGTATAAGAAGGGGAACAATGAAACTTTCATATTTAAAGCCGATTTAAGAGTCACTCATAAACTTGGAATACCAGAGCCCTCATCTGATTCCATGCAAGCAGGTATTCTCCGCAAGCCTCAGGAAGATAAGAAAGTTAAAACTAAAATCCCGGACACACTGGCGTCGAAGGCAATGAAGAAACGGACCGCTTGGCGGGAGAAGAAGCAAAAACTCATTTGCCTGGCTCGGAGCCTTCCAAGAAGCCTGATTCAATCAGAGCTGCAAGGCTGGGCCACGGCGCAGTTTAACAATTATTGGGTTCAGGCCCCCGGAATGAGACAGGCTTCATGTAAAGGGGCCTTTGACTGACTCTACCGTAAAGTGGCTGTTTGAGCTCGATAGACAACGATTGAGACGTATGCTAGACCTGATAACAGGACACTGTCCTCTGCATATAATAAGGTTGAAAGATGATCCTACTTGTCGGTTATGTGGGGTGGAGAATGAAATCGTCACTTATATTCTATGGCATTGTGCACCAATAGGAGCGTCAAAGTCTAGGTACAGAGATCAGAGCATGAAAACCTTCTAAGATGACATATGGATAAGCAGATATACTTTGTTTTTTGTGGCGAGCTATGAGGTTAGGGATTGTCTAATGACTTGACTTTTGCTTTCAAAGTCAGCAGGCTTAAGGTCGAATAGTGTTGTTCTAAAACAAAATATGCAAATTACATGCAGAGCTTGTAATGACATCCTGAAACTATAACACACATACTATCGGCATGTCTTGTTCATATAACCAAGGCCAACCCAGCTCTTCGAGAAAATCGTGGCAGTCATAAAAGACAGCAAGTGCAGGATATATTAGAATTACTCTTTCCCAACAACTCAAAAGCTGAATGTCACCAAGCTAGACATGGTGCTTTTGAACTTAATAATAATGTATTTTATTGCTCCTGTCCAGCACAGAAAATTGTTGTAGCGAAAGCAATCGAGCAAACGAGACAAATACTGAGACTTGTTCGAATTTAGTAAAATATATTCAGGTTTTGTAATCAAATTGATAATTGGAAGCTTTGAAGGTATCAGACCGTCTTTTCGTAAAGAACTCAACACAATTTCTGTCTGTAGATCGATGTCCATATCGTTGGAGGCCGAAATGGAAAAGGCAGCTCTGCTGAGTTCACTACAGGTTGTCGAAATCGCACGAGGCTACGTTTTAGGAAGCGTCAACGCCACGCTGAATCGTCTCATATCGGCGTTGTTTGAGATTGGAAAGCTACTACTTCGGGCTAATTATCTTAATAATAATTAATGATAATACAGTTATTGAAATCCAACGGACAAAACTGTCCATAAGCAGGAGTCTCAAAACATTGTATAGAAAATTCAGTCATGTAAAATCTATAGTATGAGAAAAGGTCAAATACATAGTAAAAACTTCAAATGGAGATGTAAAATAAAATACATTAATTGACATTAAGCTATAGAATTAGTTAAAACAGCCTTTTTACGCGAACGACAAAAGTTTGTAGGTCACAGAATATGTTAACAAAACTGCGTACTGTCTTATATTGTCTAGACATAGAGAATAATGGTGAGTTCGTATGTTGATTGGTGTGAGGTGTGTTATATTCAGGAGATTGTCTTACCTCAAAGGTACATTAGGTAGGTATATTAAACTGTACTGGTTCTAAAAGTTCAGGATTGTCAACTTGTCCATCGATTATTCGATACGACTTCCAAATAACGGTTTAATATTGAACTCGTTTTACAAATCACAATAGCTATAATTATGTTCGGGATATATTGTGACGTACTTCCCGGTGAGGCCGAGAAGCGTCACTTTTGACACCACAGCAACAGCGGTACTTACAGGTCGGTTGCTCGGGTGGCAGTTCCTTTTTTAAGTGGGGGAACGCCACTACCCTCAAACAGCCGGTACAGTGGGGCTGAACTAGTCACAGTGAAGGAACGGTAATGTCCAGTGGGTCAAAAAATCAGACTCTTTCACACGTACAGCAGTAAAACCACAATTCGGAATGCATCTAACCTTTATTTACCATGTTTTACAATCCTCAAATATTATGTACACAACTAATGTTATCCTTAATACTACATGGAACTAAAACCTAGGCTATGATCAAGCTACAATGGTGTAATTCAATACTTCGTCAGTATTAGCTAGAAGTTTAGTTGTTTTGATTTCTCCAATAATAAGTGTTTTAACGTATTTACCTAACTAGTATATTAGCGTGCCCAGATTAGGGCAACAATATGCAGAAGGTAGGTAATTTCATAATAAATAAAAGTGAGTGCAAGTTGTGATTTGCTTAATACCTAAATAATATTCTCTAATTGTGTTATTTCTGTCACGCCAAATTTTGGTCAACTGCGAAGAACATAGGCACGTAATATTCTTTTGCTTTCTCGATAAGTTGTCGCAAATTCAGTATTTGCTGTCTAGTAGCACGTCATTTAACAAAGCCTGCTTGCTCAGGAAATATTTGCCACGACAGATGATTTTTAAATCTGAATTTAGGAATAGAAAGCATTATTTTACTGGCGTGCGATATTAGCGCCAGCAATCAGTAGTTCTCACAGACATCTGTCGCTCCCTTTTTATGTAGTGGTACGAAGATTGAGATTCTCCAATCATCGAATCAGACTCCTGTTTCCCATATTCCTTGGCATAGTCTATGAAGGATTCTCACTCCATCTTCACCAACTAACTTAAATGCCTAGCCGTGCTATTATCGACCCCAGCTGCTTTGCCAGTTTTTAGTTTTGTATAACTGCCTCCACTTCTGATTTAAGTATTGAAAGTTCGTGTTTGAAAGTTCGTGTTCGTAAATTCTTGATTGAATAGGTAAATGTACAGTAATGAGTAAATAAGTACCCAAACGGCTATCGATCTGAGTCCTGTCTTTTCATCATTTAATGTGGAATTTTTGATTCATTTAATAATAAAATTGATCTTTTTCGTTACTGCACTCAGAGCGAAGCTTTAAAAATACGTGTGTATGCCTCGACGTTCTAAACGAAGACCACTACAGAGAACGTAGTCCAAGCTTCAGGAGAAAATATCAATTTGCGTTTATTTACATAGGAAGATAGTATAGAAGACAATAACATTGTGCAAAATGATCAGGAGTCTCAGGCATCTATCCTGGGGGCAATCTACCTCATAAACTATATAAGTGTCATTTTAGTCAATATATCCTAAGAAAATGTATTAATCACATAGAAATGAAGATAACACAGGTTTACAAAAAAAAAAAACAAAATGTCCGACCAATGGGATTCCATTACCTTACCCCGAAGGTTTTTGAAGTGCTGAACACGATGCCGTAGTTAGTTTTGCGCCATCACGTCAGTATTTCGATACAACTTAACCTAAGAGTGCTAAAAATAATAATAATAATAATAATAATAATAGTAATAATAATAATAATACATTTATTTTACTCAAAGTAAAAATGGTACAAACTGAACTGTAGAGCTCTTCTTCCATTTGCCCAAATACAAAACACCTAAATCTAAGATTATAAAAATATTATAAAAAAATTTCAAGAAAAAAAATAATAATTTTATTTTTTAATATCCAGTAATGAATTGTAATCTAACAAATGTTATATTTTATAATAGTAACAACAATAATAATAGCAGCAGCAGCACTCAGACGTGCGAGCAGACAAGGGGAACGGGCAGGCCCCGCGAAGCGAAGCAAAAAGGTTAAAAGTAAATAAAATTATATGGGAAAAGAAAGAAAATACCCTTTTCGCCTTCGTTCGTGCACAAATTAATTCACTCAAGCGACCCCAAAAACCCCCGAGTAATAAGTTTTGGGCCGCAATCTTCAAATTTTGATAAGTTTCTGGATTTTAGCATCTGCCATATTGCATCCGCCATCTTGGATTTAGAAATTATCAAATTCTGACTTCAGATTCGTAATCATTGACCGTAAAAACCCCCCGAGTAACAAAATTCAGGACATAATATTGAGTGAATTAATTTGTGCATGAACGAAAAAATATTTTTAGCACTTTTAGGTTAAGTTTGTAATGAAGCATTCTTTAAATTCCTGCTCCATTACTAAGATTCCGGATTTACACACGATACCAATGTGCACACGGCACGCAAATCTACCCAGCTCCCGTCTACAGGCAAGGATTTGCTCACGGCACTAAACTATACGCAGTTCTACGTCACCAGTAAGCGAGGATTCTCGGATATAAAAGCCGGCCACAAATCAACATAATTCAGAGTGTGAACAACTCTGACAATCTGTCTACAGCGTGCTGAGTTGGACATATTACAGTTTTGTACATCTCCCGACGCAAATACGACGGAACGAATGCAATCTGACCCTGGGAATCCTGCAACGTGTTGAGCTGGGACCCATAGTGTCGTTAGTCATTCCCCGACGCCGTTTCGCCGCCAAAACCAGAGCGAATGAGCCTGACCTGGAGACCTCGTACAGCGTGTTGAGCTGACGATATTCACCCGACGCCCGATGCCACTCCAGTAGCAACAGCAAACGTCACATCGCAATCGTTACACTCTCTCTCTCTCTCTCTCTCTCTCTCTGATAATAGAAAATGTTGTGCTAAACCGTAAAAGATACGGATATATAACCTGTACCTGTATGTTATGTAACACTGCCTGTTTGAAGAAGTAAATGAATTGTTTATAATTTTATTGGGCTGTCTTATTAATTAATCTGGACCCTGATTAATCTCCAAACCAGCTACCCGACAACAAACCGTTACAAGTTTTCTCGAAATCCTGGTGATGGCGCAAAACGGACTACGGCATCGTGTTCAGCACGTCAAAAACCTTGAGTACGGTAATGGAATCCCATTGGTAGGATATATTTTTTTTGTAAACCTGTGTAATAGATAATACTCGAACAGCGGAATAATAATAATAATAATAATAATAATAATTACTTTATTTCACTCAACTTTCAAGAGCATTGGAATACAGTCAAAAATATAAAACCATAACTAAGACTACGCTAATATAAAACAGAGACAAATAGAATAATAACTATCAAACACTTAGACAATACAAAATAATATTTAAATATCAGGTAAAATATAATAAGATAAAATAGGATAAGCCGACAGTTTAAAATAACATGCTCATATAGAATTTTTATTGATATTATGGAATAAAATTAGCCTGTAAATATTCTTCAACTGAATAAAAGGAACATTTCAGTAATAAAGAATTCACTTCTTTCTTTACAAATAAATAACATTTATATTCTTTATACGTGATGGTAACTTATTAAACAATTTTATAGGCATTACTTTAGAACTCTTGCTAATATGGATAAGGAATGAGATGGAATGTTTACAGAGTGATTTTCTCGAAGATTATGACCGCTACTAACACATGTTTACTACTAAAATGATTTAAGTTATTTTTTACACGCAATACATATTGTAGGATGTATAATGAATGAAGGAGCTGTTAAATTCCTAATTCACTAAAAAGTTTTCTATATGAATACTGTGGTAGCGTGAAAAGCATAGTACGAATAAATTTTTTTTAAGTATAATACTTCCTTAAAACGGCTACAATTGCCCCAGCAGATAATGCAGTAACTTAGTTGCGACTGATTATGTGCAAAATAACACATTATTAAGATGTGAATATTAATAAATGATCGTAGCTGCCAAATAACAAAGAACTAGGTAGATAGCTTGCTAACTACATGGTCTATGTGATTTCCCCAATTCAGTAGAGGATCTATATATACACACCGAGGAATATAACATTACTGCTTTGGGTTATGGTGTGATTATCAAATTTAACGAGTGAACTATAATCAATTTTCCTAGTTGAAAATAATAAGAAGTCAGTTTTTAAACTATTTAGAGCTAAACGCATAAACGTACAATAATTATGCATATTTTTGTCAGTTGCGGTGGCTTTACTCCTCAATAGAGTTAGAATGAATACCAACGGTGGTATCGTCTGTGAAAAGTAATATGAATACATTCCCTAAATTACATCCAATATTGTTTGTGAATAAAATGAATAATAAAAGTCCCAGAATGCTTCCCTGCAAATCGTAAGAGGGCTAGATGTTGATACTTTATCAGGACATTTTATTGCAACAAACCCAACTAAGGGAATGCCACAGAGTTAAAGTGTATCTAATAATAACTTATGGTCAATGGTGTCGAAAGCACGGCATAGATCAAAGAATAAGCAGGCAGTTTTCGATTTTCTTTCGAAATTATCCATGACGTAATTACAAAGTGACAGTACAGCATCTTTTGTTGATAGACCTTTGGAGAAGCCAAACTGATAAGGAGATATCAAGTTATGCTTCATTATAAAATTCGACAGTCTCAGGTGATATGATTTTTCAGATGCTTTAGAAAAAGCCGAAAGAAGTGCAATACCTCTGTAATTAGAAATAAGAGATTTGTTGTCCTTTTTATGTATTGATATAATCAATGATTCTTTCAGAACAGAAGGAAAAGGGCCCTCTATAAGAGACAAATTTATAATGTATGTCAGTGGTTTGACAATAAATTCTGCTACTTTTAGTAATAGAGAACAAGGTACCTCGTCCTGATGAATTTTTTCTAAAAACAGATCTTATAATCGTAAGCATTTCAGTTGCGGTTAATGGGTTCAAAAAAATTGAATTATTGTCATCGATTTTTTTAATATTGCTTATTGGTGGGGGCATATTATCTGTTAAATATTCAACAGAATTAATGAAAAAATTGTTAAAAGCATTTGCAGCCTCATCCTGGGTATTAAGGTTATTTCCATCTATATCGGTAAAGTGTTTAGGGAGGTTATTAATATTGTAATAACCTCCCTAAACACTTTACGGATATAGATGGAAATAACCTTAATACCTCAGATGAAGCTGCAAGTGCTAAAGCATGTTGTGTGGTGAACACGAATTTTTACATTATCTATCGTGTGCTGGGTTCAATTCCCAGGTTTGACAATGGCAATGTTGATGGGTAATAGATATTGTCTGCATTTTTTCAAATATGTAATCACCTTCCGAAGAGCCTTGGCTTTGTATTAGGAGATTGTCTAATATGTATGATGTGTTCCCAGTATGATTTTCGGACAATAAGTTATGGAGAATAAAATCTCTTTATACAACGTACAAACAAATTATTTCTGACTGTACATTTTGAAAAAATATATGATGTTCCCTTGCGTGACTTATATTTATATTGACAAACACCATTTTATATTGCTCCTTTTTAACCATATTTCATATTTTCCTTTGTTGCGATAAAATAAAAGTAATATTTCCTTTTCTACCCACTGAATTTTCCATTTGCATTAATAGTATGATAAATCTCGCGTTAAAAGGTGTGTTTATGTTAACGTACGTTAATCTTTACAGGTTCGAAATATCAGTCAAATCTGAATGAAATCGACAAGTCGGAACAAAAATCAAGCTCTGAATCTGACAGCAAAGGCAGCATATATGGAAATATCCCGGAGAACTCTGGTGAACAATATACAAGTAAGTATTTTTGTCTCATTTCTAGTACTCCAATGTAATAATATTCAATTTGTTTATTATTATATTGTAAATGAATTGCTAATTCCATATTATAAGGATGACGCGGATATATACATTTATTGTATGCAATGAAATACGCATGTAAAGTATAAAAATGTAAACATGGCTCCAAGTAGTTTCACGCAAGCTTCAAATCCAACAAACCGAAGAGTTACACACTGTGAGTTCTTTCCTTCTAGAGAAAAAATACATTACTCAAAAAATAGAATTTACTCTTCTTTTTTACAACGTGTGAACATGCATTAGGCTTCACTTTGTTGCGTGGCATGTATCACAGTATCACTCCGTCTGTCGCGGTTGTCAGCTAGACACGTGGCCTTCTTAAATTTATTTCCCATCAGTTCGTTGGTGACATCAGTCTAGTTGTTGTGGTCAAAATATAACAGGATGCAGGAGAACACAGCACTGTTGTTTTATGGACATATTTCCTGGAGAATCAACCTCGAAGCAGCCAAAAAAATTAAGAACTGGCAAGACAGATGGGGTCGACAATACCACAGCAGAGGTGTTCAAGTTAGTTAGTTCAGGTGATTTTCTTGTGGGTTGCGGTGCCAAAATCCCGCCGTACTGAAGCTTAGGCTTGTTGTACCCCATAGTCTTCATCTGTTACCTCGGAATAGAACACCAGAGCTCTCATCGATCGTACAATCGCCCTTTGGGGAGGAACGGAACTAATGGGATAACAAGACTATGGGGTACAAAGGGCGATTGTACGATCGATGAGAGCTCTGGCGATCTATTCCGAGGTAACAAATAGTCCCCCGAAATATGTACGCCTTAGCTACTAAGGTAGGGCATTCACATAGTATGTGGCGGGCAGTTTCCTCGTGCTCGTGTTAGTCTTTGTCTCGGATGGTCCGTTAGTGATGAACATTCGCAACTATCTCATCCCTGGCGCCCCAGTTCAAGATAAGTTGTGTTTCTGACTAAGTAGTTCCTTTACAAATCCTCTTGCGGTATTATATGATATCCGGCATGAAGGCTGTCTTTGCAGCTTCTCTGGTCAGCTTATTTGCTTTTACATTACCTTCATTGTCCTGGTTTTCTCACGTATCTCTAATGCATTCAGAGCTTTGAGAGCTGCTTGACTGTCAGTGAAGATAAGGATTATTATATTATAAGGTTCAGACTAATGTATGTCCCTAGTTCATCACCTATAACTCCTGCTCCAGTACTTCCTGACGTTTTTGATAGTTGGTGATAGAGTGAGAATCCTTCACAGAATAAGCCAAATATATGGGAGATATAAGCCTGGATAGCAACAAACTTCTGTGATGACTACAGATTGCTGGCTTTAATATCACACGCCAGTAAAACAATGCTGTATTTTTTTCAATTCAGTCTTTAGCATTATCTGTTTTGGCAAATCCCTTCGGAGCAAGCAGGCTTTGGACGCGGTACTAGAGAGCAAATACTGAATTAGCGGCAACCTATCAAGGAGACAAGAAAATATTACCTACATCTATGTGACTTTGTTTCGTAGACTACCGTAAGACATTTGACAATGAGGCATGAGACAAACTGTGGGCTATCTTATTGGATATAGGGACACCCAAACACCTCGTCTTTATTATTCGCCGACTGCATAAAGAAAACTCTATTTTGGTGAAAGTAAAAAATATTAACTGCAACAAATATAAAGCTGGCAAATGCATTAGACAGAGCTGTGTTTTGTTATTAACACTCTTTATCATTTATAGTGATGCGATGTATGATGGCGGAGGTTGGTGTAGCTGTAGTCGGAACCGAGATTTGTAACTTGAGATTCGATTCGATTTGATCTGATGAATAGGCTTCAGAAAATGAGCTTTTAGGTGTAAATTGAAACAAAACGTTGTGTACAAATATAAATTTGTAGACCGACCAATGACACATTAAGAATATACGACTGTGAAGTAGTAAACTAGATGGTATACCTTGGAGTCCGGCAGATCGGCATCGTGCCAGTTGAGTAAAATTTGGCGTAACAATACCACAAAACCCTCAAAGATCAGACTTACTAACGCTCTAGTTTTCTCAATCTTCTTTTATGCTTCTGAGACATGGACCGTTAGTAAAGCAGATATACGGCAATAGATTTTTTCGTGCCCCGCACTAATAGTTCGATTATCTAAGAAATACATACATACATTCCCCAGAATTATATTCTCTCTAACTCCCTAATTTTGTTGACCACGTCAATCGGAAAGAGGACAATATAGGTAAATGGTGGATAGTTCAGGAAACTAAGATGGTATAAGGCGAAGAAGACGCCTTCCAAAGCGTTACCCTGATGTCACCAAGGAAATGATAGAAAGAAATTTGACAATGCCAGGCGCCTAAGAGGCAGCCACGACAGATGCTGCCAGACGTGCTATCCAGTAAATAGAGGCCTACTAGAATAGTGTATAGATCACAAAACGTCTGGCAAGGCGTTGCAAATAAGAAGAATAATAGTAAATATAATTAAGTGAAATCTAGCCTAGACTCTCCGAATTTAAGAGGACAATTTTCAGAAAAACTCCTGATATCGGTTATTGACCTTTCTAATGGTAGAAACTGTTACGTGAATTATTTATGAAAAAAGGACAGAAATCATTTTTACGTTTTAAACACATTCTGTTACACACACATTCATATTGTATATTAAATTCCTTTTTCAATCTCAAAATTTGCTGAAATAATATTTCACAAATCGTTTTAAATACGATTTCCTGTGTATGTTTTTTATAACGTAAACATGTTTCTTAACCGGATTCATTGCATATTTTTCCGCGTTTTCTCTGAAAGCTTTTCCTAAAGAGGCAACTAATTGAATGTAATAAAATATACCTCAAAACTTGATAATAATTTCCATTTCGTCCTTTTTATATGAGCAATTCGTATAAACATTTTTTCGCTGTGTAAAGAATCCTGATAAAAAGATCTTCTATCAAATTTCATTTATACCCATATATGAAGTCATGAACACTTCGCATGTATAAAGGTCGAAGGAAATGGAATTTTCTCAATTTCCTATGAGCCATATTGACCTGTGACCGAATCTACTACTCTGTGATGTTCTGTCTGCATTTACGTCAAAACTTTATAATGTCTATATGAATTTCAAAGAAGCATTATTTGTTGATGTTAATAGAAAATGTCTCTACCTATTGTGCTGAACATCACATTTTCAAATTAAACCAGAACATATTAAGGCCAATTTATTTATTTTTATAAAATCCGCGGTAACAAATTGTTTACGTATTTTTCACTATAATAATTAGTCCTTGCATTTTTAGTTTGATTTAAAATTATATTAACAAAGGTAAAATAGGTAACGCTACATCAACATTGTCCATATTAATGTATATTATATTTTTTTACTTCTTAAAATGTAAGTAACATTTTAAATATTTAAACGTAGTAGGCTTTTTTCCAAAAACAATTGTTGTCTTTGACAGTAAAGTAAGTAAGTAGGTAATGTCTACTTGTTTATTAAAAATATTTTTTTAACAAAATATTACTTTGTTATAGTGTTTTAGTGGCCAAATATTAAAAAGATATAACAATTATTTTTTATTACCATAAAACGCCTGTTACAAATAATATTTTTAAGAAAAAATGTTAGATGTCATACTTGTAATGTAAACGGCGCGAGAATAAAAATACCTTTACAGAATGTAGAAAATGGTGCCAATGAACGCAATGAACTTTTTAGATGGAGATTTTGTTTGATAGATGGGGATTTAAACGAAAATTCTCGATTGTGCTTAAATTGCAACGTACGCCTTGAAAGATGCATTGAAAATGACAATAATCCATTAGCAGTTTCTATGGAGGTACTATTTCGCAGGAGGTGCTGTTTTATTTGCAACTACGGCGACGATAATGTTGCAATCCAAAGCTTGTTCATTCATGCACAAGTGTCAATCATATAATTGTGAATTGAAGTCATGAAGATACGGTAATGGGTATCTGTCAGGGACAGTAACTGAATTGAGCCGACGATAGTCTCCGCAAGGTCTCCAAGCGTTTTTTTCTTTTTTTGCCACCATGTGTAATGGTGAGGATACGGAAGAAGAAGAAGGTACACAAATGCCTAACTCTACCATAGCATTGAATTCGTTCTGAGCTATCTTAAATTTAACATTATCTAACCTACGTGGTCGTGAGAAAGGTAAATGACCTTCTGTTATAATATGATGCTCTACGGAATGTTTAACGGGTAAATTGTAATTTGGCGAACTTACCAAGCTTAGAAATTCTAAAAGTAATGCTGTGTATTCATTTGATATGCTAAATAACTTAGGAGAATGTAATGGACCATTGTTAGAAAATAAATATGTTGATAAACTAGTCATATTGTCAATTAAACATTTATGTTTCAAATCAACAACTAAACCAAAATGCCTTAAAAAGTCAGCTCCAATAATAGGGACATGACCTACGTAAGTTTAAATCGATTTTCAAAAATTTTTTTCCGAATGTATTAATAATAGATCCATTAGCGGCTGTCAGTACAATATCAGGGTTCTTCTTAATATCTATTAAAAGATTCCGAGGTACTATCGACAAATCGGCGCCTGTGTCAATGAGAAAATTTAAGTTATTTGCATTATCAAATATAAAAAGACGACGTTTACTATTTGAAATATTAACGTCAGCTGTCAAAGTATCATTAACTTTTAGTCATTTCTGATTGTCAACTTTGAAATCTTTGGCGAAAGTGCACCAATCTCCGAGACATTTAAAAGCTTTACGACCATAAAGTTGATGATAATAGCAAACTTTGGCATTAGAAGGGTTATATCTAACGCGGGTATTGTTTCGACTACTAGAACGGGGCCTTGAGCCGATGCGATTTCCTGAATCGAGGCGATTTTTACAATTATCACAAAAGGTGCCAGAAACTGTAGGAGTAGCAGAAGTTATTGAAGAAACTTTAGACTCAATAGCGTGTAATTGTGATGAAAAAATGTCTTGTTTGTGCAAGACTTGATTCAACGTATCTTGAAAGGTTGTTGTAATCAAATTTGACGTAGATAATGTGGGATTAATTTTACAAACTGAATTAGATATACGGGAAATCATGACTGACTGATTCTTTTAAACAACAGGGGAAAATGATAAAGGGCAAAACAATTCACTTACCATATAAATAAAGAAGAAAGGATATGTTTTGAAAATCCGACAGTCTTGGGATTACGAAAATTTAACAGCCCTGGGAGTAATGTTTCTTAGCAGTCGTCCTTATATACTTTCTCGGGAGTTGAAGAAATAGATTCCAAAAATTAAGTATGGTATGATATTTTAATCCAATTAATAAATCCAATCCATTCGATCCAATAAATTTACGTGCTGATCCAGTTTAATACTTCCAAGTGGTACATGACCATATATAAACGAATACGATGTTTCTAAAAACGAGAATTTTCACCAATTTATAGAGACCTTCTCGTTCACCAATTTATAAATACAGCAACATGTGATATCCAATTCCAGGTTTTTTAGAATGTTCAAATCGGGGTCACCAATTTACAGATATTAGAGTTTGGAAAATAATATATCTATAATAATTATTTAGAATTCATTTTGTTAAATAATGTATATATTCGAAGATAAATAAAGTTTTAGATTAACATTTGGTATAATACATGTTATTATTTTTAATTTCAAAAATTGTTGTTCTTTTTGTTTCTTCATTCCCCTTGGTTACTTGAAGTCCTTGAATCTTATATTTACTAGTAAGTGAACTGATCGCCACACTCAGATTGATCCTATCACTGGTACCTTTTGTACCTGTAAAGTGGGTGCAAGAACTCTTGGTGTCTGTGCTCATGTTGCTAGTGTAATATGGTACTTAGGTTATGCGAGACACCAGCAGGCAGTGAAATACCTGTCATATGGTTTATTAACTTATGTATTAGATGCTGCAAATAGGGCTGAAGAGCCTCAAATAATACCGTAATAATTATTATTTTGTTCCAAAGTTGTTGTTTTGGACATAGTTTTGTCAAAATGAAACGTTTTAGAGGACAACCGGCACGAAACCTAACTAATTGATAGTTAATGTTCCTGTTATAAATACTAGGTTAGTCTGCATATTTATTATTTTAAAATGCTTACTTTTAAGACAATAACATATAATCATACAGGTAATTCGGAATTTCCATTAATTTTTTCATTGTCGGTGGGGAAAAGTACACTCCCCCTCTCCCAAAGAAAACGCCACTGTCTAAAATAATATATACACATTTTTGAACATAAAATAATAATAGGCATGTTTTGTCGGAAAAGTATGACGCTAACTGAATTTAGAATATAATATTCTCTACTGATATTTCATACCGAATTTTCTATATCACCCTGTATAGATAGGTTGGTCCAATTGAACAAAATGCTCTCTTTTGATAGCCCCAACAACATACTAAAATTTCAAGAAACTCTGTCGGTGTTTGAAAACCCCCTTAGAGGTGTGAGATGTCCTTTGATGATGAAACATATTTGTGTAAAAAACGCAATACAACGCATGGCGCTAGAAGTTGTCCAGCATACGGGAAGCTCTGTAAAAAATGTAATCGACCAAACCACTTTGCTGTCGGATGTAAATTTTTTATTCGTGAAATAAAGCAAGACGAATTGAGAATGGATTCGATCTCATCTGATGGTGATTTTTGTACAGGAATTATTTAATGTCGGATCAATAGAGATGGAATATCAAGCAGCAAATTTAATAGATGATTCATGGGAATAGGAAATTTTGATTGAAAATAAATTAAATATCATTTTTAAATTAGATACTGGAGCAGAAGTAAATATAATACCAATTAATATATTTAATAAGCTGTGTACGTCAATAAATATTATACAACAAAAAATTAATACTATGTTGAAAGGGTTTGGTGGATTAGAAATAAAACCTGTGTTTGAAGTTAGTTTAGAATGCAAAACTGAAAACTTGTCCAAAAGGTTAGAATTTGTAGTAGTTGATTTTCAGTGTAAACCGATTTTAGGAATTTTAGGTTGTACTCAGTTACAGTTGATTTTCAGAAATAACATTAATACATCAGTGAATCTAATGGAAACTGAAAAAAACAATTTTATTGTACAAAATAAAATAATATTGAAAGTGTACAGGTACTTTTCCAGATGTGTATAAAATCAAAGTTACAGATAAAAGTAAAAGTGTAATTAAACCACCTCGAAGGTTATGGTTGTTTAACGGTTGACCCGATAAGAAATTTATTACGAAATAAAAAATGAATTAATAGTTGAAGATTACATTATATATTTTAATAACAGAATTGTTGTACCAGTCAGTTTAAGACCGTTAATGTTAAATCTGTTACATGAAGGCTATCAGGGTATTACAGAAACCAAGTTAAGAGCGAAAAATATTTTGCATTGGCCCAGTATGTCGAATGAAATAGAACAATTAATAAACAGATGCAGAATTTGTGAAAAATTCCAGCGATCTATTAAAAGAATATATAGGTATTAATGCCACAGGCAATTCCCAACTTACCGTTTGAAAAAATAGTGTAACGTGCTTACACCCTTTTTGTAAACACCCTGTATCGTGGATTCGGAAATTATAACAACCAGGGTAACACTAAACACTAATTTATTAACTTACTTAATTACAACAATAACTACTTGGCTAATAACACACTGTGTACTACTTATCACTTTACTCTCTTCTGTTCTGATCTTACTACTCTTGTTATCTAAACTGAACTTCTCACTCTGATTTACTCCATGCTTTATATATCTAAAGATGACAGATTTCGAAGCTTCTCTGATGACGTCACCATACTCTAGACAGTTCCAGAACAGATTTGTCAACACTCCAGGACCTTCTAGTAAGTTCTTTCTCTGGTAGGTGCAAATCTACTACATTCAGACAGACATTCGAACTATTGAATTCTGTGCCTACTACAGTGCATCATGTAACCAACATAACCTTAAATTTTATGGGGTTGCAACATATTACACTAGCTATGGATATTTAAAAAAAAAAATGATTATTTAGTGGTCATAGACTATTTCTCAAAGTGGATTGAGCTATTAAAGTTAAAAAATAAAACGGCGCTAAAAGTCTAAATCTATCTAAATTATTTGTATTCTCAAGGCATGGTATACCTAAAATAATTATAGTAGATAATATGCCGTTTGGTTCGTACAAATTTAGAGAATATGCTATCAACGAAATTTTAAGGTTAACAATTTTCCCCATAGTAATGGGCTTGCAGAAAAAGCTGTTCACATATTCAAACAAATATTAAAAAAACAAATTGAAAGACGAAAAGGATATTAGTATTTTCTTATTAGAATATCGCTGTACACCTGTACCTAGTTTAAATGTGTCACCATCAGAAATTTTAATGAGCCGAGTATTAAAAATCAGATTGCCTACTGCAAGCAATAAATTGGTACCAAGAAGTCAAAATAATGTTAAACCTACGTTACTACTAAATCAAGAAAAGCATAAGCAACGTGCTCATATTAGAAATACAAAATTCAGTGAAGGGCAAAATGTGATAAAACGAACAAGAAAAAATAATAACTAGTCATGAAGCTCCACGGTCATTCATTGTAAAAGATTGTAACAATCAAACACTTCGGAGAAATACCTATCACCAAAGACCTTCTAATATTGAATCTCAAATAAATCAGAATGCATATGATGAGCCAATGACAAATTATCCTTTATTATTCCTATTGTAAGTTGAAAATTATACAATTCCCAATTCTGAATACACTCATAATTATTTGATAGATGCAAATGATCACAGTTGTGAGAATGAAAATAATAATGTGAATCATGATACTTTACCAGTGTGCACAAAAGCTAGTAGAACTGTTATGCTGTCGAAAAAGTTTAAAGATTATGTATTGTATTAAATTTAATATTTCAGATTTATGCATATTTGTCTAATTTAGTTTAAATTATTTTATTTGTACTTTGTTAATGCGGGAGATTTTTATCATTAAGAAGTAAAAGTTGGCAGCAACTTAGAATGTGTTGGTACCTGGTGAAGTCAGGAAGTGGTCGTCGGGATTTTGTTAATTGTTGATTAACTACAGATACTGAAAAGGTTTTAAAATAAATGATATTCCTTAATATTGTTTGTATAATTTAATATGAAACTACGGCAGTGAGGAAATATAATTTAAAAATATACGTTGATTTTTTTGAAAAATGTGTTGTATCTTTATACAATATTGAATGTTACTGTATTTACTACGAATTTATAAATCTGAATACGAAAAATATAACTTTTTGTGCTAAATCTTGGGATCTTATGTGGTTATTTACATGCATAATTTAAAATCTTGTGCCAATTCGTAACATATGTTCAACAAAGGTGAACACAGAAACATTCTTCTCATTTAAAATATTTAATATATAAGTGGGGAAGAATAAGAAGCCAATTTACAGATTGACCCTTTATTCGAGGCATATAAATGTAGTATGCGAGACTAGGGTACATAATTCAGTAAAAGAATCTCTCAAACGTCATCCTTTTTCAATTGAATCGAACTTGGTCCCTGGAGAATTGCTTACCTATCTGACTAACAGGAACACAGAAAACGGTATGATGACGTTTAGTAACATGTAAGTCACATATTTCCTTAAAATTAATAGCAATAAGGCAGTGAGGATGATTACTAACATTTAATTATAATAAAAATCAATAGGTCTAATGATATAGAAATGCATAGCAACTGAAGAAATATTATTTGCGAAAGTAAAGGCAAATTACTAATAGAGAATATGACGAGGTTATAATCTCAGAGTTGATGCTAGCGTATGTGACGTCACTGCCTTAAAAGACCGCGCAGGCGCGCAGCATACAGTCTGTTTTCGAGCATTTCACTACCTGGTGTTTGTTGTATGAAACTCGGCTTATTTTGAGATTGAATAAGTGATAGTTTGTGGCTACATGTAATAAAAATTACTTGGACTGGACCAGTTATTGTCAAGCTGTAATCCAGAGGGTTTGGCTTTGGTCGTGTACTGTAGCCCCACCAAACTAAGGAGGCTTAGGCTACTATTGGTCTTATGACCATAACGTATAACCAATATTTGCTGGGGACCAATGCCCCAGGATTTTCCACACATTTTTTCACATGCCCACAAGGACTGTCTTGCTTTGTGGATTACCTCTTCCAAGTGACAGTTTCAGTTAAGTCATTTATGTAGTGTAATACCTAGATATCTTATATTTTGCGACTCAAATAAAGCATTTGAGTGCATCTCACACAAAGTACTGCTAGAAAAGCTAAAGAGGTATAAGTTCTGCCATAACAGTATATTATTATTAAGATCATATTTAACAAATAGATATCAAACGATTAAAGTAAATAATGCACATTCAAATAAAACAAAAAATAATACAAGGCTCAGTACTTGGCCCCCTCCTATTTTTAATATATGTGAATGATTTTCCACATTCACGCGAAGACTCTAGTGACATACTGTTTGCAGACGATACGACTATTTCGGTTCAAAACAAGAATATTGAACAACTTTCTGCAATGGCGTGTGAGGTGAAGTCAAAGGCAGAACAGTGGTTCAAGTCAAATAAACTTACATTAAATATTAAATGTTTCCGACTCCCAGAAGTCAACAAAATTCTTGGGAGTTTATCTAAATGACAAATTAACCTGGCAAGTACATGTAGAAAACTTGTCGTCAAAAAAGCTAGCAAGAAATACATTTATTTTGAGAAATCTGGCAAATGAAGTAGATGAAGAAGCTTTGCACTATGCCACTCTTTACTTTTCTATGCTGTTTTAGTTTTGGGTCAATCATCAAATTGACCTAAAATTTTTGCTCTACAAAGACGAGCAATACGTATAGTATCTGGGTTAAATTATAAAGACTGTAGTTTCGTAGACTAAAGATACTTACGTTACCATCAATAAATATTTATGAGTTGTTTTTGTATGCTAGAGAGAACTTGTATTCTCAAAGTGTAAACAGAAAATGTGACTACCATTATAGTACAAGACACAAAAATATGTTAACAGCACCGTCTGTCAGATTAACTAAAAGTCAATGAGGAATTCAATTTTTAATGCCCAAATTTCATAACATATTGCAAATGAATGTAATAAGACTACCAGATCTGGCATTCAAGAAAAAAATAAGGGCCATCTTGCTCGAAGAAACTTTTTATTCATATGATGAATTTTTATCATATAATTTTAATAGGATATAAGAAAATGTTGCGTTTGTTAAATTCCTGATGTTTGTCTTTATACCTTATATGTTAGCGAGATATGTATATGTATATATTTGTAAATTTAAATATTGACTTGTGCAAATGCCATTTTTGTATATAGCACCAATAAATTGATTGGTTGATTGATTGATTGATTGATTGATTGATTGATTGATTGATTGATTGATTGATTGATTGATTGATTGATTGATTGGTTGATTG
This sequence comes from Rutpela maculata, assembly GCA_936432065.2. Taxonomy (NCBI): domain Eukaryota; kingdom Metazoa; phylum Arthropoda; class Insecta; order Coleoptera; family Cerambycidae; genus Rutpela; species Rutpela maculata. The sequence continues at coordinate 61,737,696 of OW386294.2, forward strand.
GTTGAGTGATTGACATCTCACTTCCTCCACAAAGGGAATGGTTTCACCTAATGGAGATGGTGGTTCTAATTTATCCAGCTTCCTTTTTCTGGTGCAGACTACTATCCTAACCGATTGGTGTGGGATGCTAGACATCTGTTCCCTCTCACATCAGATATGGACTGCATCTAGTACCTTTTGAAGATTATCAAAACGTACCTCTCCAGGTATTCCTCTATCGAGAATGACTAGATCGACCGCATATGTTTGATTCTCGACTTCTCACAGAGAAAGAAATTCCGCAAAATCCACAGCCATCTACAAGTCCATCTTCCGATCCAATAGATATTACAGAGATATTTATTATTCAAAATAAGTTCAATTCTTTGGCTTCGTCAGTCCGATTTTAATTGTAGCAGTTAATACAAGTGCCATTGGCAGCAAAAGCAGTCCTGGAGGATGCTGGGTGCCAAAAGAGCTGAGTGCCGCCATAATACGTTGGCAAATTGGAGGTGCGCGGTAGCTCAATCGGTTAAGGCGTATTGAGTGGCGAATACGCTGATCGACTCGCTACCGCGCTCTGGGTTCGACCCCCAGCCCCGGTAGTGACAACACCGGTGGATGTGGATGTGTGTCTGCGTTTTTCCGAATGTGTAACCTCCTTCCGGACAGCCTTGGCTTTGGATTTGGGGGTTGTCTACTATCTGTGGTGTGGTGGTGGTGTGTTAATAATAATTTTTCCATTACGGAAATCACAGTGTTGATGCAAAATTTAAAGAGACGCATCAATTTGTTTATAAAGAAAATACATCAAATGCAATAAACAAGGTACGAAGCAAAATATAGATGCCAACGTAAAGTGCGTATATTAGCAAAATTTGCAAAATATTTTCACATGACCTGATGCACTTACAGCTTAGTTTTATATTTCTGAATCTAGTTTCATATTTCTTCCTGTTCTTTCCAAAGTACATGATCCATGAATTTGAAAACAAACCATTATAATAAAACTTTTTGAGCTTATCAGCGACAAATAAGTTTGATTTGGACATCATAAACAATTTATGAGATGTGAAATTTTCTGCAATATTTTTTTGAAGCATTTTTATGGGCAAACTATATTGACTTTCCCACTGGCATCCTCTATGTTCGGAGTGGTTTTTAAATTTTTTAATTTTATTTTTATTCCTTGTGGGTTTGGTATTCCATAAAGAACGAAAATGCCCCTAACACTGACTGAACTCTGTAGTTCATACTCTATTAGTAGAAAAATTCTTGAAATTACTTCCACATCCAGTGGAAGTATAGTATCGACAAAAACATTTTTAAAATTTTTTATTGTTCAAATAGGCTTAGAATGTCATGAAACGTCGAGATTTTAAGTCTGGGCAAAGAAATTTCTGTCTGTCGGTCTGTCTGTCTGTCTGTAACTCTTTTTGTGCGTACGATTACTCTGGAAGATATTGACTTGAAATTTGGTAGTATGTATTTTAACGAGATCTGGAACTAGATTATTTTCATCTTATTCCGTTGAAGGATTGGGGGGGTAAATTGGAGTAAATGAGGGTAAATAGGTAAATCAAGCAGGTAAGAGTCCATAAAATTGGTATTTAGTATATACAAGAGAAGCTAATGTCTCAAAAAAAATTTTGACATTAGCCATACCCATTACTACCCCCACCCCATTATAAAAGGGTGTGAATAAAAATATATTGTGTACAAGAACTAAAGGCCTCAAAATATTTTTTTTACTTTATCCATCCCCACTACCACCCCCTATCACTACTTCCACCCTGCTACCGATGTGGGATATCGTTTTATGGGTTTTTGGGGCAGACGATTTCAAATATTATATTAATGTTCCATAAACAATTTTTTCCACATACAAAATTTTCTCGTTGTGAGCGACTTGGTTAGCAAATCTGGATGTGGAAGTTGTGATTCCTTGGGCAGCGGTTTTTTATATTTCATGCAGAATAAAAATAATGATAAGTGTAAAACTTACACATAAAAACGAAATTGTTTATTAAAAACTTAAAATAGCTTCAAAATTAGGAATGATTTGGTGTTTGAAGTTATGAAAAAATCGTTGGAGTTAAAATTTTATAAATCGACGTTAATTATTATCCTAATTTTACTTAAATCATTTATGCCCCTATTCTGTCAAAAATTTTCAACAAAGAAATTATAATTTTTAATTAAATCGTTTACGTTGCTACCTTGGGGTTTTGGTTAATCCCAGGTGTTACAAGACAAATTGATTCACTGTTCAAATATTTACGTGTGCATATTATGTTGTATCAACTATAAACTAATATTCATTATAATTTAAAATATTGTCGGCATTATTTAGTGGGTCTATAAAATGGTCGCCCTGGTAAAGAGAATACTATATGCGACGGGGAAAACACATCAAAGACAATATGTGTTGAAACTCTAAATCTAAGACGATCTCTTGGCCTTTCCTTTTACATTTGAGGGCATCAATTCCTTTCAGACATGAATATTTTAACATGTCACTAAATATTACGAGCATTTTATATCCGGTTTCTAACTATTCTTTTTACCATATAAAGTACTGAAATCTATCAAACAGTAGATAATGACTGCTCATGCGATATATGATGAATATTACATAGAACATTACACCAACGGAAAAAGGAAAACAATTATGCTTTATCTTCCAACAATATGTTTGAGTTTATGTTTCAGATAATGTGATAAGTGAATTTAAAGCAAAATATTTTATTACATGTTATACAGTGTCTTTTGATGTATTGAAAATTACAGTCTAACAATATAATGTAAATGCAAATGAAATCCCGTGTGCTGCTTAATGTTAACAAATAAATAATAATAATAATAATAATAATAATAATAATAATAATAATAATAAAAATAATAATAATAATAATAATATTGTGGACTCTTGAGTTTGGAGAGTCTCCATAATAGGATGGTTCTGGATGGAGCCTGTAAGGGCATCAAGAGTTCGGATCCCCAGCTCTGCATGGTCCGGGATCATGAAAATGCAGTGGTAGGAGCTTTTGTGTTTAAGGCAGCACATAGAGCAGCCGATGAACTTGGTCTCTCCTTCGACGTCGAGCGGGTAAATCGCGACTCCGTCACCGAGTAGGAGCCTGCTCGGCGAAAAGCCCAAATTAAAGAGGCAGAACACGATATCTTTCTGCAGCTTCACACTCTTAAGCATGGAGTTTTCTATAAAAATATAGAAAACCTTGGCTTATCCGAAAGGCTGACCTTTGCCTTCTTAAGGTCAGCCGGACCGAAGTCTGAGACCGAGGGATTCATAACGGCTTGCCAGGATGGTGTATTCAACACCCTCGTCTATCGTAGTCGTGTCATGGGTATAGAGGACCCTGATGTCAGCTGCAGGGCGCCAGAGACTCTAATGCGCTTGCTGTCGGCCTGTCCGACATATGCAGTCTCGGTCTATATCCAAAGGCACGACGGAGCATTACGGGTGCTTTATTACCATTTAAGGCACTCGTATAGGATAGACGAGACACCAGTGCTACCTTACGCTCCGGGGGATATTGAATCCGTTTTGGGAAATGAGAAGTGTCTAATTTATTGGAACTACTCGTTTCCCAGCGTCAGACAAATGCAAGCCAACAAGCCTGATGTAGTCCTCCTCGACCACCAACTCAAGATTATGTTTGTCGTGAAGTTCTCGGCTCCCGCGGAGAACAACATTGTCTTGAAGGAGGAAGAAAAACGTACAAAATATCGAGATTTGCTCTTCAAGCTCCACAGACTCTATCCAGACCATACTTTTAAGATAGTGGTACTGATTATAGGAGCCCTCGGTGGAATGAGACACATACTGCTTTCAGAACTTACGATCATACCGGCATGCCGAAACTCGGCGGAGATCTTGGCCGGCAGAATGCAGAAGGCCGTCATCCTCGGTTCGTTACGTCTACTCAGGGCACACGATTCCCGAACTCAGTAGTCACTTACCCCACGGAGTGGAGAGTGGCTTCCGGTACTACCAGCTCCCCTCTGTGAGGGTCGGTGCCACAGAGAAGGGTGACTGGTTTTTAACAAAAATAATAATAATATACTTTATTGTTAATTTTTTTTTACAAAAATAAGAAACAGAGAAAGGGAGCACCTAAATTAAGAATAATTTGTATTGTGCTCCTGTCTTATGTTCTTATATACCTACATATAATAAGTATTGTATAGGAGGGTATACCGATTTTTTAAAAATTTTATTTTACTTGTTTATTCCTTCATGGAAAAGGGTGAAGTCCGGAACATAGTCTTGCAAGACTTCTAGAAAGGTCTTTATATTTTTTATAATAAATCCTTGTACTCATATGTTTTATAAACTGCTTTAAATTTTTCATATTTCCAATATTTTGCGGGATGATATTGTAATACTTTGGTCTAAAGTATGTTATAAATTTTTGACAATGAGATTTTTTGTATGAATTTTCTTCTATTTTTTCCCCGGTTATTGAGCTGGTAGTGTGTTTATGCTGTATTAGTTTTTTATCAAATTTGGTGTGTATACAAATAATTGCTTGCATAATAAAAAGTTGTTTTATACCAGAGATTGGTCGAGGAAACTTTATACATTTGATAAAAATCTGTAAAAGTCATGTAAATAACATAATTGTATGCATTTATTTGGTATAACAACGAAGCTTGCATCATTACGAATCAGATTTCACCATAAAGTAGCCTTTCAATATACCCAATGGAGAGTTACAAGGAAAATTTCCTGGAAACTTTCCGTTTTGAAAATTCCGGAAGTTTCCAGGAAGTTTTAATTCTAACTTTCCATTGGTCATATTGATAGCATATTTTATGGTGGAATCTGATTCGTGATGATGCAAGCTTCATTTTGATACTAAATAAGTGCATACAATTATATTATTTACATAACTTTTACAGACTGTTATCAAATATGGAAAGTTTAATCGACCCATCTTTGTTTTATACTGAACAGTTTTGTCTCTTCATAAAGTTTTTCTGTTGAATACCAACGGTTCTTTTTAAAGATTATTTTAGTAATATAATTTTGGCTTATACAAAGTGTGTTTAGTGTAGTGTCGTATATTCCACCCCAGATTATGATTCCATATCGAAATATAGACTAAAATACTGGTATCAAGGATCTAATCTTTATTCAATATGCTTTTTCCATCGCAGGTGTTGGTCAACTGTAATACCTAAATATTTAAAGTGAGAGACAGATTGAATATTTATATTACATTGACAATTTTCATAATTTCTTTGGACGCATGTATTATTATGTAAAGTGACATTTGTAATATAATTTTCATCAGCACCTGAATCTGAGAAAGCAACAAATTTTGTTTTATCATAATTCAGCGTAAGCAAATTTTTGTCAAACCACATTCGAATCATACTTACACCGCTAGACACTTTTTTATTTACTTGCTCCCAGGTACTGTCCCTGAATAACAATACCATATCATCAGCATAAGAGACATATTTAGTCCCCACATCAAGGGAGAATAAATTATTAATATATATTAAAAATAGTATTGGTCCAAAAACAGTACCCTGGGAATCCCCATTTTTGCAAATAGGCAATTTTGTTTTATTTTCTGACCCTCCTGGAACATGAAACAAGTTGATGGACATCTGGAAATCGTGTCTGATTGGTGAAATGTCCCACCATTTTAATCACTCTAATAAGGGACGGTATCTTATAACCGTAGTCCATAAAATAGGTATAGAAGACTCCAAAATTGCACAAACTACATTACAAGCCGTAAAAAACATGAAACGATCGTCAAAAAGGATTCCGGGAAGACAGGAGATAGGGGAGGGGGGTGTAATTTACTTGAACTGCTTAAAAGTTGGCAGTTCTGTACAAATACAACAGCAAATTGGCGCAGTACCACAGAACGACTCATTTTCCCACTTTACCTCCTTTCATTTCTCTGCTAACAAACTGAAATACGTAAACTAGCTGATACATAATACCAAAAATATAAAGAAATCAAATTGTGGCGGAAAATGTTTTTAACACAAAGAAATTTTAATGTAGCTAACTGAAGCACAAGGTAATGAACACATAGTGGACAGTTTGGTAAATTTTCCAATCGTAATTGGTTTGTTTTTTAAGCATAGAGTGAGATTGTTTGTCTCTATGCTTAATATTGTACCCGAAAAATTGCAGTAGATTTTCTCATGCGACTTGCTTCTTTTCAAATAGGATCCAACATTAACTTTATTATCAAGCTTGGTCTGTGGTGTATGCAACTAACAAAGAAACTCCTAAAATAATAACTTTCTAAGTGCCAATAGTATGTCATCCTGAAGTTGACAAAATATCTTTCAGTAGGAGACTTCTTTCTTTGAAAATTGTCTGTTATAGTATCTAAGCAGCAATCTAGGTAGAACAGGGATTTCTGTTTTCCTAATTTATTGATAAGATATATTAGATTGATCAACCTGACAGCATTTCTAGAAACACATATAACAGAGGTATTGTGACAAAGTTGTGGAAAATCTCTTATGATCAATATGGTAGTATGGAGAATATATCTGAATTTGGGTAGCCCCGCTAGCTGCAGCAACCACAGCATAAGGCAGCATTTTCGTATCTACCTCTTCACGTGAGTTAGAGTCAATATTCATTTGAAGTAAAATATTTAAACAATTTTGATAGACTTCAGTTGATGTATTGGGTCCCTTATTTGAGCATACCTCCAATTCTTCGTTTCGTAACTTTCTTATCCTATTTTGTTATTGTTGTTTCTCCTATTAATGATGTTCCTTTGGTCCACTCGTGGTCAAGGTGTGCTATTTCTTCTAGCCTTTCTTTACGCTCTCTCCTCTTCCATTTCCTTGGTCCAATGTTTCAGTGATCTCGAAAATGATTTATGGGAGCTTAAACCTAATGTTGCATTACCTCTATACTATCAGATATACTGTCTTAGTTTGGCAGGCTAAGACAACTCAAATAAAGGCAACCAACACGTTAATCTGGGTACAAAGTGTAGGTTGCTTGGAAATCAAGGGCGCTATGAAAATAAGCGCCACGGTGACCATGGAAACGCTACTACCCATTCCCTGACTTAAAGTAGAGAGTCAAGAAAGACCAGATGATGGCACACAGGCTGCAGAACTCAAACAACTCGATGAAGCAATATTGGGACATACTAGGATAATAAGAATGATAGAAAACCTACTTAATATGAGGTCAGACTAGATAATATGGGTGTCGATACATTGTGGAATAGCTGGCAATGAAAAACCTGATGGACTTGCCAGGCAAGGAATATTTATTTCTTGGTCCAGAACCCGTGCTGAAAATTGACAAATATACAGATAGAGGGGCTATCAAAGAATGGATAAAGAATAAACACTATAACCACTGGAATAATGTCAATCGGTTATATCCAAAGCAAACAAAAAGTTGCTCTCGAGGAACAGATTTCAGTTACGAATAGCAAAACGACTTCTGACGGAATATTTTCCTGTCAAAGAATACTGCATAGGATTGCAAAATATGAAGATGACCTAGACTGTAGATTAGTTGGAAAGGGACCAAAAGCGGCGGATGATATCATATCAAGCTGAGAAGCTGATTCGCGAATGATAAAATATCTACTCTCTATTTTAAGCGAAATTGAAAACATTTTACAAAAAAGTTATATTGTTTATTTATTTCTTTATTTTACTTTATTCCACTACATAACAGCAATTACAGGATGGGTACAATACAGACTTCTGATAGTTATAATAATATTCAATAATGTAGAAATGCATTTAAATGAACACACTATCTAAAACTACAAATAAGCGTCGGTAAACACAATAATTTTAGGTTTTTGATCGAGACTATACTACAGTTGAACAGATCAAACTTATATTACACTAAATTATAATTGTTGCAAATCTGATGAATAATGAATTCGAGGCATTGGAGATTGAATATAAAAAATTATCATAAAAAATATGAGGTATTAAGAAGTTCAACTGTTTGAGAACGTTCTCACTGTCAATGTCAATTAGCGAGACAGCTCCACAAAATAAAAAAAGTGGTATGTTCCTGGGTGACCCCCATGTATTTCGACGTGTTGAACACGAATCAGGTGTTCGTTTAACTCCATCACTCAGCATTTTTTTTAAATAGTGAAAATAGCCCAAAAAAACCCTCATAATTTAGGTTATTTTCGGGATTTACAAAAAATTGGTGGGTGATGGAGCTAAACGGACACCTGATTCGTATTCAGCTTTGTCGAAATAGATGGGACTTACCCAATGGAGTCTGAGAAACAGCCCAGTTTTCACTTTTTTTGTGTGTGTTTGTGTAACATATTTGCATATGCGGTTTTCTATGAAATGGCGGAGGATCCGGTGTTATTCATATATTATACAGGTACACACAAAAAAAATATATATGTTTCTGGGACTCCATTGGGCAATCCCTATGTATTTCGACGTGCTGAATACGAATCGGGTGTCCGTTAGCTTCATCACCCCCCGAATTTTTAGTAAATCCCGAAAATAACTTAAATTTTGACGTTTTTCTTAGGTTATTTTCGCGATTTACAGAAAAATGGTGGGTGATGGAGCTGATGAACGGATACCTGATTCGTGTTCAGCACGTCGAGATACATAGGGATCACCCAATGGAATTTCAGGAACAGACCACTTTGTTTATTTTGTGGAGCTGTGTTATTTGATTACTTGAGAAAACCGACTTAGTGGCGCAGTGCTTAGGGTTTTAGGCTTGTGACTATGAGGTCTCAGGTTTGAATCCTGACTAAGGTAGTGGCGTTTTTCACGTGTTGTCGAGATGATAGCAATGGGCTAGACTGCGGTTGTATGAGACACAACACGGCTAGCCGCTCTCCTCTCCTGAGTTCGAGTATCAGCTGCGGCAGATGGCAATGTCGCAGGGAATGATTGTTGTGTTATTACTTGCGCTTGCGTGTCCTGGTTGAGTGGTGGAAAAAAACTAGTTTGGTAATTCAGCGATTTTTAAAAGCGTCAATCGGGTGACTTAAAAGTAATTCTTCATGTGGAAATCCAACTGATGGATATAAATTATAGCTAAGATATTTAAGGAAACATCAGACTGGCCTGCCGGGATACCGGGAGTCTCCCGGTGTGCCCTCACAAAGTGCCTCGAAAGAGCCCCAGAGCTGAATTTATGACGGGGCACTTGGTGACCAGGAAACATTTTTTTTAGAGTTTCTTCCCCCCCCCCCCCTTAACAATTTTCATTTTCGAGGAAAAAATTTTCCTAGCACGCGCCTGCTTGGGGGCCCTTTCTAAGTTATTTTCCCGGGGCCCAAAATCGTCAGAGCCCCCGCCTGGGAAACATCTGTGGATTCTCTTTGTGTTTTGTACATAAATATTGTAGTAAGGACGCCATATGATGGAGACATATTCAACTCGAGATCTGACAAGAAGAATAATTTGATGGTATTTAAATTATTAAATTCGTATCGCAAAATCAAGACAAAAATTTTCTACAGTATCATTTTTATGACTAGAAAATGATAGGTTGGGATCGAATATTACCAATGGATAATGTTATGCAGGGAAACTTTTTTAATGAAATAGTCATATTTCATGATATTGTGTTTCAAAGAAAAGGACATAATGTTACATTTTGAGCAATTTAAATGCAGATTGTGTAAACAATTTTCTTTTATATAGTTTACAGTATCATTAATGTCTATATTGAATAATAACAGTTCCAGTATAGAGGGACTCGATAAGTGACAGTAGATTGTTGATTCAACATAGCGCAAACTGCTTCCTATCTACATGGTAAGATTTGAAAAAGCAGCAAATTTTTGTCATGCCAAAATTATCTAATTTATTAAGCGAAATACTGTGGTTGAAATTATCGAATGCTTTTGAAAACTCTATATGACCTCCATCTATAATTTGAAATCAAATCGTCAAACATTGCGCTACAGAGAATAAGTTAGTAATTGTGGATCTTCCTTTCACCAAACTATTGTTTTGCTATGATTTTCTATTTTAAATGGGCAAAGAGAAAATTATGAAATAATATTTTGGTAATAATAATAGGTCTATGATTTTTAATTTGGTTTTTTACAGCTTTCTTAAGGGGATTATTTTACAGAGTTGCCAGGAAAAGGGATATGTAGATGTTTAATAGAGAAATTAACTGGTATATAATACGTGGTCTTGAAAGAAAATATGCACAATCACAAAAGAAAAAAGGACTTATTTTGTCCAGGCCAACAATATCTTTTGGGTTTAAATTTTTTGTCACTACTGACTGCCCCAATTTCAGTGAATTGCTTTAAATGTAAGTTCTCAGTTAGGGCATCTTGAGTGGTAGCTTCAGAATGAATACTTTCTGTATAAAAACTTTAAAAAAGTTTGCAAAGGCATCTGCAATGCTTTTTTGGATCGTTCATTCATTAATCATTATCTTCATATATCAACAAATTTTTCATAATTGTTTGGGATCATATTTTATGTTACTTTCAATATCACTGCATTATTCCTTATAAGAGTTTTTTTTATCAACTTTAATTCTTTGCCCCAGAAATTGAAATTCTTTTCTTTATATCGTTAGTTCATTAGTTCATTCATCTTATATATTCCTTTCTCACAATATAGCGTACATCTGGTACGCTCTCCAGAGGAGGATTTCGAATAGAGCAGTTCATCCAAATGGAATTAATGATAGAAACTGCGTTGCAATAGATCGCAAATAGTATTAGATTTTATTTATTTTTTTAAATTGTGATTGATATTTGCTGCCTTAAATTAAAAATAAAAGAAATAAACATCATTATATGTCATCCTATGTTATAAACAACCATGATCGAAAATTAATACAATAACTCACATAAACCGCCAACGTGTTTGTTATTTTATTAATAAATATAAAAAATATTTATATAATTTTTTGGGTCCTATATAATAGATGTGATCCATGTTAAAATCCCTAGGCTGGGGAAAAGCATTTCCGATTTTTTTAGGATTGCTGTATCATGTATTTGCTGTTAAAATAGTAAACAGTATTTAGGACCTAACACACGCCAGTGAAATAATAACTTTAGAATAACTAAAATCAGCATTAAATTAGAGATCAATATATGCAATAGTGGTTCAGTTCACAAGCAGAATACACAGATGATAAATTTTGTTATCATCGAATACGAAGAACCACGAAACAAAATCAATTAATAGGCTTATATATTTGAGATCTGACTGGCAAAGCCCTGAAGACAAGAAGTAATAATTTAGAGTTGTCTATTTTGCGACCCCGATAGAACGTTTGCTGCGGATTAACTATCAAGTTCAGGAATGACTTGTTAATAAGCTTCCTCCACAGGAATGTAGATATTACACCAGGATACGTATAGGAAGTCGTAGTTGAAGCGCGCCGCATTGTGTCGCTCCTGCAATTGAATATTTTACAGACATAATGCCTTTGACGGATTTAACATGACGAGGATGATTTTATAATAATACGATACAGTGCGTAGTATAGCAATCTTCAGGGTAGGAACTTCGTATTTTGAAAAATGTTGACACAAACGTCTTTATTAATTCGCTACAATAGTCCACAGAGAAAATAGATACAATACAATAAAATCCGTTTATTGAACAATGAGCAGTACAATATTTTTCCAAAGAGAAATTAATCAATACTGTTGCTTTGCAACACATTCCGAGTATAGACATGTAAAATATATAAATATAAACACATACATATAAATACATATAAGTATTAAGGGAATACAAGTAAATAAATAATCCTAATATAGAACATTTGTACATTAAAATTTTCTAATCTTGATAAGATTATGTCTTCCTTGAGTCTTCGTTTTATCATTGCCACTGACTTATTGTGATATTGAATTGGCAAGTTATTAATAATATATGCTGATATGAAGGAGAAGGATGATAGAAGAGACTAATTTTTATGAGAGAGAATATAAACTTTGTTTTAAACATGTCTCAGATCTCTGTTGTGGATGTATGTACGTCTTTGTATTTTATCGAGTAAATAATTAGGTTATAAAAAGATTCTTTACATATAGTATTAACATGGGCAGAAAAGCTTAATAAAGAATTAAAATTAACACCAAGATCCTTTACGCTGTTGGTTGATACAATGACCTCATTATTTATTTGAATATTTAGTTGTCCAAGATTAAATAACTGCTGAGAAGTTCTAAAAACAAAATTTTGACTTCTGTTTGCATTTAGTAAAATAGTATATTGGATTGCCCTTTCGTATATAAGGCTTAAATCATTATTGATGCAAAATTCTGCCATTTGAAATTCCGAAGAAATAGAACAGAACAACAAGCTGAATGCCATCAGCGTACATGTACAGTTTTGAATATAGCGAAAGCCTTGAGATATCTGCTATACAGATATTAAAAAGAAATGGTTCAGTGATAAGTCCTTGCGAAGCTCGGGTTGAGTTTCCTACATTAACACTACTAAATTGTCTACCATTGAGATAATCTTGACTCGGAGAAAGTAATTAAATAATAGAATCTGGCTTTTTGGTTAAAATTGCGAGTGCGAAGTAAACACTTTGAGTATCCATTAGGAGTCCCTAAGACATAGGCAAGTAGGCAGTATGCCTAAGTGAATTTTACAACTTGCACCAAACTATGTCGGGTTTCCGTTTAAATAATTGTTCCCGATTCCTGCTTGTCTTAACAATTTGTCAGAGGAAGATAAGTAGTGCGGCTTGGTGTTCCCTGTATTCTACAGATCTGTAAGAAGAAACTTTATTTAAAGCTTTATTGGTCCTGTGCAGATTTATAATAATTCAAATAAGAGTTATCGTGTTCAAGAACCTCCGTTTGTTTGTGTAACGTGCGCGATGTCGCTACGAGTTTACGTTCACTTTGTAGATTATGCAGACTACCTAAAGTCCGGGTAGATATTTGTAGCTTCTTGTACAATTAGATTTTAAAGTTATGTAAACATTTTGTCTCCAAACAGTTCATAACTGTTTTTTATGTATCTTTACAGATTTTCTCGTTATGTAGATTATTTACCTTTTGTCACGGTAAACTTTAGAGTTTAGTATACATGTAGATTTTTTGCTGTATTAATTTAAATCGCATTGGCCAATCAGCGAAGATATTTTGGTATTTTGCTATATTATTTATATTTTGTGTATTGTTTATGTGTTTACCTTTGTGTAGTTAACGAAAGCATAATTATTGCCTACTGCCCTAAAAGTTTCTTTTGTTCACCAATTTTGAGCAATATAGTTTGTTATAGTTTATTCGTTTGTTTTATTTCTGGTAATACCCGGTAGATTTTTTGTATTTATTTCTGAGGTTTTTCTCCAGGAAAAAGCAAAAGCTCACTAGGGCTCTCTCCTTCGGAGATATTCTCCTCTAAAGTTACATGCTGAAGCAAGTTTCTTGCTCGTAACTTCAAAATTGCTCCATCTATTTTTATAAAATTTTGGACAGTATACATAACAAGTGAGAATCTTTGATTCAGAAATATGGCGCTTCGTATCTTGTCTATAAAGCCAGGGGTGGACCACTTAAGTTATGTAAAATAAACAAGATTTCAGCAATGAAAAAGATAATTGCAAAAAAATACAAAAATAAAAAAGTCCGTAAGAATCTATTTATTTTTAGGCAGCGTGGAACAGAAACGAGAAGGTGGTCACAGAACTGTGCGTACAGCTATGCTAGAAGAAGCCGTATTAGATGCTGTTACTGGAGGCTCGTCAATAAGTGTTAGGAAGCTGTCAGCGCAATTTAACACTTCGAAGTCGGTGGTGCACTCAATTTTAAAAGAACAACTTTTCCATTCTTACCACATCCAAAAAGTTCATGCAATGTCCCCGGGAGATCCACCCTGCTCGAGTTCAATATACTCATTGGTTTCTCCAAAAGCAACAAGAAGAGTACAGGTTTATTGACAGAGTTTTATTTACGGATGAGGCAAGATTTCGCAGGGATGGTGTAATAAATTCACATAATCTACAATCTATATATAATCTGGAACGATGAAAATCCACACACAATTATTTGAATTCATCACCAACGACAATTCCAAATTAACGTCTGGGCAGGAATAACAGGAAATTATTTAATAGAGCCATTCGTTCTTGAAGATCGTTTAAATGGTAAGAACTATCTAAGGTTTCTACAAGAAAATCTTGATGATTTATTGGAGGATGTGCCATTAGCAACTAGAAGAAACACGAGTTACATGCATTTCAGAATCCTAGCTAGGGAATATTTAGATCAAAAATTTCCCCACCGATGGATTGGTCGAGGAGGTTCAGTACCGTGGTCTCCTCGACTTCCTAATCTTAATCCATTAGATTTTTTCTTTGGGGGTCATCTCAAAAATTTTGTGTATACAACACAAGGGAAGAGATGTTAGAAAGAATCACTACCGAATGAGAAGCCATTCGGAATAACCTCGGAATGCTATTTCAAACTTATCTCGCCTCCGAGAATGTATTCATGTACAGGGCGCTCACATCGAGCATTTATTGTAGTTATGTAGTTTTTGTAGTTGTAAATATTGTAGTTACGTGAAATATCAGATCTGTTGTAAGTTTTAAGAAACATTTAAAAAGACTACTTCGTGGCGAACAATTAAGCAATACAAATCATTAGAAGTTAGCTAATATTCTTTGCACATTAGTTGATAAGGGTTTTTATTAGGTATGGTATTTTGTATGTTTTTATGGCAGGTGGAGTGGAAGAACGTGTTTACGGGCACCACCTTTTTGTGTATGTATAATTTGTATATTGTATATTACACAATAAACATTTTTTCTATTCTATTCTATTCTATTCTATTCAAATATGTAGTGTGGTAGTTATTTGTTGACGAAAATGTCAGTCTTTGTTCCTTATCAGTAAAATGATTTTTTCTCAAATGCGGATCGCTTTATCGATATGAAACAAGAATATCTTTTTTTGGGAAATTATTTAAGGAATGTAAAAATTTCACCCTACCTTTCAAAAAAGTTTTTATGTCAAAATTTAAGGGTGAAAAACATTAGAGGTGGACCCTGGCTTCCTAGACAAGATACGAAGGGCGCCATATTTCTGAATCAAAGGTACTTACTTGTGACGTATACTGTCCAAATTTTATTAAAATCCATTCGGCAATTTTGAAGTTACGAGTAAAAAACCTTCTTCAGTATGTAACCTTTAGGGGTGAATATCTCCGAAAGAGAGCGTTCTAGGAAAAAAATTATAGGTACTTTTGGTGTTATTTTGACTAAAACTATATGCTCCTGAAGTATTGCCTCATACACCCGGGACACCCTGTATATATAGATGATTATGTAATTTTTAGAGAACTGAAAGTAAACTAATATGACGTAGATCTCCGAGTTGTTCAGGATTTTTTTCTTGGGTATAGGCTTAATACGGGACATTTTTCATCCTGGAGGAAGAACAGCTAGTTCTAATGATACAGTATAACCTTTTAATTCAACATCACAAGATGTAACGTTGTGGTCATAAAACATATATCTATGATGTTCCTAACCTCCACATCAGTGTTAGTTATTTTTCAATTTTGTAATGTTTCGCCTTGAGCAGCTATTCTGGTGGGATTACTAATTATTTGCTTATAATCAAAAACAAGTAACAAATTACACAGGTCTGCGAGGTTTTGTCGTTGGGCAGATGGGGGTCATTTCCGATTTTTCACGCTAAAACCGAATATGGTCTCAGACTTCGCCCACTACGTCAGGATTTTGAAATATTCAAGGTTAAGTGCTTATAAAATGGCTTTTTGTCTACTTTTGAGGTTATGTGTAGGATTCAAAAATATTTCCAGCTTATTTCTAATAAATACATCATTTAGTATCATCTTATCAGTATCATCACTTATAATAAGCTTTCAAAGGGTCATCATCGTTTCCTTGCAAAGTTATAGCCATTTTAAGGTGACATGAATTGGAAACCATTATCCCCTACAACTCAACAATCTTAGTCAAACGACTCCAAACGAATCAAAATTTAACACAACAGAAGGGAAAATATACCGAGCTTTCAACCAAACGACTCTAAACGAATCAAGATTTACTACAACAGAAAGAAAAATCTGATTCCAGATTCGGATTCAGCGCGAAAAAATACTTCGGAAATGACTCTCAGCTGCCCAACAACATTCATGGCCCCTTTATTCGCAGACCTGTGTTATTAGATACATAGTAGCTGTTAAATAACATATTCTTTTGATTATCCATTAGAATAAAAGTATGTATATTATTTTCTAATAGATGATTAATTGTATCAGTCGGTATACAAAGGTTAAAGCAGGTCAGTTTTTTTTCAAAGTGTCCCTAGGTTTTTTGTTCATTGGGTCATTGCCCATTACCAGCTCTTTTAATGACACGAAATTAATTACACCCTGTATATTTTTATTCTTTTTATTATATTTAACATTCTCTGACATATTTTTCTTTGTTGCAGAGAGCTTGTATGGTGTGCAGCTGTCCTTGTTGACGCAAGTGATCATCCTTAGGGCATTCCGGTGAACACATATTGCATAACTTTATAATCATGTTATTATTTAGTAGAAATATAACGGTAAGTTCAGGTAAAAATCACAAGGACGCTTAATACTGAAAACAAGTGTACAATTGTTTATAATATATAATCTAATTTACACAAAGACTGACTTTGGTTAGGGAATATAGTCTATGATGAGGATAGTCTAGATGTACCTACTACTTGTGTACAATGCACTCAACTGTTGAAAATTTTCAAATAAGAGTTTTATTTTTCGGATTTGCACGAGGTACTAGAAGAAAAATGTTTTCACATATTTTACGAAATCATTAACACGTTAACGAGTCATATTTTAAAAAATATAGCAAGTAAAAATGATGTTTCATATACAGGTATCATCTAATATTTAGTCAATACAGAGTGTTTAATTTTTCTATTTAGCATGAAGTCACCGTTATCCTATTACTTCTAGTGCCAAACAATTTCAGTGCCAAATTTTACAGTTCCTGTTACAGTTTAAACACTCTGTATTTGCTGAACAATTCGATTATTTTTAAATGTACTACTGATATGTTTTTAATTCGGTAGTTTGCAATGAAATGTTGGAAAATATTATATATGTAGCTTTTTTAGTATCCAAATAGTGTTTCTGTATGTACAATCTTTATAAATGTAAAACTTGTATATAAAATATAATAATTAATTTAAAGTGTACACCTCAAAATTAGAAATATTAACCAACGAAAGACAAATGAAAATAGAATATATATTATCTATATTCGTTTTTTATCACAGAGAACGAGAATTTTTAGCATAGGTACAGCCAAAGGAACAGAGTAGTCAGATTAACGATTTCGTCTAGGTTAACGGTTAACTAGACGTAAACATTATACTCTTTGAAATTTTTAAATAATTGTTGAACATACTATACTTGTGGCAGTTTTCTTAAAATTGAAGTAAAACCGCCATATTTATAATATTAATCATTTCCCGATGATGCCAAGTTGGATAGCGAAACGCTCATCAGAATGATACAGTACTTGTTCTCGTAGAATCCGATCAAAGGTTGCAACTCCCTTCAGGTACATTTGTTTATTTTGTATATTCACTAATATATTTTTTTCCCTTAGCAATAGTTTTTCCACCAGATAATTCTAATTTTACAGTTCTAATTTCAATACTTAGTTGGAACTTTTTACCTTTAAGATCTTGTCCATACAAAAACCTTAATCTTTTTTCTCTATCTACTATACTCTTTCATATTTGTGAAAAATACAATCACAAAATAAGATATACTGGGTATAACAGGATCATGGTGCACTCCCCTCTTCTCCTTTAGTTTTCAAGATGATTGAAATTTGGGATATCCTAGGTACATAACAAGCTAACCTACATTTTAATATGCTTTTTATCCCTGTTGGGATGATTCCTTTTCAGCAGAGGGTCGTAAGATGACTCAGTACATTTTGACATGTTTTCTTTTTCTTTTTTTTTTTTTTTGCATTGACTAAAGTAAAGGCTAACTACATTTTGAAATACAGAAAGGGCATCGGTTATATTGTGGCCATGCATCTTTGTAAATAACTCGTTTATTTATAATTTTTCGAAAAAATTCTATTTCAAATTTTTTGTCCAAAAAAGTTCTTGCCTTATACTGGTTATAGAAATTGATCGACGGAATACTTAATTTTTAGATTTTAATTAGGAAACTGTTCGGTATTTGTAGAATTTATCAAAATAATCAAGTTTTCCAGGATTTGTAGATTCGCTTCTGTTTTGTCAAATCTCTCACAAAGACACATAATAGACTTAATCTAGCCCTACAATCGCCATTTTTGAAAATCAAAATCAGACCTTCGGTTAAGGAGTTATTAATTTCTTTGGAAAATCATACTCGGCGTTGGAAAAAAAATTTGCGGTCAACGGATTCGGGCCGCCAGCAATAGGCTTCATTTGTGGCCATGTACCTTTGATTCCACCAAGTCTCATCGAAATCGATCATTATCCTGGACAGTTATCGTGCTTCCTAGCCCGATTTCGAGAAAACCAGTTTTTTGCAAAAAAATTCAATTTCCATTTGCTTTTTGACATAGTCTCTGGTATACTTATCTGTAGAGCGTTGCCAGCGGCACCATTTCTTTTTTGAAACATCTCGATCCGACTGCCCGTTACCGAGTTGTTCAATTGAAACGTCCATATCGGGTACTTCCGGTTTCCGAACGGAACCGAGCTTCCAGCCTTAAGATTTTCTAAAGGCCACCTATTAACCACCCAAGTTTCATCGAAATCCGAAAACAGATTAGGGGGGCTTAGCGTGACAGACAGACGGACAGACAGACCGACTGACCGACGGACGGAATTTTCTGAATTCGCTCTCGAGTCGATAGATACGACTTTATTTCGATCCGACGTTTATTTCGGGTTTCGATGATCCACCGGAAAAATGCAAACAAGCGGCACTTTTTGACATACAAGTGATTTTCTTTTCACTTCCGGTTTCGCCATTTATTAGTACTATTAATAAGGAATTTATTCATATGTCGTATTAAAATGTGCGATAAATACAAACAAAATTACAGATAAAAGAAAATAAGAAAATACAATTTTGTTCTAATTAAATGTTAAGATGTAACTAAGGTGGCTTTGAAACAATGAAATATTTAGCTTGTCAAACATTTGTTGGTTTACCGGTGTTTTTATTGACTTTAAAAATTGTTTAAAATTCTTGTTAATTGTGTTCAAAATGCCGCAAATTTATACAAAATTTTATTTTCATATTTTCTTTTAGCTGTAATTTTGTTTGTATTTATTGCACATATACATACGACATATGAATAAATTCCTTATTATTAGTACTAATAAATGGAACCATGGTACCAATATGGTTCCATTTGAAAAAATTGAGTTTTGCCCCAAAAACCGTTTTGATGAACTTTATTTGCTCATAAATCACGTAATTTAGTATTTTTGACGGGATTTCGATTTTTCTAGCATTACACGGGTTATTTGGAATAAATCGGAATCGTCATGGCACACTTAAATGGAAAACTAAAAATTATATTATAAAAAATATTGACGTTTGAAATGTCACTTATTTGGTATCGTTGGATTCAGAAAATTATGCAGAATTCAAAAATGCTATAATATACAGGGTATTCTATTTAAAAATCGAAAGTTAGTGTCACTTACGGCGAAACCGGAAGTGAAAAAAAAAATCACTTGTATGTCAAAAAGTGCCGCTTATACTGTATAGAGGATATCCCAAATTTCAATCAGTTATCTTCAAAACTAAAGGAGAAAAGGAGGTGTACCATGATCCTGTTACACCCGGTATGATAGTTGAGAGTATTTACTTCATTGTAAAAGACAATATATAAGAAAAATTACTAAGTATGCATATTTATTATTAAACGTATCTCCTTTATACGTATTATTTTACAAGATAGCATTTGGAGTTTCTACAAACGCAAGTTTATATTAAAACTTATGAAGTTTTATTAGACACAATAGTGGTGTGTCTCTGTTTGAAATTAAGTTATTGTGCAGTACTGAAATGCAGCCTTAATAACTGACATTCCTTGTAATCTCAACAATATTTTTGTTATTCATGGGAATATTAGAGAAATATTCATATTATTGCCAGAAGTCCTGCTATAATTAAAGCATTCCGTAAATTGCAACCTTGTGCACGGTTAGGAGTAAACTGGTTGGCCTATCAGGACAGAAAGCCTCTTTTCCAAAATTGTTCAGAATTCTGTGAAAAATACAACAATTAATATTTTACCATCCGACCATACTTTTAACTCTCTTCAGATATTTTTTACCCAAATGAATTAACGAAAAAAATCTAATGTTTAAGAATAATAATAAGTCCTTACCCTCTAACCCAGCAAGGGCACATATCGTGCCTGCTTTGAAACACAGGGAACAGGGCAGATGCATACCGGTTAACTAAAATTTGTTCCTCATATGGTAACACAAATAAATCATTAATTGCAGCAAGACAACAGATGCGGGGATTAGTAATTAATTTAAGAAATGTTCAGTGCACTGCGGGTGCACACACCATCTACGTACCGGTATGGAATAGGTGGAAAGCACATCATTTCTATACTGAGAGCTCCTCATAAGTCAATCTATGATTGATATTGGTAGGTGAGGTACAAATCCAAGTGACAGATCCCCCTACTTTTTGCAATCAAAGTTGGACAAACACCCAGTTCAAAAAAATCTATTCTTCCTTGACTAGAAAATGAACTCGTGATCTCTAAGTGACTGAGAGTCAAGAAATTTTTTGACTCGGCTCATCAGCCTTAAGGATATTTTAGCGCCCACAAGTGCCCAAATTTCTTGACACCCTGTTCCTATTGGTAAAGACACTCCTTGCTAACTATTTATTAAAAAAACTTATACTATAAGTATAATAAGGATTCTCGTTCGAAAAACATTAACATACAGGGTATTAGAGTTTTTAGTACAGTTGTATTCCATCGAACTACTCTATTTTCAATTGTTCTTCGATATATAGATTTAAAGAAGCTTAGAATTATGTATTTAGTCTAGCAAAGCATTGTTAAAATTAGTTTCGCTAATATTTTAACAATCTTATGTAAGCCTGTTTTATAAAAAATAGTTAAAGCAGCTTTGACATATAATTTTTGTCATATTTTGGAAAAATCTACTACAAGTGTTTTTTGAGAATCGTTATTTTTGTGGCCATTCTCTACTTCAATAAAAACGAATACCTATTTATTTAAATTTGCATATGTGAACGATGTATTGAAATGTACATAATAAAGATATCTAGATACTTGTCTTTTTCTTATATGATCCTATACATATTTCCTTAAAGCTTGGTTTCCTCGAAAAATCGGTCACGGACAACCGTCTGTCAACATCCGAGAACGACGACATCCGTGATTTGCTAGAAATAATTGTAGTTCGTCTAATTTCTTCTCATCCGTTGACTTGTGCGTTTGCATTCTGACCTAATCAAAGGATGGGCCCCAATCAACTAAATGCACTTTGTACAAGAGGAACAAGAGAAGGGATCATATTGGCGACTTACTAAGCTCCAAATAAGCCAGTGAATAACTTATTTTCGTGCAGCGATTCGTAGGGCGCGTTTAATATTACTGCAAAGAGAAGATTATTGGTTGATGAAATGTCTTTTGAATGTTATTTTCATTTTACTGATTGTCTAAATTGATATTGGAGATATATCTTACAATAAACACACCCCAAAATGCATCTGCACACTGTCAGTTCAGCTGGCGGATGTAACTCAACAGATTCGGTCGGAGAGGTCGGTTTGCGCTGCATAGCCGTTCAGCTGAACGAACTCCATCAAGTCAGCCTCATTTAAAATCTCACGTTAAAAAAATCGTCGTATCGCGGCAATGGACAGATCAAGTCTTTAAGGTCTGGTTTCCTCGAACATTCGGTCGCGGAAAACCGACAGTCTGTCCACCGCCGCGATATGGCGATTTAAATGAGGCTGGTTTGCTGGAGTTGGCTCAGCAGAGCAGCTCCGCAGCGCACAATCGACCTCTCCGTCCGAATATATTGAGTTTGATTACAGCCGAATCGTTCAGCTGAACTGACAGTGTGCAGATGTATTTTGGTGTGTGTTTATTCTAAAATATACATTCAATATCAATTTAGACAATGAGTAAAATAAAAACAGCATTCAAATGTTATTTCATCGTCAAATAATCTTCTCTCTACAGTATTCGAAGCGCCCTCCGAATTCCAGCCCGAAAATAAGTTAATCACTGGCTTATTTGGAGCTTAGCAAGCCACCAATGCGATCCCTCCTCTCATTCTTCTTTCAACAATAAAAATGCAATTAATTGATTGGAGTCCATGCTCTGATTCGGTCAGAATACAAACGCACAAGTCAACGACGAGAAAAAACTGGACGAACTACAAATTTCTAGCAAACCATGTAGGACCGAAATCGCCGTCCTCAGAGGTCGACAGACGGTCGGTTTTCCGCGACCGAATGTTCGAGGAAACCAGACCTTTAGGTAGATAGATGCGAGAATTGAGGAGCTGATCGAGACATTGCTCAGAATCAAAGTACATGTAGTAAGGTATACTGGTACGCAGCGTTATATGTAACAGAAACCATATTGGTAATCAGGTCAATAATCTTTTGCGCTTTGTGGGCGAATCCTTCTACAGTTGCCTACCCTGTTGTTTAAAAAAGCCGCTTTGAACGGCACCATGTGAAATGTGTCACTGTGTATTATCCTTTGTTATCTCAAGTATTGGCTGGTTTTTAATCTGGTGTTAGATTATAGCAATAAATTAATGGTGGCTGAATGGGCTTAGCCCAAAACCAATGAATTGGAAAAGTACGCCTTTCACTCACTTCAAATAAGATAATATAGAATGTCACTTAGACGATAATGTTATTAGGCACCCCCGAATGACAACATCAATGCATCAATGCTATCGAAAGATATTAATATGAAATAAACTAAAATATTATACAATACATGATTTCCGCTAGCCCTTCTGTATCATGAGCAAAGCAGGTTGCATTCTAGACGCCGGCATTTTTTACACGCATAAGTCAACTTTAACTGTATGTATCTTGCTCAAAGCTGATGCCAGGGCCACAGAAGACCAAAGAGGACAGAGCTAATGCTGAACGGTGGAACATTCTTTTCATGGGGGTTAGTCTGGGTGATCTTCAGTCATGTTTTTGGTAGTATTTCTGTCAAAAAATGAATAATACTGTATAAAACTTGTAAATAAATCTCTACACTTAACTTCAAAGTAAAGGAAGTCACACGGAACTACACAAAAATAAACTTAAATATACCTAACCTTTCTAAAATTTAATGTGCTTTCTTTGAGGTGGATTACTTTACTACCAAAACATGGTGGATGCATATAATTTTAGTTTTGGCGGAAAACTTCAGTGTTGGTTCTGTCGTTTTCATTCTTCCGTGTCAGGACCTGTTGGTATGCTTGCAACAATCATTAGCACTGGAAAAATCTAAGGGTTAAATATATGAGAACGCAATCAGTATCAATTTTTTTTTAAATCTTCGTCTTACGAATGGTTTTTGCTCTACTACACATGCCTCAGCCAGAGGTACTTTACTTTGTTCTCTGTCAGTTTTTCATGTAGCACCAGAATTCAAAGTAGAGTTGATAGATTTTTGTAAAGAATAGTAGTTTGTGAAGGCGTTTTAAACATTGGAGTGAAATATCTAGAATGTTTTATTTTTTACTACATGACCCGATACATAAATAGTTCTTCAACTATATGCACAAGTAGGATCCTCGAATGTAAACAATCAAAATTTATGGGCATCTTGAACAAATCGATCAGCGCCTGCGCCTCAAGCTGCATCGTTCGTCGAATTATTCGGAATGAACATTTGCGTAAAAATTTTAGGCATTCGTGCGTCCTCACCTTTCCTGGTTCGCACTAGTGCTCCTTCGTATACCCTTTAAAGATTTTTCTGGTAAACTGAGTACCCTTTTAGGTACTGCATAATACTTAAATCAAATGAAAGGTAAATTAAAAAAATCCATGTTTTTCCTTCTTCAATATTTGATTAAGAAGTTTCAGTTTTTGAACTAAATAAAAAGAAATGTAAATTGTTCTATAGTGCTTACAAAAAAAATTCTGAACTGAATCCAAATCTGATGATGAAAAGCTCTAAATCACTTTTTTTCCTACTGTCAATTTAATCCTCAAATATCTCATTATTTGATAAATTGACAGCAGGAAAAATCTTTATGACTTAGAGCTTTTTTATCATCAAATTTGGATTCAGAGCACCAAAATACATATAAAATGATATATCTGATCATCAGTTTAGAATATTTTTTTTCTTGTGTGTGTTTGCCGGTTATAATTAGAGACCGAATAAATGAGAACCACCCAGAGACATTAAGGATAGGTGACTGTGAAGTAGTAAACAAGGTTGTCCTTGTAGACAATACCGACAGCTGTCAATCTAAGATATAGATGGCAAGACTGACGACTTGTCAGTTGAGGAAAATTTGGCGTGACAGAAATATCACAAGACGTATAAAGATCAGACCTGCACCTTGTATTACACCTCTGAGATAGGGACTATGAGCGAGACAGACAGGCAGCGTATTAATGCTTTAATGATGTGGGTATAGAGAGGTTTGGTGCGAATTTCCTGGCGAGCTCTTCGCACCGACAGCTGGATAGTCTAAGAAATACGTCCCTCAAAGCGACTCTCCAGCATCGTCTTCTCTCATCTCTTGGCGTCATAGATTGGAGAAAAGGCAACATAGAACGGATGATAGTTGAGGGAAACCTAGATGGCAAGATACAAAGAGGGCGCCTTCTAAAGTATTGAGCTGACTTCACCAAAGAACTGATAGCAAAGAGACTTGGTGAGGCCGTGGACCAAACAGATCGCGTGAACTGTCAGATGGGCTATACAGTAAAATGAGGCTACTAGTTGTCTGACATCATATTGTATGTTGGGGAGGCCTGTTAGACAAAGTTCTTTGCATCAGCCAAATATTTTCATCGCTTACCATCTAGTTTTCCCTGAACCCTTAACCATTCTATATTATCTGGCTGCTGGTTTCCGGGTCTTCTTTCGTGCAGGCCCCTCGTTTGAGGGTACTGAGTTTAGGGGCTCTGGCTTCCGAGGGACCTGCCAGAGATTTTGGCAATTTTTTTTTCAAATTTCTCCCCCCCCCGCTTACCAAATTATTAAGCGCGGGGGCCTCTTAGCTTCCGAGGGTTTTGACAACAAAATTTTTCCCGCTCATCAATTATTAGGGGTCTACGCTGAAGAAGACCCGGAAACCCTCAGCCAGATCACCAGCTAGTACCAACATTCCATATTGTCCTCTCTCCGAATGATAAGGCCAAAAAATAATAGGATACGGGAGAACACGATGCAGGAGAGTTGTTTTGGAGGGCACATTTCTTGTAGAATGCGGCTATTGGTGGAATGAGCTCTCCAACGAATTCGTAACACATCTCGAAGCATCAATACACTGTTGTTTCTATCTACCTCCCTAACGGTTTATGTCTCAGAGGCGTAAAGAAAGATGAAAAATATCAAGGCGTGCACAAGTCTGATTTTGTGCATTTCGCGATATTTCTGTCACGCTGAATGTTCTTCAACTGGCAAGTTACTGATCTAGTTATCTGTATGCTCCGTCGAAACTCGTATCGGCAATAAGGTATACCATCACATTTGCTATTTAACGCTCACCTATCTTTAACGTGTTTGGGTAGTTTTTATTTGCGTGTAATTTTAGTTTTACTATAATATATATTTAAACCATCATCAGAGTTTATATCTCGGAGATTTCCGAGCTGAAATAGCCCATCTTCACTTGCCACAACTAAGATGGCATCATCAGCAAATGGCAGGTTAGATATCTTCGCAATAAACACAATTTCAGCGACTCTCAATTGAATGGGCAATTTTTGGTGACTGCGCGTTTAATCAGCCCAACGTAGATATGCAAAGTCATCCCTATAACCGCCTTGAAACAGCGACAAACTTACGAGGTTAGACGGCGGTGGAATGTTGGTACTGTGTACAATATTTTAAAGTGGCTCCATTTAGTTTCATTAATGTCATAACGACGTAGGAAATTCATCGAGCTATAATAATACAGGCAATATCATTTTAATATTGTTTAATATTTGGTTTTCAATTAATCTGGAAACGAAAAAAGACACGGCTGATGTACATTGGTCTACACTTCATTTATGTAACTAGAAGGATTCTGGATTTAAAAAAAATATATTTATAACAAATATTACAAACTTTGAAGGTTCCCGAAAATGTATGAGTCAAATGCCAATAAATATGCAATTAATTCTTGATGTTTGATTTCGATGCTAATCTGCCGTTTAAGTTTCAGTATCTGGCCGGTGCGCTACATTTGCATAAACGTGACTTAATCAAACTTAATGCCTCATTTATTTTATTAATATATTATTGTAAAAATAGAAACAAGTCAGAACTAAATTTCATAGCAATATTTTAATTATTTTATCATTAAAAATTATTATTTTGGATCAATACTATTTGAATACATTTTTATATTTATAAAACATGCATTGTAGACAAGGTCATGTTGTTAAACAAAATCAACATTGACCATATTAAACACCGAAGCACCGACTATTTTGGGTATTTAAGCAAGGAAGTAAATGAAGATCGGAATTATCTACTCGGATATCAAAGGGGGTGTCTGGACACAGGAAAATAAACCCAAGGCGCTACCCATTGCAAGTGTCCGTAAGAGCCACACTGCGTCGTGGGTTTGTGTAGGTATTGTAGGTAATTGCATTTTTATTGTTATATATTATTTATTGTATTGAATAAATATTATTGTTACAACTATTATTACAACTTACATTTTTATATAATTTTTGGTGTGACAATATAACTATAGCGACATTTCCCATCGGTTCTCGCAATAAACCACATTTCTGCCGACGTTTGTGTGTTTGTTGGATTAGTTGCACGTATGGCTATTATACGCTGCCAACCTCCACCACGCGCCGTGTTATATCTTCACCACAGAAATTAAAACGGATCAGTGACATAACACACCCCTGTCTGACGCCTTTGCCAAATTTACATTTATCGAAATTAGTTACTTTTTCAAAATACCAACCAACCCCTAAATGTGAATACGGCGAAATGAGCTAGTTTTTACGGTATCTGTATCTATCCTATTTTCTAAGCGTTAGCGTTACCTCACGCGTGATAATATGACTATACTTCTCTTAGTTACTGTGTGAATGTTTAAAAAAAACATTGGGTTATAAAATTGATCGCATAAATGTTCTGAGGTCTAAGATTAATTCCTTCAATTGAGCTGTCACTTCGATTCCCCATCGCATTTTAAAATGGCAATAAAAATAATTTACCCTCACAAATCTTCCAGCTTACATTTTTATAACCATTGTCAAAAAGCGTATCATTTACATCCCTTTCACATATGAGAAGTCATTGCGCTGTTGAATGAAAGACCAGCTTCTCTTAACATCCCAATTTTTAAAATTGTGGATGTATTTAAAGATTTTAATTTAACCAGTAAAAGTAAGTGTTATTTTCCTTTCATTGTTCCTGTAATTACCAGCAGGTATTTGGTAACATTAAATTTCATCTCATAAATAATAACTGAACTCTTATTAAAGTTTTCATATGAGATTTTAATTAAATTTTTCTATTACCATTAATGGCATCTGTGAAACGCAAAAATACAGTTTTCGTTTTCTCATATAAAATTAGTTTCATTGCACAATTAAACTACATATAAATACTTTTGTCCTTAAATTTAATAGGTAAACATAATATCTAATATTACTCTAGCTGCTCTTTATAAAAATGGAAACTTTTATTAATATTCTGATTATCTGATGTTCACGTTATTGTTTAATATACATTATTACAACCGAGACAGAAACTTTCAGAATACTTTTTTTCCTATTTTCAAATGATCTTCTCATTGGTTTCCTATTGTGTTCTTCGTATGTGTCTCTTTTTATGGACCAACAGTTGTCCGCCATCCAGAAAATTTGGGTGAATACAATGAAGAGCAAGGCGAACGCTTTCACCAGGATATTTCGGAGATGGAAAAGCGGTAACATGGAAGGTCGGATATCCACATGATGGCCGACTACTGTTGGTCTATGAAAAGAGACACGCACGAAGAACATAAAAGAGAGCCAGAAAGGAGATCATTTGAAAATGAGAAGAGAAGGTATTCTGGGAAGAAAAATTGAAAAACTGGCATATGTACATTTTATTATGTAGAGGTGGTTTTTTAGGGATGATTTTGGGTACCAAGTGAGAATAGGGTAGGTCAACGTCACTCAAGAATCTATTCTGGAGCTGAAACAATGAAAACTCCAACATTTCCCACGATTTATTGGTATTCATGCAATTTATTCTTATATAAGGGTGGCTACCATCCTTTATAGAAGAGATTTTGGGTCACGAGTAAGCGAGGTGCCCTGGGAGTCACTCCAGATTCATGTTCTGTACTTAAACTATAAAAAAGTTATTTCTCGTGATTTATTGGCATTTGTGCTTTATTCTGTAATAAGGATAGTTTCCACCCTATTATAGAGGTAGTTTTTGTACCGACTAAGAATAAGGTAGAACAGGGTCGCTCAAGATTCTATTCTGGAATTAAAACATCGAAAACACCTCCATTTCCCACAATCTATTGGTATTCACGCAGTCTATTTTTATATAAGGGTGGTTTCCACCCTGTTATATGGGTGGTTTTGAGACACGCGTAAAATTCATGTACTGTATTCCAAACTATAAGAACTTTAACATTTCTCGCGATTTATTGGCATTTATATACTCTATGCTTGTACAGGGGGAGTTTTCAGCATATTATAAGGGTAGTTTTCCAGTCAATATTCAAATAAGTGACTGGTGAATATAAAACATTTTCCCTTCCCATGTTTTTCACCATTCATTGAATCCTGATGTATGGGACGGTTTTACCCCATTGTCGGGGTTGTTTTTGGCTGTAGCGCAAAAGTTTGAGGGTATACGATTTTTTTGACCTCGGATTCGGATTCAGCGTCGAAAAATACATAGGAATACTATGGTCAGTCATCCAGATCAAAAACTTTTTTTTTGTGGGGCTGTGTTATCAGGACGATCATCTTGACCGAGTAGTCTGGGTATAGCACTCGGAGCTCATGCCGGAGATCTCTGTATTTAGTACGTTTTTTCCCCTCCTTCACGATGATGTTTGTCTCGGCAGGTGCCGAGAACTCGATGATATACATCATCTTGGTTTGATGGTTGAGGAGGACTATGTCAGGCTTGTTTGCTTGAATCTACCTGACCGTTGGGAAAGAGTAGTTCCAATAGATTCGACACTTCTCGTTCTCGACAACGGACTCGATTTCTCCGGGGACATAAGGCAGCACTGGTGTTTGGTCTACTTGGTATGAGTGCCGTAGGTAGTAGTACAGCACTCGTAAAGCCGTGTTATGCCTATGGATGTAAGCCACAGTCGCGTAAATCGGACATTCAGATAGTAAGTGCATGAGCGACTCCAGCGCCTGACGGCAGGTCCTACAATCAACGTCAGGGTCCTCCACACCCATAATGCGACTGCGGTAGACCAAGGTATTAATAACACTATCTTGGCAGGCCACAATGAATCCCTCGGTCTCCGACTTTAGCCCTGCTGACCGCAAAAAACCAAAGGTCAGCTTCGTCGATAAACCCAGTGTCTCTATGTTGTTATAGAATATACCGTGCATGGACTTTTTGACGTGCTGCCTGAACAGATTTCTCTGCTCGGCAGCCTTAATTTGGGCTTTCAGACGATTTGGCGCCAGCTCAGTTACGTATTCTGAATCAGCACCTCGCCGGCTTCCTCTAATGAAGTCGAATATGAGACCGAGATCATCTTATTTTTGTTATTATTATTTTTTTTATTATTATTATTTATAATATTATTATTTTAATTTCTGCTTAACTTTATCGACAGCCTTAGAAAGAAATTCATATTTTCTGCACTTGATTGATTGAATTTGACTTGACACATTTTGTTAACGAATATGTAATAACGTAAAAGATTTTACCACTGTGCGTCTGAAGAACAACAAAAATGTATATGCTGAGGGCGCCAGTCATGTCTTCTGCAATGTTCTACGGTGTATTTCTACTCTCAGGGTAATTCGTTACGACACAAGTTAGGACTAGAGTCCTAGATGAAAAATATAAAAAATTCTATACTTACTGTAGACTGCTACTAGGTATTCTCCAACGCCGTCGACGATTTGATGGACTATCTGATATATGTTTTAATTTCTAATCACTTTCATTACCTCTTTTAGTTACATGTCCGGTAATGATGAACCAGACAGATCAATCTACACCGACGGCTCAAAAATAGACTGTGGACCGGGAGCTGGGGTCTACCCAGAAGACCTAGATCTACATTCGATAATACCGCTAGGCACACATGCTACTATTTTCCAGGCGGAACTAGTAGGGGTCCTGCAAGCGGTAATAGAAACCAGTGGTAAAACGATGCGCATATCAACGGACAGCAGAGCAGCCCTGCTTACCGTAAATAACTGTAGGACAGGCTCTGGGCTGGTTCTGGAAATTAGAAAGGCCCTAGATGTGCTCGCACAAAACAATAGTGTCCAGCTTCGTTGGGTGAAAGGACACGATGGAATTCAGGGTAACGAAGAAGCGGTGTATGAGCGGTATGTAAGCGGTATATAAATAGGTATTATAACCGGACTGCGATCATTTTTATGTGAAACAGCGTTTATTTTAATTTTAGAGCAAACTGTTACCAAGCGAAGGGGGGTATGGAGGGGTATGTTACTCGCCCAACTTTGTCAGACTTGGCAAAAGTTGGAAATTTGAGATATAAGTTGGCAACTTTTATTTCGGTAGAAAAAATTTTTTTTGATTAAGCACGCAAAAATATGAAAACGCACAAAATTTCTAAACCACAATATACAGGGTGTCTCTCAGGTTCTAACCAACTTTATGTAGATTAGATGATATCAATTTTATCCTGAAATATGGTATATGACATTTTTAGTGAGACTATTATGAAATAAATAAAGTTGCAGTCGGGCGTTGCTTATTAAATACTATAAACTCTGTTGGGCTTAATATTTTTTTGGAATTTGGAATATATAAAAAACAGCATGGTAAAACACTTTCTATTGGAATTAAATCATATTAATCATACAGGGCGATCGTTAGAAGCGTGTAAACTCTCATCTTTTGTATGTTTTTCTATAATATTAGAGTAAAATGTTATTGAGGCTTCTGATTACGCGCTCAAAAATATGAAGATGTACAAGATATCTAAACCGCATAATGCAGGATCGAACCGACTATATCTAGGTTAGATTGTATAACAGTGTTCCCTTAAAATATCACTAAAGTACTTTTAATAAAACTATTATGAAATAAATAATAGCTGCCGTCGGGCGTTGCCGATTGCGGGTATTTATTAAATGCGACAATTTCTGTTGGACTTAGAATTCTCATTTCTAATTTGCAACATATATAAAATAGCATGGCGGAATACTTCCTACTGAAATTGGATAATATCCGTCATACAGGGTGATCGTCAGAAGCGTGATGTAAATCATGTGTGCCATGTTTATATAAACTATATTTTATCATAATTTTAGAGGCCAAAAGTGTTTGATTGAGAACATAAAAAAACGAAAGTATGTAAGATATCTAAAGATATCTAAACGTCTTTCAGGGTCAAGCGAACTGTCGCAGGTTAGACAATATATTGGTTTGTCTTAAAATGTTATTCAAGGTATTTTTAATAAGAGTATTATGAAAAGAATAAAAGTTACAGTCAGGCGTTGCCGACGCGACTGTCTATTAAACACGATCATTTCTTTGATACATATGCAAAATACAAAACATATACAAAATAGTATGGTAGAACACCTAGTGAAATTAGGTCATCTCCGTCATACAGGGTGATCTCCAGATCGTTTTATGTAAACTATGAGTTATTATGACTTTAGAGAAAAATGTTTCAAAGAAGCTCAAAGATCAAAGATGTACAAGATACCTAAACTGCAATATACAGTCCGTTTTCAGGTTCGAGCGGACTTTATGTAAGTTAGATGATATAACAATTTTACCTTAAAATGTTATTACCAATACAAATAGAATTTGTAATCGGGCATTGCTGACTACCTAATAAACACTATGACTTCTGACAGAAAAATTCTATATGTAGAATAGCTTGGCCGACTATTACGAAACGAACGATAGTTGCAGTCTGGCATTACCGACATCGAATATCTATTTCAAAAATGAAAATATAATGTATATAAACAGTGTACAGGGTGTACCAAATTAGATACTATTTGAGGTTTTCTCTAAAACTATGGCAGATAAATAAAAACCAATATAGGTGTCCTGAGCTCGATTTTCGAGAAAATTGGCATTTTTGAATGACCGCTAGATATCAGTTACCAAGTGTCGAATCGAAAATCGAGTAACACATTTTTTTTAGTATAATCCGTTGCTGATAAGAAAATTATGTATGCTTCAGTTTTCGAGATATAGACATAACTTGTGTTTTTTTTTTAATGGAACAACATATATCATAACGATATATCATATGTCATATTTATCTCAATAGAGTGGTTAATTTTCGAAAAATTTAATATATTTGTGAGGAGGCCATGGAAAACTGTTAACAACACTTCTTATAATATAAAATAATTTTGCCAAAAATAGGAAAAACAAACTACAACAAATATTCGAATTGTCTTCCATTGACATATATGAATATTTATCACATTTCTAATATTTATTGAGAAGGCCATGGTAAAAAAAGAAAATCGAAATAATTGTAAATGTCAAAAACTAATTTGTGAGTTAATTGCGAGTGAGCAATGTTAAAAATGGTTCAGTTTAGTAATGGTGGAAAATAAAATATGATCTAATTAAGTGTTTCATAGAATGCGGAGAAGATTCAAATTTAGCTTCCGCGCTTTATTTTAATAGGTAAGTTGACAGCAAAACAATATTGTGACGTGCTTACACCCTTTTTGTAAACACCCTGTATCGTGGATTCGGAAATTATAACAACCAGGGTAACACTAAACACTAATTTATTAACTTACTTAATTACAACAATAACTACTTGGCTACTAACACACTGTGTACTACTTGATCACTTTACTCTCTTCTGTTCTGATCTTACTACTCTTGTTATCTAAACTGAACTTTTCAACTGACAATTAGTACTGCACTAACTTCTCTCCTTTTGGTTTACTCCATGCCTTATATACCTAAAGATGACAGATCTAGAAGCTTCTCTGATGACATCACCATACTCTAGACAGTTCCAGAACAGATATGTCATCACTCTAGACCTTCTAGTAAGTTCTTTCCACATTCAGACATCCGAACTACTGAATTCTGTGCCTACTTTTCAGTGCAACTAACATAACCTTAGATCTTAAGGGGTTGCAACATATTACAATATTTTTAGCTATCCAGATTAGAGACAGTCAGACATAGAAATATTCAAAAGGCTACAAGAACAATTTAAGAGTTTGGATCATTTGCAAAACCTCGAGCAAAAATATATAATAAAGCAGGTAGAGAAGCTGTAGAAAAAATTTTAAAAAAACGAAAGTTGTGTCTATATGTCGAAAACTGAGGCATGCATAATTTTCTTCTTATCGGCCACGGATTCTACTCAAGAAAGTACCTTAAGAATGTGTTACTCGATTTTCGATTCGACACTTGGTAATTGAGATATAATCCAAAAATGCCAATTTTCCAAAAATACTCTGTAGCTCGGTAGTCGAAAAAGATAGACGAACGCGGTTTGCGCCATTGTTTGTTTTTCGAAAATCGAGCTCAGGTTTTTGTCTATCTATCATAGTTTTAGAGAAAACGTCAAATCCCATCTAATTTAGCCCCCCCCTCCCCCTCTACTTAATCTTAGTGACACCCTTTAAAAGTGAATCGTGCTGTGTTAGGTATTCGCAGTCGGCCACGTCCGACTGCCACTTCGTTTAATATAGTGTAGAAAAATAAAGCATGCCCGGTCTCCCCTTGTATTAGCTCGGTTGGCAGCCTTGAGTTTTTTATGAGCAGTATAAAAATGGAGTGAACCATATATTATACCACATTAAGTAAGCACTGTACTAAACAATGAAGAGGCAATGCAAATGCGTGTAAGCGCTAAATAGCAATGAAATTAATGTAGATAGTAGTAGGCAGCAGTACTGCGCCATTTAGTGGCGGCGCTCCGACGGCGGCGTCTAGATAATAAGAAGAACATTGCTGAGTGGCCCATACCGCGCATCAGCAACTAAAAAACTCGAAATATTTTTAATGTAGCGTTTTAAAGATTCTCGTATTCCAAGGTAAATTTTATAACCTGAAATCTATGGTGTGTAGAAAATATGGCAGATATAAAATCGACGGTGCGGCGGGAGACTACGGTAGGATTTGTTGCAATTATATCTCGCCGAGTTTCTCTCAACATAGCGACTATCGGTCGTCTTGATATTCATGTGGTATGTAATAACTTACCAATTTGGTTAAATTAAGTTTACTAGCAGCTACGATGCCACTTTCAGAGAAAACAAAATTAAACATAAATACAGCAGTAAAAGAATAAATACTTAAAATTAGAAGTGAAACAGGAATTGCCTTGGCGTGTTGAAAAGAGTAAATGTATTAGCAACTTGAAGTTTTATCTGATGGTTAATTCAAAGTTAAACAATGTTCATTAGCATATCTGGCTTAAAGTTTAACTTAACAGCAGTACTGTGGTGCGATTCTAACTTGTAAATATGTCTTTAGTTGCCACTGACGTTAACAATTTAAGTTTTTACGCGCCTCTTTATCTTTACTACGGAATTTTTATTTATCTTTGTCTTACCCTACACGAAGTTTGATTGTAACTTCGACCGAAACTTTAATGCTACGTAAAATGTTTTTTATTATTCATTCTTATCACATATCCGTTTACTGCTCAGCATTCCTAGGAATTGCTCCAACTATAAGTAATGCAATTGACACATTCTTCATTTATCAATAGATAAAAACATTTAGAGGTACTAACTTCGGTATTCGGTTACTTAATTCGAAATAAGCGACAGAATTTGTTCGTGGGATAAAACTTTCAAATTAGCGTTTGTCTCATTTAAAAAATTATATACACAGTATGTCCGCGGATGAAGTTTACAATGGGTGTAATGGCTAACATTTTTAACTTTTCGAGAAAATGTTATTCTTCATAAAAGTTTTTGCTTGCCTGCCGGTGGGTGGGGGTGGTAAAGATTGGAGGGTAAACGAGGTAAATGGGGGTTAAAAAATAGCAATAACGTTGAGAAAAATTATATTTTTTATACGGGGTGGGGTGCTCATAAACTACAAAGACTTAAAATTGCGTAAGAGTAAACTGGTTATATTTTTTATTTATTTTTGTGAAATAAGTGAATTATTAGTAAAATACTTGTCGGTTTTTGTCAATTTTTTATTTAGCTAATTACATTCGAACAAGGCGAGTAAATATCAGATAAACAATTCTGGATTTATAAAAGCAAGTACATATTTGAAGGTTATGACTTTATTAAATATCACAATTCAAAAATTCCTCTTCAAAACTCAACGCATATTTCCAATCGTTTCCGAATGTTGTGAAAACTACTTCTAACTTCCTCAATGGAAATTGATTGCACAGCTGTCGAAATGCGCTGCTTTAGAATTTCAACGTCGTTGTCTATAGGTTGTCAGTAGGTAATTTGTTTTAGACGCGTGCAGAAAAATGTATCCGCAATTGTCAAATCTAGACTTCTTGGAGGCCACAAAACCGGACCATTGCGACCAATCCACCGTCGCGTCGTTCAAATTTGCTATTAAGCCAATTACGTACGATGCAGGATGCAGGCATAATGTGCCGGACATCCATCCTGTTGAAAATACATTCTATTACGATATTCCAACGGCAAGTCGTCTAACTGATCAGAAAATGCATATTAAGCATATGTAAATAAGAGTTACTACTGCACGTATTTTCACAAAAGTATTGTCCTATTATGCCTTGATACGAAACAGAGCACCAGACATTAACTTTTTTTAAATATTGTCTTCCAGTAAAAATTCTAAATTGGGGGTTGGTCTCACTCCAATACCTAACATGTTGTGAAGCTGCAGAGCTATTTGTTGAAAACTTTAACTCGTCGGAGAACATGATAAATTTATAATAATTCGTGTTACCACTTAAAATTTCATTTCCAATCCATAAACAGAAATCTAGTCATTTTGCTTAATCTCCTTCTTCTAAGGCATGGTTAAAATGAGGTTTTTATGGAAATATTTTATTTTCTTTTAAAATTTTTTGGATGCAAGTTTTTTTAACCACCTTCAAGTGCCGGGCTCGATTTCTTAACGAAAGTTGGAGATTTTCAGCAACAGATGCAAACACGGTGACGTCATTTTGAGCATACATTTTTTCTTTTTCTTTACGTCAAGCGCTGAAGAAGTTTTTTAAAATGTTTTACCAATTTATGAACTACCATTCTCGAAACATACACTTTGAGAAATCTCTCACTGAATTGTTGAAGAGCGTAAAGGTATGAACTTCCACCATCTCCATAGCACCCTATTAGAAAAATTCTCGACTGTTAACATTTAAAAAATATTTTTTTAATGCAGATATGTTATGTAGAGGTAACAACGCACCTACCAATCAAATAGGACATTACAGGAATTATACATGATGTTTCTAAAATAGAATTCTAAGTTTCCACAGTTTGTATTTGTCAAAATAAAATAAAAGTACAAAAAAAAATAAAAATTTTAC
Source organism: Rutpela maculata (assembly GCA_936432065.2). Classification (NCBI taxonomy): domain Eukaryota; kingdom Metazoa; phylum Arthropoda; class Insecta; order Coleoptera; family Cerambycidae; genus Rutpela; species Rutpela maculata. The sequence goes on from OW386294.2 coordinate 61,774,520, forward strand.
AAAACCCGACAAACATTTTAATAAAAATTCACTTGTTTCTGACAACTACTTTACTAAAAATTCGCTTATTTCGAAACATTGCAATATTCAAATGAAATTTTGAATTTAGATGGACCAAATAATTTGAAACAACTTTTTTATATCACATTTTGTTCCAAAATAAAAAATATAACCAGTTTACTTTTACGGAATTTTAAGTTTTTGTAGTTTTTGAGCACCCCGTATAAAAAATATAATTTTTCTCAACGTCATTATTATTTTTTAGGCACTCAAAAACTTTTATAAAGAATAACATTTTCTCGAAGAGATAAATATTTTATCCATTGCACCTATTGTAAACCCCATCCGCGGACATACTGTATGTTGGTCTTTTAGTCAAGGCCATGTCAAATCTAAAATATTCAAAATACCTATGAGTTAATGAAAAGTTACCAAATATTGTTGCCTTTCAGCAAGTCTTTATAGTCCTGTAGCCAGTTAATGAAAAGTTACCAAATATTGTTGCCTTTCAGCAAGTCTTTATAGTCCTGTAGCCAGTTGGTCTTTTGCTTACGTCGCACAGTGGGTTGAATTCCGAAAAAAAAAACACAAAATTAAAATTATCTACTTGGAATTTAGCGCAGTGGCTACCAGTTAATCATAATAAACATAGTGTCGAAAAAACTAAAATTTCAAAATAGCACATGTAAAATGACTAATACTTTATTGAAATGTCTGTCTATAATATTGTGCCAATATTGAAATAGAACATTTTTTTAAATTTAATTGGTAACTCAAAATTCATAATTAATATTTTATTATTTAAATTAACTGCAAAGTTATCAACTAATTCAATTCTAAATCATCTCTGTGGCTAGAATATTTTTCCAATTCCTTTGAAGACTTTCCTGTGTCCTCATCTTCATATTCAGGTTCTGTGAAATATTGCTTCACTTCTTCTGGTAGTAATAATATATCTAAAAGCTCCACCCAAAATGGTTTGGCTTTTCTTTAGTGGATAGTGGACGAACCTTTTATATTATGAAGTCAAAGGCCAAAAACAGCCTATTAAAAATGTTTTGGATGGTGTTTGGATATAACATCTGGTCCGTATGTCAACTCAGACAGCACAAGTATGTCCTGTGTACGTCCTATGGATATCCGCATTGAACACAAAGGGCATAAAGCGGATATCCTATGGATATTCTTTTGTCACAACTTTGGACGTCCATATATCCATCGTAAAGCCTTAGGAATATCCACTGCATATACATACGCATTTGACGTATTTGTTACACTATGCTGGGCAATGGACGTACAGCGGATATCTACTCTATATGAGTATCCAGGTTTAAAAAAATATATATGCAATGCCCGCCAGCACTGAAGTGCGTAGTTCAAAACATAGTATTAATTTACATAGAATATAAGATAAAGTGTGGTTTATAAGTGGCGCCATCTGTAATAATTCCTTCAACAAAGTACGTGGTAATGCATAAATAAATAAACCTCTTCATCAAAAAACGAACAAGCAATTTTGAAAACGCTAAACAAATAATATACATTGTATTTAAGATATCCAAGGCATGTTTAATACAGTGTGTGTAGTGGCGGGCTAGGCATAGGGAGTAAGAATTACAACATCGCGTGTGCCAGCTGGCTGAAATGAAATAACTGAGAGCTGGGATGCTTCGCTGACGGGCGAGTTTGCTGCTGCTGCTGTGTTGTCATTATCTCTCGCGCTACGTGAATGTACATGCCTAATCGGCAATTATACGCACAGTATGCTATATATGTATACCCCAAAAAATTGCTGTCAAATAGTTGGATGTCATCCCTTAACACATAAATATCCTCTAATGGACAATGTGCACATATTCATTGATGAATAAAAACTGATATCCAGTGAATATATCTAAATAGAGAATGTATGGATAAGAATCGAGCATCCAATGTATATCCCTTAATGAACAATGCACGGATATTCGTTAATAGATAAGACCGGATATCCACTGGATATCTCTCTATAGACAATGTACAGACGTTCCGAAAATGATAAGAAACGTAATCCGTAATGGACAATGAATATGAATATTAGTAAATGGATACGGAATGAACATCTAGTGGATATCCCTTTATGGACAGTAGTCGTGTATGGATATAAAACAGACAATTATGGGACATCCATACATGCGAACACGATATTGACAAAAAATTGACCCCGTATGGATATCCTGTGCTGTCTGGAAATATCTAATGGACTGTGGTTGGCATACTGTACTAGGGATGCTTTCGACAAATTAACTTGCGGTTAATAATCTTCATGAGAGGATCTGGAAAAATTGAGTAATTTATACTATAACTTAATTATTCGTGTAGTTTTTCCAATGTGGATAATTTTTAGATATTAACTATATTCTACAGAACGCATCGTTTATTGCGATCGATAAACTAGTTGAGACTAGATGTTACCGACGTGGTAGCTTAGACCCCTAAAGCGTATTGTGTGGCAAATATGCTAGCTGTACTGTTTATCGCGTACTAGGTTCGAGCCCCAGTCCCGGCACTTGCAATGCCGGTGGGTATGGATGTTATATACGCTATCCTTCTAAGACTTAGTCATAACAAACCTTCACAGGTATATCATATTACATGATAGCATCTTCTCTTAATAATCTCTTATCTTCAAGATATTACGTTATTACCGCAGGCTTTTAAAGATACCGAAAAGTATGGAATTTTTTTTATAAAAATGCATCGAAACCGATCTCCTTCAAATTCAATACATAAAGCCTACTTATAAATATCCCCAGATGTTTTATTTATTTTCTACTTATGAAATTAGGGATTATGTGGCTTGAATATATTTGCGTTCTAAGTGAAATAATCTTTAAAGCGAGCACTTTAGTACTAAGATAATATAAAGACGATTACGTTTTTATCATGAAAAAAATTTCATTGTGTATACGGCGGTGTTATATTAGGATTTTTATACCAAAAATAACTTTGAGTTAGAGTTTTCATAAAACAATGAAAATATACGTTAAACATTCCCTTTTTTTTTGGCGAGGAGGGGAAACCCACACGGGCTGCCCATCCCTACTTGGAATGGGTCCGAGTGTCAGCCTCAAACTGACTAAAACCACTCCTCCCAGGGCTCGTCTGTAAAGAATACTCCGAGGGCACTGCAGCCTCCTGGGCTTATTGTGCTCTCCCTGTTTTTAGTTTACACTGTCCATTTTAATACTCCTGTATCACTGACAATGTAATACAGGTCTGAAAATGGGCGAGTTATGATAGTCTCCGGGTCTGGTTGTGTTTGCCCGTAGATATTATAACTCACTCTACCCATTTTTCCTGTGCCGTTGGCAGCAGGTCTGAGAAAATGGGCAGAGTGGTAGTTGCCAGGTCCATTGTCTTTCCCCGTTGATATTATATCCTGCAGTCCAGACCCTGCAGTCGTATAATATCCATTGTCAGCAACGGCTTCGCTACGCAGCGTTCCTCGCTGGACACCACCCCAGTCAAGTCCTCGTCGCGCGCGACGTCACTTTACTTCGGTGCTCTGTTCGGCAACAGTCTCGCCATGCGGTGTCCCTTGATGGTCCATAACCCCATCAAGTCCACACCGCTAACGACGTTGCATCACTTTAGTGAGGACCGCTGTAGCCTCCTCATTGTGATGCAGTTTTATCTGGAATGGATCTATTTTCCCATTCCTTCAACCTTTTGAAGGTTGCTCTTCCAGGCTATGCTCCTTGTCAGCAACGGCCTCGCTACGCGGAATTCCTTGATGGTCCGTCACCCCAGTCAAGTCCACGCCGCATGCGATGTTGCTTCACTTCGCGCCCCTGCATCACTTTAGTAAGGACCGCTGTGGCCTCCTTACTATGATGCAGGTTTATCTGCACCTTCAGCTGGAATGCGCCTATTTTTCCCTTTCCTTCCTGAGGGTTACCCTCCTCTGGCTCGGGAATCCAGACGGGAGGCTCAGGCGCTTTGGAAAGTCCTTGGTGTTGACCGAAGTCACGGACACCCCCTCCCCCAGCTTCTTCACCTCCCGCACTGCGCTCGTGGGCTGATGGGAGGGTCTGCACAGAACATGCTGAGGAACCCCCTCCCTCTCCACGAGTAAGGGGAAAAGATGGTCGCCACGCACGGAGCCCCTTACATACGTGGAAGGCATTTATACAACGGGGTGCGCCTGTGCCCCGAGGCTTGTCGCTAGTGGTCGGGCTCCCCCCCCCCCACCATGCGTCCCATCGGCGCGCACAATACCTTGGGATTGGGAAAGTTTTTATGGTGGTACTTCATCCACGTGGTCAGGGCGGTGAAGCCAAAACCCCCGTGCCCCTCGGAGAGACGTACCCCTGACCTGGATCAGTAGCACGCCACTCCAAGCGGTTTACGGTGTGTGAGCTGGTCCGCGACGTGGTTTTAGCCGGGGTGGATTGGGTTATTAGCCCTACCCCCCAGCAGTATGACCACGTTAACCCTACTCCTCGCGGAGTCTGGCCGTTCTCCTATCCGCCACCTGGAGACGCGCCTGGCAGGTGCTCAACCCCCCACCCTAGTTAAAGGATGGTACCAGGTTAAACATTCCTTAATAATATATACAGAAACCTTACGCCACTTCTTGCACCTTTAAGAAGGTGGAATGCGCACCTAACGTTGTCGAGTGAGCGCTGCTGACCATTAGTTATCGTGAACTTTTAAATTTCACTTACTCTTTTACTATTACTAATATTACCATTACCATTACTATTACTATTTACTATTTCTATTATTACTTTTAATTTTTTTCACTACTCTTTGATTAGAAAATTATTGATACTAATTTTTTAATAAATTCATCTTCTAATTGCCATATGCCGCCTGTTATTTAATGTTGCTGGGGTTAATGTAGAACTGAACGTTTTTAACCCCCGACTCCAAAAGAGGTGTTATAAGTTTGACGCGTATGTTTGTATGTCTGTCTGTCTGTATGTATGTCTGTTTCTTCATATCTCTTCAACGGGTGATCCGATTTTGATGCACTTATTTTTATTTGAAAGAGTATTTTGTCGAGAAGGTTTTTGCCATATTAGATTTTGATGTTTGCTGGCCATCTTGATTACATGCTTTTATTTAACTTGCCTTGTTCTTATGGGTCAAATTTTGCAACTGAATTTTAAAATAGTTATCCCCAACCAATTGAGTTGAAATTTTGCATACACGTTTAGTTTGGATGATAATGCATGGTTAGCAAAGTGACGTCATTTCAAATCCAATATGGCGGACTCCCAAAGAAGGCGGACCAGTTATTTTTTATGCACCCCCATGATATAGGTATCAAATGAAAGGGTTTGTTGAAAAGAATACGAAAATAATATGACGCCACACTAAATTCAATATGGCGGACGCAACTGAATTTTAGAACAAATATCCCCAACCGATCGAGCTGAAATTTTGCATACACGTTTAGTTTGGATGACAATGCATGGTAAGCTAAGTGACGTCATTCCAAATCCAATATGGCGGACCAGTTATTTTTTATGCACCCCCATGATATGGGTATCAAATGAAAGGGCTGCTGTAAAGACGAACTACTAAATAGTTATATTCAAAACAGCAGCTCCCGATATATTCATGCGTATAAGCAAGCAAATCTCGAGGACATAAAGAAAATGTAAGCTGGATTTAAATAAATCATAAGAGTTCGTATATGGAATCAAAATTATTTCATAATTTTTAAAGTTGTGTTAATTTATTTTTTTTATATTAGTTATTTAGTCGATAATTTTGTGTCGGGGTTTTTTAAATTTGTAATTTAATTTTATTAATGAAATACAAGGGACACTTCACTTTGCATTTTATCACTAATGTATTACTATATTTAAAACCTACTGAGAACCTATGATCAATAAACAATTAGGGTAATGGGATTTTCTAGGAATGGTTAAGAATAAGGATAATAGTAACGAATCAATGAAGGTTTTGCTAATGAAATTATGATTAAAAAAAGTCAAAAAGGAAGCTATAATAAAGCTCCAACTGGTCATTAAGTAAGTAATTAGATTTATGAATTTCTATTGATTCTAATAAATTTATTTTAAAGCTTTTTTCCTGCCTGTGTAATAGATTCAGAGAATTTTTGAATTTTGGTTGGGTTGGAGGGAGAAATGAGTGTTTCTGAGGAGCAAACAAGACAAAACAAAATAATCTGATACACTTACTTCATTCTAAAATGTAATTTGAAAAATTTCTTCCGTGAAGGGTAAGTGTTCTTTATATTTAGTTTCAAATGTACGACCAGATTCTCCTACATAATCACTCAATGACCAGTGGAGCATTATTATAGCCCACTTTTTAAAGTCTTTAAATCATAATCTCATTAATAAAATTACTAATATTATTATTTTCATATATCATTTTTGCATTTAAAATGTTACATTTCAGTATACATACTAAAAAAGTATATTCTTTTTAAATGGGCTCATTTAATGAATTTCATTTAGTAGTTGTTACTTCTTGTGGATAAAGTATTACTTAAAATTAGACGATATTGATAATTTCAGATGAATCCGATATGTGGTTTTCGAAATATACGACTTTTAAAGAGGGAATTGGAAGCGCGGTGCGACCAACATCATGACGTCGGAGAATAGTAATATTAATCGGTGAAACTAGTTGATAAACTGAAATTCTTCACAAACACGCATAAGTTTCAAAATACACTGCTTGAGTGAAAGATTTGTAATATTGTGAAACTATAATCACGTGCTGTAGCTAGTCGCTTCGGCTAGCGGGTTCCTATCAAGTGACGTCACGGCCGATACTCGACAAGGCGGGTGCGGGCCATTTTTATGATTTTTTTTAGACGATTTACAGGTCTTACAAAATTCTAGTTTTTTGCACAAAGTCTTAAAATTATAAGATCTTTCCGATAATCAAATAAAAAAAGTGCTAAATGAGCCCATTAAAAAAAATTATAATAGATTTTGTAAAATATCCACCCCCAAAAGGCATTGAATTTAAAAAAAAATCCAATGGTCAATATGTAAACGATTCTAAATATTGTATAGTTGAAAAAACTTATTCAATTTAACTCATAATAATAATAATAATAATAATAATAATAATAATAATAATAATAATAATAAACGGAATTAAAGGCCATACCAGCCTGCCAAAAGTCAGCCGAGTGGTTGTCAGGCCAAATGCAGAAGGCAGTTATCCTGGGGTCCCTCCGTCTTCTTAGGGCACACGAATCTGGAATCTACAGTCACTAACCCTGCGGGATGCGGGGAGTGGCTGTGGATAGTTCGCTGGCGCTTCTCCCGTGAGAATGTCGGAGACACGGGAGAACTGTCCAGCATCGCGCACGCGTAAAAAAAAAAATAATAATAATAATAATAATAATAGACTTTATTTTCATAAGACTTGTAGATACAAGTGTAGAATATTCTCACAAAATTATTAATAAAAATACAAACAACAAATAGAAAATTTCAGGTTTAACAATAGTTAAGAAGGAAAAAATAATAAAATACAGTATAAAACAGCAAAAATAAAATTCAATACAAAAATACAAGCGTACAATCAATCATAATACAAAATTGTCACAATTTAAAAATTCACCAATAGAGTAAAAACTATGTTTTTGCAGCATATTACGAACTCCCGATTTAAATAAATTAAAAGTAGGTAAAGACCTCAAAGAGGTTGGTAATTTATTGAATATCTTAACGGCCATGATCAACGGCCCATTTGCTGATACAGACAAACTGTGTCTCGGTATTTCTATATTAAGTGTAGGTCTAAAATTGTAGGGCGAATTTAGGTCTCTGGTAAGTGTAAACTGATCAGGATGTGACTTAACATAGCAAACGCAATTTAGGATGTATATATTCATTATTTATAGTTAGAAGGTTTAGTTGCTTAAATAGGTCTCTGCGGGAGTATCTAAAGCTTTTGAATGTCATTGTTCTTAGGATTCTTTTTTGGAGTATTAAAACTTCATTAACTCTCGTACAATTTCCCCAACATAAGATACCGTAGTTCAATGTGGAGTAGACATAAGCATAATATGTTATTAAAACGTCAGTTGAAACATAATTTCTGAGCTGCCATAAGACAAAGCAAAAAGTTGATAATTTCGTCAGTATGACATCAATCTGGTTAGTCGACGATAAATACTTTCATACAATTTTCTTGGAGTGAGCAGTATGAGATCAGTTTTGAGATCATTAAGGATGGACCCTGTATACCGACAGTAATTTATCATAATATGAATAACATCGTTTGCAGTGTTACTCAGATCATTAAAATTGTCCGAACTCACAGCTATTAACGCATCATCTACAAAACCACCTGGGAAATAAGAGAAGATATCATTAATGAAAGTAATAAATAAGAGGGGGCTCAATACGCTCCCCTGGGGTACCTCTACTTGGAGCGCTTTGGGCAGTGACTTGTAAGTGACATTTTTGTTTCTCAAAATAACTTTTTGGGTCCGACCTTGTAAATAAGAGGAGATCCAAAGTAGGGCGGGTCCACGTATGCCATAATTGTAAAGTTTGTTCAATAGTAAATCAGTGTTGACCGTGCCAAACGCACGTTTTAGATCAAACAGAATACACGCTATTTTGTTTTTACATTCAAAATTCTGCAGAATATAATTGTAGACTCCCAAAATCGCGTTCTGAGTTGATAATTTGCTCCTAAATCCGAATTGATTAATTGACAAGATTTTCTGTTTCCAGGAATTTTGAAAGCCTAATATGAAAGGCATTTTCATATAATTTAGAGAGAGCGGAGAGTAGGACAATTCCTCTATAGTTCTAGATCTCATCCCGAATTATAATTCTTCAAAAAACAACCCCTTGAGCGCAATGGTTCACACGTTTTCTATGTATTTTGTATAATTCTGAACGGTTTTAATAAAAAAAAATTTAATCTGCTTTCGAAAAGAAAACATCCCCTAACCGCAGTCCTTGTACCATATTTTTTAGTAATTTTTTTACTGTTTTTCCCATGCAATATACGTTATTCTAGAAGTGAAACGCAAATTCAGATTTTTTCAGAGACTAAATAAATGTCATGAAAAATGTGTTTTTTACACTGAAATATATTTTTTTAATTCCGACTTTAATCTCGGAATTTCGACTTTAAACTCGGAATTCCTAGTTTAATCTCGGAATTCTGACTTTAATCTCAGAATTCCGAGTTTAATCTAAGAGTTCGTAAATAAGAGTTGAAAATATGAGACTAATGTTTGAAATGCGTCGGTGTAAAGATGAAGATAAAAAAATGGCTATTATCACCTCTCGAAAAATCCTAACTGAAATACATTTTGTTTTACTCAGGAAAGACAGTAGAGGTCTTTGGGTCATATTTGGTTGAAATTGGATGACTAATAAACTTAGCTACGAATGTGTTACTGTGCAAAGTGTGACACATTGTATATCCATCATTGAAATTTTCCATTTTATTTATAACAAAGTCAAATTAATTATTAACACATGTCATGACAGAACTAACGTATTGTTTATTTTAAATGACACACTCTTGTTTTCCAAATTTAATTATTCGGTATAATTTGGGGGTACTAATTTTCCTTCATACCGCAGTTATATGGGTGATTGCCATCTGAAAGTGGTAGTTAACAAAATGGCGGCCAATCGAAAATGGCGAATGTAGACGTTTAAAAAAACAACCGTTTCTCTGTAAGGTATTGTCCGATTTCAGTGTTCTTTTTTTTAAATGACAGCTTAAATTGTGAACTTTTTGTAAGTTGCCATTAATTTTTTCCATATAAGCAACCATTAATTAGTAAGTCACTGATTAGTGAAAAATACTTTCGTTTTTACAGATAATTTGTTTATCATACATTTTCTTAAAACGTAGACGTTTTATTGTAGCATATTGTAGCACAAACGATTAGCTTTAATTTAGTGCATACACTTTGTGTGTTTGGACAATGTGCACTGGAACAATGCTGTGTGATAAGAATAACAGTATGGGCCAATTTCATAATCGAATTTAAAGTGAGCTTTACATAAAATTACATTTGACTGTGAGAGTAAGTGAGGGATCTGTCACAGTCAAATGTAGCCTAAAGCCAATTTTAAATTCGATTATGAAATTGACCTTTTGTCACGGAAAAATATATGACCGACAATAATCAATACCGATTAAGTTTTATAATTTTTAATAATGAACATTTTTATTCATGCAGATTATACAGATTTTATAAACAATTTTTTATTATTCCTTTTGAAATATTTCTTAACCATATTGTTTCAACTAAACTTTCACAAATCATCTTCGCTGTCACTACATTCATATGGTTCATCAAAACATACATCTTCTGCAGTTTCCTCGGCTCATGCATATTTTCACATTTAGTCAGTTTACACGCGCTGGTATATTTCAACTAATTCATCATACAAGTGCACAATGGTAGTTGGCATGACCTTGCACAAGAACAACTCAAAAGTTCCAAAACTACTTCAGGTGCGGGTGCTTCCATCATCCAGTTGCTGCAGAATATTCCATCATTGTTTGTCACCCATCCATGATCTTGTGCTTCTGGAACTTGGGGATAATTTTCCAGACATCGCTTCCAAATTGCTGCATAGAATGATGGCAAAGACAGTCTTCACATGGAGGAAGTTGTGTTGATTCAACATCACCTTGTCTACTTCGGAAAATTTGGTATCTCAGGTCATTTATGCTCTCTGTTTTGGTATTTCTTGAATCAAATTGGCTTAAGGCTACATTTGACTGTGACAAATCCCTCACTTACTATCACAGTCAAATGTCATTTTATTTAAAGCTCACTTTAAATTCGATTATGAAATTGGCCCATACTGTTATTCTTATCACACAGCATTGTTCCAGTGCACATTGTCCAAACACACAAATGAATGCACTAAATTAAAGCTAATCGTTTGTGCTACAATATTTGTTCAAAACATTTGTTTCTAAAACGTCTACGTTTTAAGAAAATTTATGATAAACAAACAAATTATCTGTAAAAACGAAAGTATTTTTCACTAATCAGCGATTTACTAATTAACGGTTGCTTATATGAAAAAAATTAATGGAAACTTACAAGAAGTTCACAATTTAGGCTGTCATTTAAAAAAATAACACTGAAATCGGACAATACCTTACAGAGATATGGTCGTTTTATTAAACGTCTACATCAGCCATCTTGGGTTGGCCACCATTTTTATTAGCTACCACATTCAGATGGCAATCATAGTTTTTTGCTATCTCTGTATATCCATATAACTGCGGTATGAAGGAAAATTAGTACCCCTAAATTATATCAATATCTTGGCTGGCCCATATACTAATATAGAGTAAATAGGACAAACAGTTTGTAAGATAATACTATGTTTTATATATCATTGAAAAGCTTTTTTTACAGGCTTTAAGATGATGTAAAAATATACAGGGTGTTAAATTACAACCCAAGTAAGCTCATATCTCCAAAAATAAGATGTTCAGTAGTTTTTCTGACAATATTTTTGGAAAATACATGTGATTTTCCACTTTAACTTTTATTAATAAACTTTTTCACCCAACTCCAAAAATAATGAAAAATAATGAACTTAAATGGAGTTTTAATGTTAGCGAGACCACTCTATACATTCCCAAATAGTTTTTCGAATAAAAATCTGTATAACCGCGTATATACAGACGGATTAACCAGGGTACAGTGATTCAAGAAATAAATTAACAATAAAAACAAAATAAATTTCTTTGAACTGTTAAACTAATAGGAACGGTAATGTATGTTTCTTTATATGGATTTTGATATTTATTTTAAAAAAGTTTAAAACTAGGGTTAGTTACAGAAAATTTGATTCTCTACATCTTTATATTAACTAAGTTTCGTCTAGGAGATAATAGAAACTAAATACCGAAAACAAACTTATTTTCAGTTCAATTTTGTTCGTATGAAGATGAGTGCGATAGTGTAATCGCCAGAAAGAAATTATTTTATTGTTATTGAAGTGTTCAAGAACCGCTGCCTAAGGAATCACTACTGCTTCCACATTCAGATTTCCCATCCAAGCCTCTTAGAACTGAAAAAAATTTGGTACTATATTTGCACTAAACTATGCGAAAAAACCGCTGCTCAAGGAATCACTACTTCCACATCCAGATTTTCTTTCCGAGTCTCTAACGAAAAAAAATTGTATGTGGAAATAATTGTTAATGAAAATTTAATAATATAATATTTGAAATCGCCTGATGAAGTAAAAAAAAATTAAGGCCTTTGGTTTTTGTATACACACTAAATCACAATTTTATTTTTTTCTTTAATAATGGGGTTGTGGTGGTAATGGGGGTGGCTAATGCCGAAAAATGTTTTGAGACCTTAGGCTTCTCTTATATATACTAAATTCCAATTCCAAGCAAGTAAGAATCCATCTCTTACTTGCTTGATTTACCTATTTACCAAAATTTATCCCCCAACCCTTCAACGGAATAAGATCAAAATATAATCTAGTTCTAGATCTCATTAAAATACATGCGTGTACCAAATTTCAAGACGATTACAGAGTAATCGTGCACACAAGAAAAGTTACAGACAGACAGTACAAATTTGTAGTGAAAAGTAGGCAAATTTGGGCAAAATCGGCTGAACACGTGCCTCCGCGACCATCAATGTAATTTCCATGTATGAACCTTCATAATATCCTTTTATAAGGTTCTAGAAATGACCATAAGGGCAAAAATATAGTATCTCGTATTTTTTTATTTTTATTTTTGTCTATTTGTGATTTTTTGTACAACCTATTATTAATTAGTGAAATTTGATTTTATCTCAACATTTTTAAGAATATCAAATTGTTTAAACAATTATATGCATGCATTAAATATGCATTAAATTTATTTATTTATTTATTTATTTATTTATTTATTTATTTATTTATTTATTTATTTATTTATTTATTTATTTATTTATTTATTTATTTATTTATTTATTTATTTATTTATTTATTTATTTATTTATTTATTTATTTATTTATTTATTTATTTATTTATTTATTTATTCATTTATTTATTTATATACAATTTATAAAAATGTGCAAATGTTATTATTTCGATAATTACAATAAACAAATGATTTGGTGAGCACCTAGATGTTGGAACATCTGTATGTGCCTTTATAAATTTCCTAGTGGGTATATTATTTATTTACATTAATTTTGTATGGAAAATACTACATTATTCACATAGAAAATTGAAATCTTCGAAATTGAGAATATAATCTTATACCTATATATTCATGTCATTACTACATTATGTCATAATCCTGAGAAATTTTTCATAGTTTTTTATAATGTATACTTTAATTTTTTTGTTGAAATTTTTCTTATTTTTCATTTGTTTTATATCCGTTGGTAAAAGTTGTAAAACTTTGGGGCCAAATAATCTATAAATTTTAGGTTTATAGTCCTTCGATTATTTGCTATAATTATTTGCCTATTTTCGTTAGCTCTAATCAGATACTGGTGGCTGACAATAGTTTTGGAGTTTTTCTGTTTTATGAATGTATGAGCAAACTGACTGTATATACAGTGTGTTTATATTACAAATGTCCTCATTAAAGAGCATGCTCGTGGGGTATAATTTATTTCTATTGTAGATTATTTTTACAATTGTATTTTGTATAACAGTCAGTGGTTGTGGTTTTTTTTTTGTCCCGCCCCAAGCAATTAATCCATATCTTATTAGAGATTCTACTAAGGATTTGTACACTAGTTATAGCAAAATAAATTTATTTAAATATATTATAATTGTTTGAACAATATCATAAACATTAAAATATTACCAGAAATTAGAATGTGATTAATTCATAATAATTTGCGCAATAAAATCGCAAATGAACAATAGTATACGTCAAAAATAATAATAATAATTTTATTTATATTTAATTTTTTAAATGTAACCCATTTTAACCCAATTAACCCTATGATATAAATTTGAACTGCCCTATTGCGCATCCTGCAATCATATCTATTTAAAAAATGTAGTTGAATCGATTTGCGGCATTATTTCTGCTTTACAAAAATTCCTTAATTTTTTCCATTGGTTCTGATTGCTGCAACGTCGTTTTACAGCACCGTCCCATTATTTAAAAGAGAAATATTTTTTTGCTTGTGAGAAAAGAGTAAAAGTTTTATGCACATTACCTTTGAGTTTCCAATATGTATAATAATTTTACACATTTCTCATTGTTTACTAAAATTATTATTTTTAACAGTTTTAGTCAGTCCTCTCACATAATTTACCAGTTTAGTTACAAATATTAAATTATATAATTTGATTTACAAACATTTGACGTTTAATCCATATTCCTAGATTGAATCTCCATATTTTATAATAATTGTATAAAGGTATAAGAGTACTTAATCAAAAAGACACTAAAAAGATGTAAATAACAATTTTCTACATGCCAATATTATATGCATTCACGCGTATAGAGCTTCGCGGGCTGAGGAGCGGGGAGGCATCTTAGAGTGCGACGGGAAACGTAGAAGCTGAGACAGGTGCAACTGGGGTTGAGGCATAATTTTGACAACAACTAACTATTTAATTCATAACTCGCTTATTTATGATCGAAACTCAAACTGAAAAAAAATAATCGAATCTTGATAGTATACGCTACAACTTTTATCTTATTAAATTTTTAAAATTTTGGTTGGTCTGTCTACAATCTACAACAAATTTGCCAAAACAACAAAGTAAATATTCGCATAATAAGAGAGCTACGCAAGGTTTTAGGAAATAGTTTACGCTTTAAACAATGCATTTTTATTGCATATAAATAGCCATAACTTTTTTATTATCTTCATCAAAAATTAAAAAACTGCTAGAAAGATTCGGCAAATATCTAATTTTTCCATTTTTTTTTCGTTTTTTCACTTCTGGGGGTTGTTTGGACACCGATATCGTTAGAGGAATTTAGGGTGTGTGTATATACACGTCAAGAATTATGTAATGGAGTTATCAGCACATTTTTACCTTCCAATGTTCCACGGAAGTCAACAAAGATCTTGTTTTCAACTGTACTATAAACACCGAATAAACAAATTTTTGAAATATGAAATACTGTTTGTACCCGATACAACATTTTAGCCTACAACTATACAGTAATATGTGCCAGAGAGCTTTAAAACAAGTTTCAGCGGGCTGTGTTATCGGCAGATATAATTGGCCATTGTAGGTAAATATTTCCACATTGAATGGAATTGGAATCTAATGCTAATGAAAATTGATTAAAGTTTATAGAATAACTTGGGTAACTGTGACATTTTAATGATCTATATTTAACCACAGGTATCAATAGAGAGTGCGAGTTTGGTTTGAAATGCATTCCAGAAGGTACCAAATTAGAATCTATAAAACCGCAGAACTCCATATTGACCACTGACTATTTGTGTTTGGTATGACTTGGGTATAAGTGGCTATCCCGTGCTGATTTCATTATTTAAAGTGATTATAAAGTATTTATTTGTTGTAAATTTTGAAACAGTTACAATTAAATATAGTTGCGTTTTCCTGGCACACGTCATACTCTTCCAGATTTTAATATCTCATTACTACTTTTGCAGACAGAGAGAATAATTTTTAGGCTCCTAATTAATTTAATTAAATATTTCTCCGTGTTACTCTTGTTCAGGTGGAGATTTTTATACACCACATATTAGAAATACTACTTTTAAAGAGATACAATTCATGCCTCTAACAATAATTATTTCTCGCATTCATGTTTCTCTGATATTCAGCGTGTAAGTGATGGTGTAAAAAGAAATATGTTGAGTTATACCAAGCGATTAACAAGAAACACGATCGATAATCCGGTGATTTTAGCTTCAAAAATAACGATTTTTCGGAAAGTTTTGGGACTAGAGAAAAATTAGTCGACCCCCTACAGAATTTCCTCAGAAATCTGAAAAAAAATAGTGTCGACCACTCAAAGCGGCGGCTTTAATCGGTATTTAACTTTGTAAATAAAATGAATTTTTCAACTTAGTTTTTTGTTTATATCTTCGCTTCTAAAGATCGTAGAAAAACGTTCGACCCGTCAATTTCTTCGTCGTGAGCTCCCCTATAAGAACGAATCTTTTTCTTTTATTGCTAATAACATTTTATGGCAAAAAACTGGAAAAAATTAGATTTTTCGATCCTCGAATTGGAAGTACTGTAAAAACAAATATAAAATCTGTATGTTAACGATATTATGAGAAATAGTACATATTTTTACCCTTAATAAAATGCACTTTGTACCGTTGCAAAATATTAATTATTTTTTGCAATTAATTTATCAAAAAAAATTCAAACTGTTATATTAAAAGATCAAATTAATATTTTACAGTTCTGTTTCGATAAATACATTTTATTTGACGTATATTTACATAATCAAAAAGAATATTGCAAAAAAATTTTAATGTGCGACTTTTTTAGGCAAAAAATCAATTTTGCAACTTAAACAAATGTCTCAGTGGATTTTGCATGCAATTTATTGCAACCAACGGCATTTCAATTGTCATAAAAAAATACGAATTAAAAAAAAGTTTATACTCCGATGCTTTGAAGCCGAGATATGAAGAATTCACGTTTTTTGTAATTACGGCGAAATTTGAAAATATTTTTACTTGAAAATTTAACTAAATATTTCTCAGTGTATGTTATCACTTACAAGAAGTACCATGTCTATATATAAAAATAGGCCATTGAAAAAAAATCGAGAAAATTGTATCTTTGGCTTTCCCGTTCACCCTAGACGCCAGATCCCCGTCCCCCATTCACTGCGAGCGGCGTACTTGGACAGTTTCACCGTGGCGGCAGCTTTATTTCTCTGTTTCTCGGCTTCAAGACGTTTTATGGACGCTTTATGGACGTTTTCTTTTTAATTCAACTTATTTTTTCTCAGCCTTCAATTCTTCGATTATTTTTCAATCATTCAATTACTTTGCTTCATAAAATAAATATTAAAGATTACATACAATTTATTTGATAATACGTTGATGAGTGAATAGTTTTTACTCTTATTGGGGATAAAAAAAGGTATACATTTTGTATTTAAAAATTAATTGATCACGACTTTCCGTTAATGAATTTATACCACGCTCCTTCTTTGTTTATACTTTGAATATCACATAAACACAACTTTTAAATTGTGTTTATGTCATGTGATAAACGTGAAATCAAATGTATGGAAGTCGTGGTAACGTCACGCTTTAAAATCAAAAAGTCACAGTAACAATTCACGGCTTGATTGAAAAATTACGACATCGCCCATCACCTACTTCTGGCATGTGGTTCTAGTAGCGCTACTTTCGAATCGATCATATTTGTAACTGCCTTCACAAAATTTAAAAAGGAGGGAGTTCTCTGTTCGAACCGTATATCTTTTTTTATGTTTTTACAATCATTACTTATAAATTGGCTCAAGCGATTTCCGTGGAATCTTCCCAAATTGCTCATCAAGCTCCGTCTAGTAGAAGGTAAACAAAAATTGCAAACCAGATTTCTTTAGTGGAGGGTTTGGCGCAGTCGCTAATGATAATTTAATTTTTTATTTTGTGCTTCAGATTCCGTCGAAATTGCATTAAAATTAGTAGTTATTAAGTATTTTGGGAGTAGCTTATAACGAATCTGATGTCAAAAGCTAAGAATTCAAGACGTCGAATCCAATATGGCTGCGATAATTGCAATGTCTTTGCAAAGTATGAAATTTGATACATAGGAATTTCAGGATCCTTTGATAACGAGCCTAATGTTAAAATTTAAAAAGTGTATTTACTAGTCTTTAAAAAGTATATTTTATTGTGTAGAAGCTAAATAAAGGAGTCACTAAAAATGGCAAAAAAAGAAATAATAAAAAAATCGAACCGCCTTCAAAAATTATGAAATAAAATTTCACTCTTGCCCAGTTAATTAAACCTTATTACTGTTATTACCTAATATCGATATGGAGGTGTAAAAATGAACAAATAATGAATTCAAATGTAATTTTTAGCTACCTTTTTGAAGGCGGTTTATTTTTTTTATTTTTCAAAAATATTCTGTCCAATGGGGGTTGTCCAATGAGTTTTTTTGGGTGTGTGCCTGTATGAATATCACCGGATCCTCCACCATTTTATAGAAAACCGCGTATGCAAATATATTACACACACACAAAAAAAGTGAAAAGTTAGCTGTTTCTGGGACTCCATTGGGTAAACCCAATTTATTTCGACATGCTGAATACGAATCAGGTGTCCGTTTAGCTCCATCACCCACCAATTTTTAGTAAATCCTGAAAATAACCTAAATTATAAGGTTTTCTTTAAGGTTATTTTCTCGATACAAAAAAATGGTGGATGATGAAGCTCATCGAACATCTGATTCGTGTTCAGCACGTCGAAATACATAGTTCCAGGAACACACTTTTTTTATTTTGTGGAGCTGTGTAATTAATACTTTGTCCATCTGATTATATGCCGAAATATATATTTTCTTTTGTGTTTAGACTGAATATGTATTTTATACACACACCCATGGGATATTATAGTGAAACAACTGGGTTTTAACAACAAAAATTTAGCGTCACGGTATGTACACGAATTATAAAACAAGCGATTTTATTTTCAGGACGTGTTGATACCCAAATAAGTAAATGTATTACCGGTAACTATTATACGTGAGTTAGATCAAAGATTCTTGCACCCTTACTAAAATTAGGTAATAAACAGGGTAGACTGAAAAGTTAGATACTTCATCCCTTAAGTAATCTTACTTGATTATATCGCTGTTCGACCAAAGCGGGAACAGAGTACACATCCACAGTTTACCAACGTAGTTTACATAGCGGTAACTTAGAGTTTGTGTAAAGTACCCAAAGCACCGTTTGCATACAAGAACGAGATATATAAGTCGGCAAAATATGCACCTTTATATGACCAAACACTTCTCCACTTTAATCAACAAGCGTTCAGGTAAACATAATGTGTTGAAGCACTACGCAATGAATACAGACTTAAAGATAAGATTTTGCAGAGTGAGAGGGAAATATGCATTTATTTTCGAATTATTATAAATATTTAAGAAACCGAACATAATATAATCTTTAAAACTGTTTTAGATACTTGCTATTGTTCTAACGAATACAACTACATATATATTTTTTTGTATATTTCTGTTGGATTGAATCTTGTAATTTGTCAAAAAAAATAGGCCCTAATTTCATATTATTAGAGCATGGCATTTAACTACATACAAAATGTATGATAAAAACTGTAAATGGTTGTGTTCCTTAGAGCAATGGGAAGTACCTGAAATATATTAAAGATTATACAGAGTACACTTTTTTAAATATTTATAATAAACCAAAAATAAACGCATATTTCCCTGTCACTCTGCAAAATCCTATCCTTAAAGAAGAACTCGTTTAAATTTCATTTAAAACTCTTATCCGTATTTTCCTTATAGGGATTTTATTCCTAATTTCCGGATGGTTACCGGTCATATTTTGGAACAAGTGTTTTTAATTAAAAATTTATTTAGGGGCATTATTGTGAATAAATTTATTTATGTATGGAACCTTGAATAACATCCCCTTGTTATAGCTACACTATAGACGTAATATCTGCAAATTAGAGATGAACATATTAACTATATTTTTTTTAAATTAAAATATAAAATATATCCATATACACATACAGGATGTCTATTTTACGAAAGCCACGACACATACCTCGCGTAATATCTATTGTGAAAGAACTGAAAATTAGGAAAACCTTAACCGCTTACATTTTTATTATTTGAGAAGATGGGAAAAAACTAATAGATGAAAGCGGAAAGCAAAGTTGACAAGTTTAATAATACAATATGCATATTGCATTATTTAGTGGAATTTATTTCGAAGGCGGCAAAAGTGTGGCAAAAAAATTAAGGAGGCTTTTTATGAACTTTTCGAATTTAATATTGAAATTAAAAAAAACATATATATATATATATACAGAGTATTGTTTTTTGAAGAATAACAAAAACAGAGACTTCAAAAAATACGCGCAAAAAATGCTTCCACAATTAAGTTAGGCATTAACTTTTTTTCAACAATAATTATTAGGTTTTAATTACCAATTTTATGGAAGTGGTAAAATAAATAAATAAATAAATAAATCTATTGAATTCCTCTCATTTATTAAAGATTAGTAAAACAGCATCATAACATGCCTGTTGACAACAACAATAACGGTATCACCAAAGTTGCATATCCATAATGCACATAGTAACAAAATAACAACAAAATATCAACAGAATAATCGTACGACAAACAAACAATGCAGATATTGTCTTAAAACGTATTTACAAATTAGAATTATAATATGTTCAAAATGTTCTCCTTAGCTTCAGTACATTTTCCAGTGTGGCTCACGAGATCACCGATTCATCTCTTTAACACATCTGGACTGTTCCTAATTTCATTGCGACATTTAGCAATCCTTTGAATTAATTGATCCCTGGCATTAATTTCCACATTTTAGACCTCACCCTTTAAGTGAACCCATAAAATATAATCTAAAACTAACTGATTTAACCTTTAAAGGCATTGTTTAAAATTGTCACTGTAGATAATGGTAGGCCTTACTTTAAACTGACAACTATTAGAAAACTTGTAAACAAATGACAACTTTAAATAATAGTTGCTTTCTTTCTACCAGTGAACTGAGCTGAATTTAAGAAATCTAACTTAGTTGGGTGTTCTATTTGATTCAGACTAGCTCATTCGAATACCATCCCCTTTACCTACGCCAAGTCTACCAGATTTCATCCTAAACTTTAGCAACATGTCTAAGTTGGATTCATTTATCAAAATACCTAAATCTTGAATCAAAAACTTAAGTACCTAAATCTAGAATCTAAATCTTAACACCGCGCATCCGTAAACCTGCTGGTCTGTTTTAACTGTACTTTTTGCAAGTTAGTTTAGATAAGAATCTCAAATTTAGGTTTTAAAAAATTCGTTACCGAATCTTTTAGAAAATGTAAATATCCGAGGTATGTTCTTTCAACATGATGGGGCCCGCATTTCTTCAACCAAATTATAAACCATTTAATTGATACATATCCAAACAGATGGATAGGTCACGGAGGTCCTCATGTATGACCGCCAAAGCCCCCGGATTTCAATCATGTAGATTATTTTTTATGAGGTCACTTTAAGTGTGAGGTCTACAATGTGAACATTAATTACAGGGATCAACTAATTCAAAGGATTGTTGAATACCGCATCGAAATTAGAAAGAATACAGATGTGGTAAGAAGATGAACTGGTTATCTCGTGGACCTCACAAGAATTGGTAATTAAAACATAATAATTACACCGGCACACAAAAAAGAAAGTCGTGAACATGAAACAAAACATGTCAAAATGTAATGTAATATAACTTTGTAAGCTGAATTCAAATCTGCCTGAATAGGCCAGATTTGGCCTACGCCATCGGAATTTTTTTCTACATTCGATGAAATTCAAGCGTTCTTCTTGAAAACTGAGAACTTTTGACTACATAGGCCAAATCTGATGGCAGATTCGGATTCAGCCCACAAAACACATGCAATCTGATAGGTTTTGTTTCAGGTTCACGACTTTTTTGCATCGGTGTTATTAAAGAAAAAAAATAAATGCCTAATTTAATTGTGGAAACATTTTTTAAGCTTTCATTCATCGATATTTTTTCAAGTCTCAGAGATTGCAATTTATTTCTAAGACGGCAAAAGTGTGACGAAAAAATTAATGATGCCACCTTGTTCCGTTTTATGCACTTTTATGCACTTTTCGAATTTAATACTGAAATAAAAAAAAACATACATATATTTTGTCGACGAACAACAAAAACATTTTTGTTCATGTCCGGACCTGATTTCTTTTGTGTCTCACATGTACTTATTCAGGATCACTAGTGTATTATATGTGCCAAATATGAACTCTTTATTCCATTCCTTTACAAAGTAAGAACCAAAAGGTTTTGTCAAAAATACATAAAATTTCAGCAACGAGGGCCAACTAGCGTTTTCTATGGGTGATTCTGATTACAGTCGATGTCCTCTATCTGCCAGTTAAACCATGTCCGTATCCTCGTTTCCCGTATAAATAAGAATCTTATTACATGGCAGGTATATATTAAATTTGTGAAGATAATGACAAAAGTAAGTAAAAATTAAAAGAACACGTACTATTTACTTTCTTATAATTACTATTAAACAAAAACTGTTCTAGAGTACTGACTGACAATTTTTTACATTTACGCCCAAAATTATGCCATTTGTAATTGCAATAGGTAATTTCTATTTTTTCCCTTTCATTCAATGACAGTGCTGTTATTGATTGACAAAATTCTTTTAACAGATTAATGGTGTAGAACTGTTAAAGAACTGAAGAAGGGACAGCTTATAGATCGACTTTATTTGCATGAGCGTAGAGAGAAACAGATAAAGGGAAAATTCCTCGTGAATGATAGCAAAAATAAAATATTTTATAGAGACATCCAATCATCATATTGTGTTATAATACAGACCCCATTTTCGAGTTGAAGTTGTTTATTTAAAGAACATTTCAAAATAATTGTAGAAATATTTGACTGCTTCCTGTCATTAAGCTACTGAGAATACCATGGAAATTTGCCAGACTGTGAGGGCATAGGAACAACAACATAACATAAGCTAAGTAGCACAATACGACTGGTAGTGACGACAGTACTTAAAGTTATTACCCTACGTCTGTTAAAGAACTCTGAGGGCACTGCAGCCTATTGGGCTCGTTGTGCTCTATCTGTTCTGGTTCGCTCTACTCACCTGGATACCCCTGTGCCACTGATCAGGTTATTCAGGTCTGGGTCTGTCTGTTTTTGACCGTAAATAATATACCTTCTGCGGATCAATGCCTCGCTTTTGAATACCACATCATCCATCGCCTCTGGTTCCTGTCAGCGTAATCTTCAGCCCAGGTCGCCGCCGAATTTTTCGATTATATACAAGTGCTTCTTGACCAGAAAATGTACTGTTAGAAGCCTTACTGTAATTCTCAACTACGTCGTGTTCTTAATGAGCTCTTCAGTTTGTTTTGGACATGGTTCTTTAATTTTCTCATGTCGATGTCGTAGAATATTCCTCAGGTGATGTTTGTGTTTATTCTTATCCCATTCTTTGATAATCCTTCTGGCCGAACTTTTGGTGAATTCTAAGCACATAATATGTTAGTTGCTTCTCGTCTAGCAACTATAACACCTCGTTAGAGGCTAATTCCTTTAGTGCCGCCTGACTGCCTGATAGAATGGAGAACTGATGGTTATCATGTCGTTGATTAGCATTCTCACGTACATATTCAAGTTGCATATCCTTGGTTCATATCGATAACGGCATTCTCCAATGGCAAAATTGACCCTTAAACATAAAATCCAAAGGAAAAGGAATACGAGAACATAACAAATCACTAATAATATAATGATATGCTAAAATAATAGAATAGGATTATCAATGACCCATCCAGCCTGGATAACACCATATTAAACACGAATGCCTTCATTGTTGCCTGATGCGAAGGAGATCTGTTGATTTACGTATGCTCTTTTAGGTAACCGTGTGAGCATTCAAGTATAGCTAGAATATCTGCCTGGACGCAGTGGATTAGTGTCCCAAAGAAAGGGTCATACCCGTGCTTACCCTTTCGACGTATTTTCCTGCTACAGTTCCTATTTCCTAACTATATACCAAGTAATATGTCATGAGTTTCTGTTTGTTAATCCTTCCAATCGTTAATTGAGATATTGAAAGGCTTGTTGAACGTGATTTTTGATCTCGTATAACCTAACCTCTTGTTCAGTTGAGTAAAAAATTTACTATCCTCGCGTGTCTGTCTGTCCTCGTGAAGACTCGGGTTGTTTGAGTTTTGTAGTCTGTATGTTTCCCCTAGATCACTATGCTAAGCGGGAGGAGGTTAAGTAGGGTTTCCTCCCAAGTAAGCCAGTTCTATGTGTCCTGTTTTTGTGCAAGTTACTTAACATAATTTTGCTCAATGATTCATTGCATCCATATGAATAATAAAATGCAATGATGTTTCGGTTTTCAGAGCAGCGTTAATTTGGTTTTCGGTTTCGGTTTTCAAAGCAGCGTCAATTCGGTTTTCGGTTTCGATTCCTGTTAGGTAATTACGGTGCGGTTTTCGGTTAAAATTAAATTAATGCTTCCAGGGACCGAAAATGAAATTTATTTCTGCTCCGTTTCGGTTACGGTTACCTAACGTATACCATGTTCGGTATTCAGTTTCGGTTTTTAAAGCAGAGCCAATACGGTTTTCGGTTACAATTTCGGTTTTCCAGAATCTCTCATTTCGGTTTTCGGTTACGGTTTCGGTTCGGTTACAGTCCCTGGTGATTTCACATAGTTATTTCGCTTCATGAGATAAGTAAAATAACGTAACGCTATGAGGACATCCAGTTGGGAAGGCAGTAATGTATTTCTGCACCCCTCTGTCTACAGTTATGGGCCAGACAATCGCTGTAAAAGTATAAAACGGAACACCATTTATCTTTGTTACTTTGTGATTAATATTGACAATGGGAATTTTAAAGATGTTATAGTCACTACCCTTTTATATTCATTATTGCACTGATTTATCAGCTTAATTCATTTATTTTGCTTAAAAGTGGTGTATATAAAACAAAAGAAAATATAATTAATTTTTAAGCAACATGATTTTAATGGGAGTTTTTAAATGGAGAAAGTTTATAGAAAACACAAAATTGCATTTCATTATTTATCTAAACATCAATCAAATATCATTGTTAACATTTAGTCTGGGGTCCCAACGTATCTTGTCCTTTAAAAAAATACATGAAAGGGTGTTTTATTTCAGAGGAATTAAGGAAGTCGTTTTGGCTAATGACGAATTCAGAAGCTGTAGAGACTGTCTATTAGAAGAAGCCAGTTTTAAAATACTCGTCTATTACGCCGCACAGACCAAAATTGTTTGAGTAAGATATATTCTAGAGCACAATAAGCCCACGGGGCTGCAATGCCCTCAGAGTATTTTCTCAATCAGTTAGAGTCTGACACTCAGATCTATTCCAGCAATGGGTAGACCGTGTAAATTTCCCCTCCTCGAAAAAAAAAAGATAAAGATATATTCTGTATAAAAAAAGGTGCTATAACTTCAATCCCATGATTTTGTTTTTTAAGAGGTTATATTACACTTATTTAAGTGAAATTTTATGTAAAAATCTTTTGCCCTGTAATAATAGGTAATAGAATTTTAAAATTCCTTTTAAATTTTGGCGTATTAATGGTTTCGTGATATGGGTTTAGACACGTTTGCTGCAATCCTTTCATTTTTTTACCACATCAACCGGAGAGAGAACGCAAAATGTCTGGCATGACGATGTGAATTAGAAGAAGAAGAATTCTATCTTACTGTGCACTCTTCAACCGGAAAAATATTTATCTCAATCGAAGTAAGACCAAAAAATGCCTATTTTTTCTTTCTTGTAATATACAGTGTGTTTCGCTACTCGTGAAGACACCCCTGTATCTTTTTTATTTGTGGCAGAATTCATTTCAATTTTTTATCAGCCATACAACTCCAAAAGACGACTTTATTCAACATATAAATGCCGCCTAGATCTAAAACGTCGGCCTACTGCGGTAAAAAGAAAATCGCAATTTTCGATAAATCATAGTAGGCTTAGAGATAGACAAAAATTGTGTTACTGAAAGTTGTTCAGAATCACTAGATATGCCCCCTGTAAAATTTTATAAAAATCGGAATATTTAAAAAACATATTTTTGTTTCACTTCTCGTGAAGACACCCCTGTATCTTTTTTATTTGTGGCTGAATTCATTTCAAATTTTTGTCAGCTATAGAACTCCATAAGACGACTTTATCAAACACATAAAGAGAACTTTTTACAGCAAATGAAAGTCGTGTACAATTATTAATGAAATTATTTAATATTTAACTACACGCGTATGCAAAATTTCAGCTCGATTGGATAACGGGTGGGTGAATTTGATACATACATACAGATTTCCAAGTATTATAAAACCATTGAAAAAAGAAAACGATATTACATTTAAGTTGACGTGTAATAATAAAAACTGGCCTTTTTAGCGTTTTATTGAATGCCGATTTTTGTTCACAACTTTCATTTGTTTGAAAAAGTTCTCTTTAGATGTTAGATAAAATCGTCTTATGAAGTTGTGTAGCTGATAAAAATTTGAAATGAATTCGGCAACAAATAAAAAAGATAGGGGGGTGTCTTCACGAGAAGTGAAACAAAAATTTTTTTTGAAAATATTCCGATTTTCTCAAAATTGTACAGGGGGGGCATATCAAGTGATTCCGAACAACTTTCATTAACAAAATTTTTGTCTATCTCTAAGCCTACTATGATTTCTCGAAAATTGCGATTTTCTTTTTATGCAGTAGGCTGGCGCTTTAGATCGAGGCGGCATTTATGTATTGAATAAAGTCGTCTCATGGAGTTGTACGGCTGATAAAAATTTGAAATGAATTTGGTCACAAATAAAAAAGATACAGGGGTATCTTCACGAGAAGTGAAACACACTGTACAACATGCCACACTTCGTTTTTGATTTTATTAGATTTTGTGCAATTTAAAATAATTTTAAGTAAAATACTGAGAATTATGTAATCTATTACAATCTTCATTGCCTGGAAGTTTTAAGTAAATCTTGTAATTCATGTTATAAAGTTTTAATTTTTCTTATGATAATTTAATGATATTTCCTATTTTTTATATTTTAATATAACACACCAAAAATAATTGTTTTTGTTTTGACTTTCAGTGTTTCTAAGCTTTTTTTAGTTTAAATTTCATCCAAATAATACACATTCCAATTCTTTCATGAAAAAAAAAATAATGTTAGTGAAGAGGCTTGAATTAACAAGCACAATTTAAAAAAATATTAAACACCTTTTGAGAATAACTTGAAAATATTAAAGACAAAAGTTTGCAATTTTATTTTGACAAAATAAATGTATTTAGAACTTTAAATAATTGAACAAAAAGAAATTAAAAACGGTGCAAATAATTAAAACTATAACTGGTTTTCAAAATGAATGCCCCCAGCGTCAATACATTTTCGACAACGTTTTAATATGTTTTTCACTGACCTCAGTCACTTCCGGGTTATTTCTAATGTTATCACATACAGTAATAATTTTTTCTAGAAGCTGTTCTCGTGTATTGAACTTTTCAGTGTACGCCTTTGACTTGAGTTGACCCCATAAAAAATAATCTAGAGATGTAAGATCAGGAGACCGCGACCAATCCATCTGTTTTTGTAATGCTGGTTCAGATAATCCCGGACCGATACAGAAAAATGGGGTCCAGCACCATCGTGCTGAAACCACAAACCCCTAGTTATTGATGCCTTCTAATAAATCTGGCAAGATATCTCTAAAAAAGTTTAAATAAACTTCATCAGTTAGCCTTTCTTCAGAAATGTGGGGCCTTATTAGATGATTATTGTAAATACCACACCACACATTAATATTAAATCTGTATTGGGAATGTTTCTGAATCACTGCATGTTTATTTTCGGTTGCCCAAACATGCGGATTTCTACAGTTGTTAATTCCATCACATGTGAATTAGGCTTCATTCGTGAATAGAACTCTCGATATTGTTCTCCTGTGAGCCAAAATCCAGCTACAAAATGTTAAGCGGGGAACTTCGTCGCCGTCTTTTAGACGTTGAACTGTTTCAACATGAAATGGATACAAATTTTCCGTCTTTAATGTTCGCCATACTCTTGTCTTAGGTACTGCTAACTCATTACTTATTTTTCTAACACTTATGGATGGATTATTTTCCACAACCTGTAATATTTGCTCTTCTTGTGGAAAAGCTCTGGGAACATGTTCATGCTTTGTCATTGACGGAAATTTTTCCCTACTAAATTGGTATACCTCTGAAAACGTTTTATGATCTGGTATACGGCGATTTGGTGTGTGTGTGTGTGTTATGTTAAATGGCACTGGTCATAAACCAAATAGCCAGACATTTGTTGTCTATTCAACGGATTGTTAAAAATAATCAAGAGAGAGTGGAATAAAAATTACACCTATTAAAATATGTAATAAAAAAAAATTAATATACATTTTCATTTAAAAATTCCAATCAAATAATAATTATCAAGTATAAACTGAATTGTTTTCAAACATTTGTTACAGAATATTTGTTCAGATACATACATATATATACACAAATCTACATACATATACACATATAAATATTTTTTTGTTTAAACTTTTTTTTTTTTTTTTAATATTTTTATTTCTTTATTTTTTAATTACCCTTCATGGCCACAGTTATTACCTATTAGTATATTCCCTTTTTTGTTTTTTTTTTGTTTTTTTTGTGCCTTCTTTATACTTCTATTATGCTAATATTTCCCTTTTTTTTATTTTATTTTATTTTTTTTTTTTTTTCAAAACACCTACGACAATTACTATCCTAAAATATAATATATACACTATATACATACATACGTATATACGGCGATTTGGAAAACGCCTTTGATACTCTCTTTTTGCAGCTCTCCCATTTCCGTCGCAAAAGCCATACACAAAAATAATATCCGCATAATCTTCATTACTAAATTGAAAAGGCATCTTAAAATTTTTAGTTTTATAACTGTTTTTTTATCACTTATTCTAATAATTACTAAGAGCGAACGGCAATTCTTATTTGTAAAATTACACATTTGACATGTGCCTACTTGGGATTTTTAATGCAACAATGTCATGTGTTAATCGCATCGTTTTATTACTTATTTTTATTCGTGAAATAAATGGAATATGCTTTATTTTGGACGGAAAAAATACTGAATGTCAAAACAAAAACAAATAACAACCTCTTCTGCGGGGTATTTAGCTAAAATTAATAAAATAATGATGTTAACAACTGGATTGTGTTATTTGTAGAATGTCAAATTTGGTCTTTCAATACTTTTGAAAATTTATTGAAGAATAACCATAAACGTGCCATCAAATATTATGACATTATTTTATCAACTGGTCCATAGGCTTTTTAAAAGTTTACTAATATTTACCAAAAAATAATATACAGTGTGATGTTAACGACCCTAAGAGCCATATTTAAAAAATGGAGGTCGGTCCTGGAATTTTTCCAAAATCATTTAAGCTATTCATTAACCTAAAAGAGTATAATATGTATACCAAATATCATCTAAATATGTGCAGTCATTTCAAAAATATGGCGGACTAAATTTCTATTTAAAAACCATAAAACACCCCGTATCTCAAAAACGGTTCACATTCAACGGTAAGTATAGGGGTGTTTTGAACTCAGCTGAGTGTGCTCTATCTTCCACTAGAGTATGTTTTATTCTGGGACACCTGTATAATTAGTCAGATTGAGAAAAAGCCTAATAGATGAGATAATTCAGTGATTGTTTGTGGCCTTAAAACTCCCTGGTTGACTATCATAAAAACGCAGCAGAAAATAAATTTTCTTGATTACTTTCATTTGAGGTAGGATATCTGCAACCAGATTACATTGTAGTATATCTTCAGTCAAAAAGGAAACCATCTCAAAAACTCAATCAAGAGAATAATATGAAAAATTTTTTAAAACTTGGTGAGCAGAACTTAATACTCACAGGGTACTTCCAATATTAGAAACTTGAAAGGACAATGTTAAAAATAGCTGATTTTTGGCCCCTATCCCGGAACTCATAAAACTCAGAGAAAATGGTTGGAAAAGGCTCAAGATTAACAAAAATACATCCTCGTGGTACCAAAAGCCTGGGGAAAATTTTATTTCACCTCTAAAAACATAAAAACAACCACTAAAATGCTATAAATAATAGCTTATACTGAATGTGAAAATTATATTTATTTTATGATAACTATTAGGTATCGATCCAATAGAGATAACAAAAAGGTAAAACTACCCCCAACCACACCTTATTCGGGGGATGGAACGCCATAAGCATACTAAGGTGAAAATATACAAAATGATTTTTTAATATTAGTTGAGTCAGGCCTTCAACTGATCAGACCTCAGCATCCCCCTATAAGGGGTATAATAAAAAATAAATAATGAATTATTATATTATAATTATTACATTATTATATACATATATGTAGGAGTAATTATATATAACTGCATTTTTAGAATAATGTTTATTAAATCTTCATAGAGTTTCACATTAATAATATAATAATAATAATAATAATAATAATAATAATGTTCATTTGTAATTAAAAGATTACACAATGTAACAATCAAGATGTTTACCAAATAAACACTCAGGTTTCGAAGAAATATTCTGGTGACACTTGTTTACGATTTTGAGTGTGTGGACATTTAATTTTTACACTATTTAATATCTATCTATATATAATATTTAATTATATACTATAATACTGCACATACACATAGTATGCTACTTATATACAGTAAGTTCACCAGTAAGATAAAAAAATAGCAAAAAAAAAATGTTGAATGTAAAAAGGATCGCCTCCTCGTGGTGCATCCTAGAGAACACAATAAGTGGCCAAATGATCCTTCTTTGCATGTATCCATTTACATATTTACTGTACCCTTTTCTCCAACAAGTGAAGCTTATTCAGAAGTACCTTTACATGGAATAATATAACAGAGAATAAACTAATATCATTTTCAACCCCTTACAGTGATTAACTATCTTCAACGTCTATCTATTAAATGCAGACATAAGAACCAATAGAAACCTTTCATTTTATTTTAATTTCCTCTGCAAATATTCTGTACTAGATGCTGTTCTAACATCTCTAAATAACGGCAGTTTTTCTTTATAGGGATACTATTAGGTAATCAGTATAAGTGTTGCTGTAATATTTTCATATTTCATAAATAAATTTTCTTCTAACATTAGTTATCTATAGTGCCTGTCATCCCTAAACTGGAGTTGGTGTTGATTCATTTTAATCACCTTCTTTCTTATTTTTTAGTATTTGTAGCGGTGAATACAATTCTACCACCTGAATAGGGTAGTTTGGTTGTTTTCGAGGTTGCTAAATAACTCGCTATTTGATCTTTATTAAAAAAAATGTGTTGACTAAAACCATAAAGATCTATTGTAATATTACGTGCGGTAAATATTTTTCATATTAATATTAGAGATAGTTTTTTGTAATAAGGATACTCACGTCAAGACAAAGTGAATATCTGTCCTATCCTTTTACTACTAGAAAATAATTTGGTGCATTACTAAGTGCCGCGGCATTTCTTTAGTATCCGATACTGTGAATAGAATTGCACCCCGAATAGGGTAGTTTGGTGGTTTCCAGGATCGCTAACTAAAGCGCTTTTGTGTAATAATACTTGCTGGGAATATTATTTCATACCCTTATAGGGGTTGTTTTTGAAAACAGGGATGCTAAAGTCAGGAATAGTTGAAGGTCTGGACTTAATAGTTATCATAAAATAAATATAATTTTCACATTCAGTATAAGCTATTATTTATAGCATTTTAGTGGTTGTTTTATGTTTTTGGGGGTGAAATAAAATTTTCCCCAGGCTTTTGGTACCACGAAGATGTATTTTTATTAATCTTGAACCTTTTCCAACCATTTTCTCTGGGTTTTATGCGTTCCGGGATAGGGGCCAAAAATCAGCTATTTTTAACATTGTCCTTTGTAACATAGATAGGATACACTTAAAAGACAAAATCCTAAAACTGCGATATTTCCTCTGTACACTTTAATACATTGAGGAGAAAAGGGTAAAAGCAGTAAAAATCGTAGGTAAGGTGATCGAAACCTATCGGGTACTTCCTATGGCTCACCCAATGTTTAAAATTTTAAGGATTTGAATTTTTCCTTTGCTTGAAAAGGAGTGTGCCAATTTTAACTGTCACGAGTTAACGTCAGCTTTGTACTTTTTTGATCACTGCTCAGAGACAGCTTTATAGAATGGTACCAGGATATTTAAAACTAAAAAAAAAGAAAAATTTTTTTACTTGTGCGAAAATCAAAAAAAAAAGAATTTTTTTTGACTTCTCAATAGTCTGGTACCATTCTATAATGTTGTCTCGAAAGGCCTATCAAAAAATTTTTTGAATTGATTCAGGGATGTAAGAGAAATTCTCGAACTACGAAATCATTTTCTTAAGCACGGCACCGGCACCCTTAATTGGCCCAACTTAAATTTTCATAGTTTCCCCAAAAAACATAATATCATATTTGCGTGATATGCTATTAATGCTTCACTGTGTCTCACATTATCAACAATTATTTACATTGGAAAGAACACTGATGGCATATTCTATTTCATTGGTTTCGAAACTTAGTTTAAAAATACCATGTCGACATTTAAAATTAACTATCAGGGTATTATCAATATTTAGCAGTAAATAGTTTGCGGAAAACCAAATATCCAAAGAGAATATGGTATCGCTTATACTATGTTGGCTCAACACTGCATTTGATTCGCTAAAAGTCAGTGACGTATCATTTACATGTATAAACATACACTGCTCAACAACTTCGGTTAATCTATTTCTATGGAGAATATAAAACAGTGGTCCCAAAGTAGATCTCTGTGGCACGCCTTTCTTTTCAGTTCTGTGATTTCATTTTGACTATTTCAATACCTTTGTTAATTTCCACAACATGTTTTCTATTCCTCAGATATGGCTGCATATGTAGCAGTGCCCCTCTAATGTCACATAACTTCAAGCTTTCTGCATAGAACCTCATGAAGTACACTGTCAAAAGTCTTAGACAAATCAACGCATGTTGCTATGTTTCTTGTCACTGTTTAACTCTTCTTATTCGCAGTTAGTTAGTTGACAGCCCTTTGATGTCTGGCACCTCTGACAGCATCATGCCATCTAACGAGGTTCCTGTTAGACACACAGTCTCACCATAGTTCTTTCCCATCAGCTCCTTGGTAATATCATTTTGGAGGGCGTCCTCTTCTTCTCCTGCCATCTGGTTTTCCCTGAACTATAACCCATCTATATTGCCATCTCTCCGATTTATGTGGCCAAAAAAAGAGAGGATTATGGTGAATACAATGCTGGAGAGTCACCCTGAAGGATATATTTCTTCGAATATCGAGTTGTTGGTATGATGAGCTGTTGAGGGAATTCATAACAAACGTTTCCAGACCCACATTTCGAATACATGGATACGTCGTCTGTTCGTCTTCCTAACGGTCCATGTCTCAGAAGCGCAAAGGAACATGGAGAAAGCTAGGATATTTGCAAGGCTGATCTTTGTGCATTTCAAGATTTTATCATGCCACATTTTGCTCAACTGTCAAGTTACTGATCTTGCCATCTTGCCAATATTCTTAGGATTGCCTAGTGTTGACTTTCCTTTTCTGAATCCATTTTGGCACTCGGGCAGAATCTGTTTGTTTTTTTTTGGAAACTCACTATAGTGAATTATAATTTTTTTCAATAATTTTACTGATATTTGACAGTAAAGAGATTGACGTATAGTTTTTAAACTTATTTTTTCATCCTGCTTATAGAGTAGTTTTATCTGTATTAATTCTAATAATTCTCTAATTCTTTCAGTTTTATGAATTGCAACATACTTTACCATAATCTTTCAATGGTCAGAATTAACGGTAGTCCGGATGATGTGTACGAAAAAATGGAACCTCATGATTCAAAGGACATAGCCGCAATAAAATTTTGTCTATTCCGTATTTTTACCCAAAAATTTCTTGTATATGGAATTTATGGAACCTACTTGAGTGCCGAGGGTTGAATTGCACTGGTCGATCCTATTTTATAGTTGCACGTGTTGTTCACTTGCTATTAAATAACTCTGTGTTAGTTATTTTCAAATATTAATTCTATTTCAACTTTGTTCTTTTGTTATGATACACCGATTTACGCTGAATTTTTTAACCTACAATTCACTCAAACTTTATCAAATTTAACGGAGTTTTACTCGGTATTTTCACGTTTTATCGGACCGTTTCGCCGCAAGTCCTCTCACTCGACCTCTCTGTAAAAAATATAAAAATCGGTTACGCGTCGCACTACTTTGTCTACTTTTATTCATTGACAAATCTAAATTTTGCAAGGGTAGAAACTGAAGTCTTGGTAAAATGACTAGAAAGCTTTTCTTGAGATTGGACCTACTCTGTGGTTTAGTGCTTACGCGTTAGGCTTGAGTCTGTCTACAGAGTCCTGAGTTCGACTCCTGACTAGGGTAAGGATGTTTAGTGTTTTCAAATATGTTACCCGGTCGGTAACAGTGGGCTAGACTAAGGTTGAGTAAGACAACACGGCTAGTTGCTTTTATCTGTCTTGAGTTCGAGTTTAAGCTGTGGCAGCTAGCAATGTCGCAGGGAATGGTTGTTGTATTATTGTCTGTATATGCGTCACCTGATTGAGTGGTTTAATATCTATAGCTAAACTCCATCAGGGCATTAATATAAATAACGAGTTAAAGAAAATTTCTACGCAGTTAGTGGAATTATGGATCTTACCCTATCAATGTTCTCTAAATTAGGGACTGTACGAGCGACGTAATTTTATTAAAACTAATTAGAAAATCGCTTAAATTTGTCTCACACCGTAAAAATAACGTCTAAGGCGTTTTGAGCTATATATTCATTCTACAGCTCTTGAGTGCAGTTCTTCTCTCAGCTATATTTATGATTGCTAATGTATGTATTTGGAACAATGAGAATGGGGTTAAAAGCTGATGATCCCTTTTGTCAAGCCACTGGAAATCAGGATCATTGCTCGTAACGAATCGTGAAAAACAGCGAGAGGCTTTGCTATAATATTAGGTTACTTAACGAACACCAGATGAACAAATGAGTAAAGTAAACTTACGATATTTTTATACCTTTCACAATGCCATTTTTAACTTAATTTTACAAAAACGCTGACTACAGATTTCATCGTCTATCTGTTTCA
This sequence comes from Rutpela maculata, assembly GCA_936432065.2. Lineage (NCBI taxonomy): Eukaryota > Metazoa > Arthropoda > Insecta > Coleoptera > Cerambycidae > Rutpela > Rutpela maculata. The sequence goes on from OW386294.2 coordinate 61,809,471, forward strand.
CAAAATCATATAACCTTGTAGAATAATTTAATAAATTGCAGACTTTGAACAAACTACACCTTAGATAAAAGTAAAATGTAAAACTTTATATCACCATTAAAATCGATTAAATTTAAAATTCGCATTTATCATTTTACTAGTCCTGAAAATGCTCAACGACCTTTAAAATCAATAGAACAAAGTATTCAGAAAAAAGAGTTATAGATGAGGGCAGTCGTGGGCTAATATGTAAAAAAAATATGAACTATGAGAAAATATTGCGTTTCATTCTTTCACTCGAACCGCTGCAAGAATTGTGAAAGTTATGAAAGAAACTCAGACGTAAAGAAACTTTTGGGGAGCAAAATTTTCCATAGAGTTAGTAAGGATTTATTTCTATATTGCATAGTTGAGCTGCGACGGCCTCAAAGGTAAAACGACAGCCTCATAAATAAAATGTTCCCTAATGAAATGTCTTCTTTAAGAAAGAAAAAAATATACTCCCAGAACAAGATGTCCGTCAAACAAATTTTTACCCGCGGGTAAAAGATAACACATCCTGTCCATATCAGCCAAATTAACGTTATTTCGAGCTTCCCTTGTATGTAAATGAACAGGAGCTCCGTCCTGCATGTACCGCATTTGATTCCTTAACGCAATTGGTACATCTTCAAGCAACTCAGGTAGTTCTTCTTGGAGAAAATCCTGGTAAGATTGTCTATTAAGGCGTCTTGGCAGAAAAAAAGACCTATAAGATTATTACCAATAATTCCTACTCATACATTAACCGAAAATTGCTCTTTGAAATGGCTTTCGGTTATGGCATGGGGGTTTTCGTCCGCTCACATATGATTATTATGAAAATCTTGAATAGCATTCCTAGAAAAATTTGCTTCATCTGTGAACAAAACTTGTAACTCAAACTGCGAATTTAGTGTAACATTCTGAAGGTACCACTGACAGAAGTGCCACGCTGTGGAAAATCCCTGGGTAGTAGTGCCTGTACACTTAGAATATGGTACAGGACAACAAAAAATCAACCAAAATTCGCCGAACAATTTGATGACAAATATTCAGAGCTCTAGCAATCTTCCTCGTACTCATCTCAGGATGTTCGTCGATTTCCTGCAGCATCACTTCCTCAATTTCGGGTGTTCTGACAGTCCGAGGTCTACCTTCCGAAGTACATTTTTGGAAACTACCAGTTTCACAAAGACGGCGATGAATTGTCGAAAAGAATCGGCTATCTGGCAAGGCACGATTAGGATATCTTTCTTGGTACATACTTCTGGCTATTGTTGCATTACCATCTGCGAGACCATATACGTAATGCATTGTCACCATTTTGTATTCGTATAATTCACCATTCGAATAAAAACAACGAAAAAATAAAATAAATCCAAGAAAACATCGAAGAAATAATATGATGAGATGATTTTGAACATCAACAACTTGTTTTGTCAACAAATATTGTTTTAAAAATTATGTTTGTAAAAACGTCATTTATTTCAGGATAACTAGATTTATGTGTTCAAAAATTATTAGTCAATACTGCTAAATGAAGCAATTTGAATTTAATTGTTTTAATCAAGGACTGTGCGTTTGACGAGATAAACGCAAGAGATCGTTTTCATGTAGAATTGACCAGGCTAATCAGAAAGAATATCCACATGGAAAAATGTCAGTGACGTACCACTTTTTTGGTAAAAAATATCAGAGGACATGTGCAGAGACGCCACTGCTGGAGTGATAAAATAACTTTTTTAACTAAAATATGCGGTTTTATATCCTACGAATACATGCCAAAATTAAAAATCATATATATTCAAAGTACTTTCAGAGATATTAAAAAATCAACACCCCCCCCCCCCGTAGCAAAAAATTAAGCCGTTGCGTTCATATGAACTTTTCTTCATAAAATGACCTAATGAATCACACTCTGCTGAAATATTAGCACGTCACTAAGGAACATCCTGTATAAAGGAAAATAATTCTTGCCCTTTTTAGGGGATAAAGGGGGTGCTAGAAGGAAACTGTTTTGTGTGAAAAATTGGCTTCAGCGCGTCAAAATACTTCAGAAAAGTTAGACCAGAACCTTAGGATAAGACCCTTTTTTTGTAAACCTGTGTAATTAAATGAGTTTCTCTTGAATAAAAATGGTAAATAATTTTCCCCATTTCTTTGACGCAAATTATATATTATAACGTGTTCTCTATTATACCGTGTTTTGCGATGCTATATTCAAAGTTAACCAGCGTATGCACACCTCTTACTTTGTCATGTTTTCCTGTTATACAGGCGTATACCAGACTAATGCTCATCAGAGTATTCTGAAGAGCTGGAGAAACATCGATTTACACACATCAGATTTACTAAATCAACATTTTTAATGTTAGTTACATATAAAAGATAGAAAAATGTGTATATACCAGAGTAGTCAGATAATTCTGAGGATTGCATATCAGTATTTAGATTAGTCTTTTTTATATAAAATGCCAAATTACAACTTTTAAAAATTATAACGCAATATTTAATGCTAATATAATAAAGCTTAAATTGAGTTTTTAATGTGAAATCGTTTGCATTTGTCAATGCATTTTTATATGGATTGTGCTATTAGGGTGAAGTATAAACCAAAAATTTCGATATTATCCTCTAGGTAATCATGTTCATATTTTATACAATAAAAATTTTATATTTGAATAAAGCGAATATGCACATTACGTACAGGGGAACTGTTGGGATATATTATACCTATTTGATTTATTCAAATACCGGGTGTAAACGAATAGTGGGCCATCCCTGTAACTTCCTTGTTTTTAAAGATATCGGGATGAAACTTTGTATGGTGAAATTAGGTAAGGTTTTCAACTTTTTGAGACCTATTCGCCATATTTATCACTTCCAGTTTCACCGAAAATGGCCCCAATAGTCTTTTCTAAATGGACCATCCTGTATGTTTTTACATTTTTGAAATAAAGATCACTTTTTGGATACATTTATACTATTTTGAACAATTTATACAGTGTTGCACGAAAAATAATTCGAATTTTATTTGTCAATCTAAATGGCCGCGAAAGGTTAAAATTATTTTTGTTCCAATGTAATTCATATAAAAAATACGAAAACGTCAATATGTCCAATAATACATCATACAGGATGCTGTAAACTCATTAAAATCACATTTTTCAAAATGACTCATTTGTTTTAAATATTATGATATGGGCCACCCGGATATTCAGAAAGCTCTATTTAGTAGGGGTTAAACGGTACCAAAAGTTCCGTAATGTGTAATCGTTACCGGCAGAAATTACAATTTTTCTTAAGAAATTTATGATTTATATCTAACTTCAATTAAATTTTGGTCAACCCTGTATATTTTTGTTAATATTTTATGTTGTGCCATCCTCCGCAAGAGACAGAATGGGCCTCTGGCTCATTCTTGTTGCATATCATATCATGACATTTTTTCTTAAGAAATTTATGATTTATATCTAACTTCAATTAAATTTTGGCCAACCCTGTATATTTTTGTTAATATTTTATGATGTGCCATCCTCCGCAAGAGACAGAATGGGCCTCTGGCTCATTCTTGTTGCATATCATATCATGACAATTTTTCTTAAGAAATTTATGATTTATATCTAACCTCAATTAAATTTTGATAAATCCTGTATATTTTTGTTAATATTTTATGATATGCCACCTTCCGCAGGAGACAGAATGGGCCTCTGGCTTATTCTTGTTGCATATCATAAAATATTAACACAAATATACAGGGTTGATCAAAATTGAATTGAATTGAATTTAAATTTCTTAAGAAAAATTGTGATTCCTGCTGGTAACGATTACACATTACGGAACTTTTGGTACCGTTTAACCCCTACTAAATAGAGCTTTCTGAATATCCGGGTGGCCCATATCATAATATTTAAAACAAATGAGTCATTTTGAAAAATGTGATTTTAATGAGTTTACAACACCCTGTATGGTGTATTATTGGACATATTGACGTTTTGGTATTTTTTATATGAATTACATTGAAACAAAAATAATTTTAACATATTCGCAGCCATCTAGAATGACAACTAAAATTCGAATTATTTTTCGTGCAACACTGTATAAATTGTTCAAAATAGTATAAATGTATCCAAAATGTGATCTTTATTTCAAAAATGTAAAAACATACAGGGTGGTCCATTTAGAAAAGACTTTTTTTTTTTTTTTTAAGGAAGTTATAGGGGTGACCCACTATTCGTTTACACCCGGTATAACCGGACAAACATTTTTAATAACAAAGGCAAGCAAAAAAAATATCATGTACTAGAGAGGCGTCAACTGTACCCAAAATTTTGTACACCAGATTTCCTTTTTGATGAACATTACATAGGTTTCTTCGGATTTCATTCAGATTTCCTTCATATTTCTTAGGATTTCCTCTATATTTCCTTAGTGGATTTTCACCATTTTTTTTTCTGGTTTAGGCATTACTATCCAGTCAGTTTGTCAAGAAATGATACTGAATATGGAACATAATGCAATATAAGTCGAATTTGGTTATAAGCAACGAAACATTCGACACATGGGAAGTAATTAAACCCAAATGTGTGTAAAAATAATAAAAAAATATATTGGAAATTTTTAAAACATAACGTGAGTGCTATAATACAGTCTGCAGAGCGAAAAAACGAAGGATAATCCTTAAATAATTACAACAAGAATATGTGTATATACAATGTCCCCCACGCCTTCTTACCCGAGTTATCGTTATCGATTTATTTTAAATTTGAGTAAGTTGTACACCTCTTCAAGGTGACTAAAAGCGCATATACCTATTTAATTTATTTCACAGACGTACGAATTATAAGAATGGGATCAATATTCAGGTAAATGGTATTCGGAATTTTTTTCATAAAAAAATATTACAGCCTTTAAAACCCCTTTGTGTCGAATTTTGGTTAAAATAAAAAAAAATATATAACGTAGAAATGGAGTTGCCACAATCATTAAAGTTTTCGACAAAAAGATCGCTGCCGCCACGACCTCCGTATTGGAAAATGACGGACAAAATAGGTTTTTCTAGATTATTTCCTATCCAGTTAGTTCTACCATAAAATTAGTTATTGCCAAATTGTCGAGAAGAGAAAAAAATTACCAGTTTTACTTAAACAATTTTATCTGTTGTTAATACTTTCCGATTTATAGCGGCCAAAAAAGTGAATATTTGTGCTTCCAACCACGGTGTATTAAAAATAGGTGGTCCGACGTACGGCACTTTCCTTTTATAATAATGGCTTCATAAGTGCATGGTTTCTATTTACTTTAGTAGGCGCGAGCAATAAGGTCCTACAATTACCTGGGCATGTGCATCGTATGACTAACATAACCTCAAATTTTAAGGTTTTTTCGTTTATTCTCATTTTTAATGTTTGTATAGGCATCTTTAGCTTGGAGCCATACTGATTAATAAAAATAGACTGCTAATTATAGGTCAGATTCCTAACCTGCAAAAAGTGTCTTATTTTATTGTGACAAACTATTTAAAACTTCATACACATTACGTTGAACTTGATTTTGGTTGAAAATAGAGGAACCAGGCAGAAATTTTAATAATAGCTACGTAATACTTGTAAATTTTAAGAAATATATATTTTTGAGGTTAACTGTGGCTACACGTGCAATGCTGCATGTAATGTTGCATATATTCTGTCAATGTTTTAATTTAGCTACTTAATGTCAGATGTCACTGGACTCTTGTTTCACTAAACAAACAAAAGGCCGGGAATGTATGCAACACTGTATGCACGTATGCACAGAACTTGTAAATTATTTATCTATGCGTAAGTAATGAGAGAACTTATTGGTCCTGCCATCTATTACATTATGTACAAAGTAAGCACTTATGAAGACACTGTGAGGATTGTCGTCGCATCACCTATTTAATACACCCTGCTTCCAACGGAGACAGAGATAATTGCAAAAAACTGCGGTGAAGCACAAGTTTTCAGTTCTTGGCTGCCTTAAATCGAAAAGTATTAACAACAAAGAAAATATGTTTACCTATATTAAAGTAGTTGCCTTTTTTATTCAATACGATATTGGTAATAAACAATTTTAAGGTAGAACTGGAAAGGAGATCGAGAAAGCCTATTTTTACCGACATTATTCCAACATGGTGGCCGTAGTGGCAAGATAATTTTGCAGAAAACTTTAATTAACGATTGTGTACTTCCCCTACATTATAAAAAAACAAAATTTCTTGTAGGAATTATTCACGGGTCAAATGACAGATTGATTCTACTAATCTGGCACCTTGTATAGGTAGAGATTAAAATCGCATCCTCACGTCATTGTGAGCACAGTGATATACCATACTTGGTATGATACAGTGATACAGTTGCTTAACACCTTCCTAGACAGTTACAAATAAAAAACATGTTGCAAAATCATGACAAAAAAATATGTACAGAAGATATACAAAAGACATGTGATTTCCCCTTCTAACAGGTTTCTCATTACGAAAATAATATAATGTGACAACAGGTACTCATCACCATTAAACCTCAAAGATCGCCAAAGCGCTATGATCCGTGCGCAAGAAGACACCTAAATATTATGGCAAGACGAGGTGTTCCACGGAAAGTATCCCAAAGCTTTAAACAATCTGGAGATTGGCAAGGTATCCACTCTTTCTTGACTGAAAGAAGGAAAGCGGGGGATTTACGAGATGCAGGCTGGACGGTTTTGTTGATATATTAGACTATCAAGAAGCCTCAGTCAGAACGTCAATTTTTAAATCAGCAACATTGCTGCCAGTATCTCTCAAGTGTTCCACAAAACTGGTGTGTGTTATCTACAACTACAATCCTTGAAGCTGAAGAAATAACAGAGAAATTATATGGATTAGAACTACCCGTGGCCCCTGTAACTTATCCTGTGGAACACCATATTGTATTGCAGACATGTTATCGATACCTGTTTGAACAATATAACGTTAAAAACCATACAATTCAAATTTATTTAGTAAAATCTCTGAAAACGCAATCAACAGTTTTGCTCAAAATCTTACATGGAATGGAATACGTCGTAGAAAACTGTTTACATTAAAGACATATAATTTGTACTTGTATAAAAACAGAAAAAACCGCTGTCTAAGGAATCACTAATTCTACATCCAGATTTCATATCCAAGACTCTTACAACGAAAAAAAATTTGATATTATGTTTGCACTCCACTACGTGGAAATAATTATTCATAGAACTTTAATAATATAATATTTGAAATCTGGGCTAAAAACAGATAAAACAATATGCCAGTTTGAGGTGGTATTGGAGTGGTTGATTTATTGTTGGTTCTTGTACACACACTAAATCCCAATTTTATTTAAAAGCCGTTTAACAATGGGGTGGGGATGATAATGGCGAGTGGGGGTGGTGGATAAAAGAAAATGAGACCTTGACTTCTCATGCATTCACTAAATCCCAGTTGAATGGATTTTCACTTGTGTATTTTTAGCTATGAGACATTTTGTACTAGAAGTATTAGAAACCAGCCTCTCTGATACATTTGGCGCTAAGACTCATTAAAATTTTTAAATATTTTTACAGAGTGGCGAAATACCCAAAAAACAGTGAGAAATCATGAATATGCCACAAATAATTAATTACAGACAGTAATAAGGACATCATTACATGTTCTTAGTATTTAGAGAACATATCCAATACTTACAGAGAAAATTTGTCTTTGAGAATTCAGTTAAGCTATTTAAATAAGACACGTAGACTCTACATATAAAATTAAATTTACTTGTTTCCCGTATGAAGTAAAGGAGTAACATAGAAGCTGACATTTAATATTAAATTAGGATGAAAAAACTAACGCTTTACAGAACTATCGATCCTTTCGCCAATTACGAAGTTTCAGACTACTTTGAACTAAAAAACTTACGACAATTACTCTTTCACAGGTATATTAAAATAAAGAATATTTAGTAACATTTACTGCTTCAAAGTGGGCAACTTAGCACGAGAGCTTGCTCTATAAAATATATATTAAAACATTCATCATATCTTGTAAAAGTTTGTAACAATGATTAACCTAAAACAGCTTAGGATACGGTTTTTATTAGTAATTTTGTAAAGTTGGTTAAAAATAATGGAAGGCTATTAAGCATCCTGGGGCTGCGCTAAATCGAGCCTTGTCCAGATTACACTTTCAATATTCATGTAAACTAAACACTGAGTTTCTCCTAAGTAGATGTGAGACGGAAGTTCTAGTAATTGGACTATAAATGGTTATAGGCACCCGCAGGCTACCTTCGAAGCCACAGGAACGTACTGGTTTTTTATCTGCAACATCAAATAATGGGCAAGCGCTGAAAATAAGCGGCGACATTATCCACCATCCCCACCTAAATTATTTATCTATTCCACCGAATCATAGGTTTTACATCTACGTTCTATTTTATTTTAATTATTTGGCACTTAGAGGTTGAAGCTCAGTACCATTACAGTAAGTTACATATAGAAAAGATGAAAACCTCGCGCCTTCGTATTAAAAAATTTTCCCATTCGATTTTCTTACATATTCACGTTCGGGACATGCACCTGAATAAGGATCAAGAGTTTGCTGGATGAAAATCTGGTCCCAATTCGTTTAAACTAATTTTTTCTAAACAAATTGCAAAAATCGCTTTTTTGACCCAAATTTACTCAAAAAATTCATTTTTTAATAATGTGTTTCAACCTTGAAAATGATCGTTTTTGCGTTTTTTCAGCCATTAAATTATTTATAAGTCGGAAACGGTCAACTTTACGAAAAAAATGACAAGACTGTTTTTTGTTTAGAATGACCAAAAAACCTAAAAAAAAATCATTCGTGAGTATGCAAAAAACTTTTAATTTAGGTTATTTTCGCGATTTACTAAAAATTGGTGGGTGATGGAGCTAAACGGACACCTGATTCGCATTCAGCATGTCGAAATACATAAGGCTTATCCAATGGAGTCCCAGAAACAGGGACTTTTCACTTTTTTTGTGTGTGTTTGTTAATATATTTGCATACGCGGTTTTCTATAAAATGGCGGAGGATCCGGTGATATTCTTATATCACATAGGCACACACAAGAAAAATATTGTGTGTTTCTGGGACTCCATTGGGCAACCTCTATGTATTTCAATTTGCTGAATACGAATCCGTTTTACTCCATTGCAAACCAGTTTTTAGTAAATCCCGAAAATAATTATGAGGGTTTTTAGGTTATCTTTGCGATTTACAGAAAAATAGTAGCAGATGGAACTAAACGATTCGTGTTCAGCACGTCGAAATACATGGGGGTCACCCAACGGAGTTCCAGGAACATACCACTTTTTTAATTTTGTGGAGATGTATTAAAATATGGATTAGCTCTTGTTGGGGTCCAAAAATTCAACAAGAAAATGTGGCGTGACCCCAGCTTATCAGTCCATAGAATATTTGAGACAGGTTAGCTGTTATTAGAACCTGCCTATAGACCAACTCCGTGAGAGTCTAGAAATGTATTCTTGGATAACAGATATTCTATATAGTCACCGGAGTTCAATTTGGAGTCCAACGTCGCACCTAAAAACTTTAGACTATCCGGATTATTGAAATCACGACATGTGTGGATCTGCATGAGAAAAGTGCATTGATAGTTTTATTATCATTTAAGCTTAACCCATTTGCAACAAATCAGTCCTGGGCAGCAGACTGAATCAGAAATCAGACGTGAGCACTACAACGTTATTTAAGTAGGTGTGTCCTGTTTAAGTATGGTGTCACGGCAAGCATTAAAAGTTTCGACCTATGTACATTCTCTATCAGATCATTTACGTAGGTCAAGAATAGAGTAGGCCCCAGAACTGATTCCTTGGTGTTTGTTAGAAAGATATGAGAATATTAATTGAGAGCTGATGTTATTGAATTTATAATGCCAAAATTTTTCCAGATGAGCATAGCGAGACACATAATCAAATCCTTTTGTAAATCACAAGACGTTACGCCAGAATACTTTGCATTTTCTTGTCTTTCAATTATATCATCAACAATGTGAGTAATAGCATAATATATAGGATGGCCTGGTATCAAAATTGACTAGGATAGAGTAATGTGTAATATTTCAAAATGTTTGGTAATTTCAAATGTGTTTTTGATATGATAAGCACCAAGAATATGGGTCTGAAATTACTTAATATCGTGAGCAAACTTTTATAAATAGACCAATCCTCTTCTCTATCAAAGAGTAGAGATTTCTTACTTGCTTAATATTTAATGGACAAGGGGCCGACTGCTTTACATCCCCCCCCCCACTAGAAGGAAGGTATATCCACTACGCAGACGTCGCCTTATATTGCATAGTTTCTGTGTATTGGCTGATATACAAAGGATAGGACGAGGTTGCTGTACCTTGGACGTCACAGTCCAACTTCTAATCGCGACTGTCTTTACTTCATTACTACTATTGGACTATAATTTGTTACTTAATGATTACTACCACTTTACATATTAATGTAATGTGTCGTGTCATGTCGTGTCATTTAGTCGGATAGCATACTGCCTTAAGTTACAGAAAATAATTACTTGAATTAAGAAGGCTTCAGATTATTCCTTATTGGCAATACACATTGTTATTCCATCTGAAGCAGCTGACCTTCTGCATTTCAGTTTTTGTACAACACAGACAACATCTTGAGTTATAATAATTAAATTAGAATTCTGGTCAGAACCATCAGTTTCACCGAGTAATGTTTCAGATAAATAAACTGAGCTAAAAATATAGGAAAGGAAATAGCTATTTATTTTCCCTCATTGCAGGTTAGACCATTGTGGTATACTGTATTGTAAATTATATCTAAATCTTTTTTAAGTCAATGAAACTCCAAAATTGTTTAAAATTATTAACTATATTATTTTGAAAGTTAATATGTTTAGAGAATATTATTTAGATATTATAGACATCTAAAACGTAATAGATTTTTTCGAAAAACAAATCCGTATAATCAGTTTCTCAGGACCGTTCAGAATACTCCCAATTCGAATTCAGTAACATGTTATACATTAGCAAAAAAAAATCGCTTCTCTAAAGTAACCCTAAAAGTGTCACTGATGACAATGTAACTTTACGTGATGTCTTGTAGAGCGTCTAAACAACGTAACACTCTTGAGGAACTTAGAATAATCAGTTAGACATTTTTTTTCATTGGAAATGTGAGTTTACTTATCTTTACACATTTTTTTCCTCTGTTTATTCAATAACCAAGTGGGTATAAAATAAAGTACCTACAAGGCAAAGAATTTAACACAACGTAAAAAAAGATGGCCTTGTTACCAAGTATATTGGCGTCGGACACGCATAGAATTAAATAAAACGTGTTTAAATTAATAGGTATTTTCTGACCGGAACTGACACTTCAACGTAATAAATATATTCTGGTCAAATGCGATTTAATAGATGCTCTGCTCTGACCTTGTGACGTATCTGGCAAGGCCCAACTTCTATTCCCTCCCGTTTCAATTGTAGACCGATGATAGTTACTTTCTTTATCATGAACAAAAAAGCGACCATTTATCACATTTACAGATGGCTATTGCTTTTCCACTTTTCTTTAAAAGTTTCCCGATTACCCTACTCGACTTACAGTGTGTAATAATAATTGGACTTTCGACTTGGGTAGGTCTTTATTGCCAAAAAATAATCTAAATGAAATTTTTCTTTAGTATGAATGAAACATAACAACTGAGTTGCTGTACGCTAGGGAATGGCATCTTGGGAATTCGAAGACCATCGCAAATGTTTATACTTTGACCAATTTTTATTAACCATTAAATATCATTACCTAACATTTAATAGACATATTTTCTTTTTCTAAAACAATTGGACTGATATTTTTCGATAGTTAGTTATTACAATAGTTTAGAACCATTATGATCGAATAGTTAACAGTGGAGTAATTCCAGGGTTCAATAAAAGTCAAGGAGAATAATAAGATTTATTAATATCAGGAAATTGTCAACAGATATGAGAAACACAGATATCAACATTTATTTATAAATATGAAATGATAACGCTCATTGTCATAATCTTCTATTCATAATAATATATAAACACACTAATATGAAATCTCATTCAAACTAGACTCAACAAGCTTTACTATAACGAATAAATATTTACGGGCAGTTCTCGGATCGGAGTCGTTCAAAGTAAAGGTAAAGGAAATAATATGACAGTCAATACGTCAACTGACACTTTGACATTTGATTAATTTGAAAGCACCCGGCAGAATCCTTATGGGAAATGACTTTCGGTCAAACTCTTTGAAATTCTGGATTCTGGTAGTTCTTGATGTGTAGAATAAAAGTTCTCGAGGGCACTAAGTCCTAAAAACTTGTTTTGAAGTTGGACTTTACGTGCATTCCGCAACATAGTTAAATCCTTACAGGAAATGGCTTTCTGTCAAACTCTTTGAAACTCTGGATTCTAGTAGTTCTTGACGTGTAGAACAAAAGTTCTTAAGGGCACTAAATCCTAAAAACTCATGGATTTGAGATATAGCCCCCTGAATTTGGACTGGTGGTTCTTTAGGTTTAGAGATAGTGGGTGAAGGGTAGATCGGGAAATATTGTCACCATCATATTCTCCGCCCCCTAGAATGGAGGTATACTGCTTTCAAGCTGATTTTCGTTGTTTTCGTGGCATTTCGTTATTGGAGGTGGGGGTAGTTTAAACCCCCGGGGGTGGGTCTGGGCACCTGTGGTCAAAATTGACTTATTTTATTCAAATTGAATATTTTCTAATACCATATCTAAACAAACCCCATTCCCTCTACCTTCGTGGGGGGGGGGTTGGAGAGCGGGGCGAGCAGGGGGACGAACACCCCCATATATATATATATATATATATATCTATACACATACAAGTATACATGTATATTACGATAAATGCCATATTAACTATGCTGCAGAATGCACGTAAAGCCCAACTTCAGAGGCTACATCTCAAAACTGTGAGTTTTTAGAACTTAGTGCCCTTGAGAACTTTCATTCTACACATCAAGAACTACCAGAATCCAGAGTTTCAAAGAGTTTGACCGAAAGCCATTTCCCATAAGGATTTAACTATGTTGCGGAATGCATGTAAAGTCCAACTTCAGAGAGCTATATCTCAAAACCATGAGTTTTTAGGACTTAGTGACCAGTGATCTACTCATCAAGGACTACCAGAATCCAGAATTTGACCGAAAGCCATTTCCCATAAGGATTCTGCACTTTGACATTTAATTGACATCTGTTACTTTGACATCTAATTGACATTTAACTTAATTGACATTTGTCGCTTTAACAATTAGTTGACATTTAATTTAATTGACATCAATCGTTTTGACGTTCAGTTGACGTGACGCTTGTCACTTTGACAGTGAATTAACGCGACGCTTGACAATTAATTAAGTACGTAACGCCTTTACAACAAATACTGATAACTTAACGCACAAACCCCACCGACATATGATAGAGGCAGGCTTGTACGCATTGACGGTCACGTTCTGTTCTGCGTTACTCAAAGCAGGCAGGGTCTCTACTCTGAATTTCAAAATTACGAACTATCTAGCCAATTTCAACAATTCACAACAATATTTGAGGTTCAGGAGTTAGGAACCTTTTCTGTCTGTCTCTGGGATGGGAATGAATATCTGAGCTTCTGCAAACTAGCGTCTAGCCTCTGAGTATTACTACGTGCCCAGCGCGCGCACGCAAAAACTCAATCCCTTTCCACAGTCTAAACCAGCAGCACGTCAAACAGCTGTTTCTTGGTCTGTCTATCTGTTTGGTCTGCACTTTAGGACAAATTTTCACATTTTCATTACAAAAACCAACTCATACTGCGAAATCTTTTAGGGATGAAAATTCAAAAAATAGTATTAGCGATTTTTTTCACCAACAGTCAAAGTATACAACTGGCTTAATCACCCATGGAATAAAACTGCTGCATAAGGAATAACTACTTCCACATCCAGATTTTCTATCCAAGTCTCTCATGGTGAAAAAAAATTTGATGCTATGTTTGCCCTCCACTATGTGGAAATAATTGTTTATGGAACTTGATGAAGTAAAAAAAAATGTTGTGATCTTTGGTTCTTCTATACACTAAATCACAATTTTATTTTTTTCACTCCCTTTAATAGTGACGTGGAGGGGTGGTTAATACCGAAAAAAATTTTTGAGACCCTAGCTTCTCTTATATACAGGGTGTACAGTTAGTGCTCCTTGGAAGATTATGTAAAAACGGCTAACTTTATAAAAAAGCTTCCTTAACAAAACTTCCAATGTTTCATCTCTATTACAACTAAAATTATTTTCGATTATACAAGGTGTCACAAAAACGGGTTACACAAGAAAGTCTAATTTATAGTCATATATTCACCACCAAAATTTAAAAATATTCGAATATCAGATGAGCGAGATATGTGGGACCACACTTTATGATAAATAAATAATTTAAAATTCAGTTTCTACTAATTTGTTTTCTTCTTAAGCACGTGTGCATAAAAGACTGTCATTTCAATATCGAAATGACAGTCGAAACGTCACTTTTACGAAAAGTACTTTTGGCGATCTTGGTTTGTAAACGTCAAATTATAGATAATATTTTGACGTTCAAGTTAATTCTGAAATTAATTTATTTAAATAAGTGTGCAACACGCATGAAAATCACTTTTTAACATTTGTTATACAATGTGCTATTAGAGAATTCTCATAAACAGACACTACTTTGACAGAAATAATACTTTAACTTTAACTTTCTGACATCTCAGTTGTTATTCTCTTTTTATTTCATGAGTTACTTGATCAGGTGAAATAAAATCATAAGAACAAGGTAATTTTTAATTTTGCCACAGAGTTATTAATGTGCAATATTTTTTATATATGAAATTTGGTACAGGTCCATTTTAGGGAGCTCTTAATACAGTATGTACTCAAATCTTTTGCGAAAAAATGGCTATAATTTTTTGAAATATCGCCCCTAAAAAATTCCACGGTTTTTGTGATAAAAATGTGACACTTTGCACTAAAGTGCAGTTTGTCACGCTTACAAATAAAAAGAAAGTAAATCAAAATCGAACGATGAATATAAACTTTAAGGGGATGCCCTGCTTTCAAGTGGGTCACACAGTATATTAGCAGTAACTCAGAAAAGATTGTAAAGAAAAGTATTTATGCAATTTATTTTGAAATATAACAGAAAAAATAACTAAATTGTTGGCAATTTGCAAAACATAATGTAGCATATTATCCTATCCACATACGTTTGTTTATTTAGTTTTAGTTAAGTTATATTGTTAAGATCTGTGTCCTTATTTATTAACTGATCGGTTTGAATAGTGAGTTTGTTTGCGTATGATTAGCGAAATACGGCAATTTTAAGAAGAAGGCGGGCAGTTGTCAGAATGACAGAAACGAAGGTAGGCGTAAAATGAACCAAAAGGGAAGTTCCTTTTGGTGATGCAATTTAGGCAGCTCTATTGGAGTTGCTGTGAGTGTGCTTACAAGAAATCAACCATTACTTTGAGGTAAATAAAATCTTGTCAAATCACATAATTTTGTTGTCCAGTCTGAAAACATCATTTCACCAATTACCTGAGGACTCGCAGATTGAGCTAGCAGGTACATATGGCGCACCCCCCTATGAATTAAAGTAAAATCTATTTTAGTTGATTTCAATAATTTAATATTATAATGTAATACTGTTCATAATTCATATTTAACTTACGATTTATTATAGTCCAATCAATGAATGCCCAAAAGGCATTGTAGAGAACATGGAGGAGGGGAAATTCTCTTCAGGAATGTGTTGGGGGTAGTTAGGAGGTAAACATACTAAAAGTCCCCGCCGCTTCAGGGGGGCAGGTGGCTTTGCCTTTGTAGCATTCGAATGTTTTTCTGGTCATAAGTAGATCCTAATTTGTTCTATACTTGAGTAAAATTTGATTCAAATCGGAAACAAAAAAAACGTTATAAGGGTGTCTTCGTTAGTAAATACATCGAGTTTGTAAAATAAAAATTGTTTTGTGATTGTGATTTATTAGCAGACCACGGTAAACTGCTTTGATAGAAATATTCAAGGTACCTAATTAATATATGTATTAATTATCCATTTGGCTGGCGAATATCTCGTAAACTATAACACATAGGAAGAAAATGAATATATACATTCTTGTAGGAAATTTAATTATGTTTAATTTTGCTTAGATTATCTTTGTCCGTACGACGGCGACGCTTCGTTTCCGAGTTATAAGCGAAAAATCAAAAAAAGGGAACCTTTCCACCCCCCTCCTCTCTGAAGCGGCGGCGCTAGGGGCGGGGACATTTAGTACGTTTACCTCCTAACTACCCCCCAACACATTCCTGAAGAGGAAATTTATCTCCTTATCCATGTTCTCTACAACTCTTTCGTTGACTGGACTATTACCCGCATTTCCTAATTTAATTTTCCATTTTATTCTGAATTACAAACACAATACAAGCAATTTTTAATGTTATGATGCATTACTTAGATATCAATACAATTTATAGGGCATGGATTTTCTTCGTATCAGTACTATACACAATATTCTGCTCATTAAATATATTTAAATTTTATTGTTGAAAATGACTTATACAATTCGAGCTAGTTATTTAGAAATTGAAGATGCGAAATTAAAGGGTAGCGAATTCGAATATAACATTAGATACAAGATCATATACGAATGTGACGGAACACTCGACATTCGTAGCTCAGACTTGAGTATCTCATTAGACAACATAGCGAGGGATTGAGGGTTTGTAGTGTGTTTTCATCAATAGTTAAGATTTCTGGAGTACTTATTCAAGTCGTTCCAGATTGATAACTTTTGAATTTAGATGCAGACGTCTTCCGTAAAAAATATTTTATTAGATTAGGTATTCAAACATGCTTTATACGGATGAATATATCACAGGACGATTATAAAACATCTCAAATATTCCTCAAATATACCACATCAAAAAACGCCCTTAGGGAAAACGTAAATCGATTTTGCTATTTTTTATGCATTAGGTATCGCATTCTTTTAGTTTCTGCTTTATATCTAATGAGTAGTGTTACAATTTTATTGTTCTAAAATATAAGTACAGTTGAAATGATCCAAATGAGTAGAACAATTCGTAAAATTGCTGAAACAGTAAAATCTACTAATGCAATGATGTAAGTATAATGACAACGCATTTTTATCGTGGCCAGCACAGTCTTATGTTTCATAAAACACCACAAGCCACACCACACTTAGACAAGAAAGTACCACTGGCCATACCTTTACATATCATCCTGTCAGAACTGCTTAGTAGTTAACTACAAACTACAATTGTAGTTTAACAACAATTTAACTACTAGCTACAAGTATTTATTGGTAGTTCTGAATACACCGATATTATTTCGAGTATCCACTGCTCAAATTACTGTTTAAAAGTAGTTAAACTACTAATGTAATTTTAATTACTACTTTCTTTTAATCACTGAAAATGATAATCCCAGTAGTCCAATTTGCAGATTTTTCTTAATCCCCTAATAATAAACTTTAACAATATTAACTATTGATTAAATAAAATAAACCGTTGCCTACGAAATCACCACTTCCACATCCAAAGGAGGCCGGTTTTCGACCTAATTTATTTCTTGAGGAAAAAATTTGAAAGACGTTTTTTTAGTATCTACTAACAATATTTAATCGATTCTACCACAAACGAAACTTTCCCGCACTCACCTCCTCTATTTATAACCCCTTAAACTACTAAATAATCAGCATTCAGTTGATTTTTTTGCAGGTCATTGAAACATTTTAACATGATTGTTGCAGAATAAGGATATTTTTGATTTTGTACGTGTATTCTCGTTGTTTCGGAAGTGGTGGGAGGGGGGAGGAAGGGGTGACAGGGGGTAAAAAGGGAGGATGGGGGAAAGTTTCGTTTGGGGTGGAATCGATTAAATATTGTTAGTAGATACTAAAAAAATGTTTTTCAAATTTTTTCCTCAAGAAATAAATTAGGCCGAAAACCGGCCTTAGAGACCCTCCTCCTTTTCTATCTAAATCTCTTGCGACAATAAAAAATGTGATACTATATTTGCACTTAACTAGATATGTGGAAATAATAATTTTTCATATAACTTTAATAATATAACATTTGAAATCGTCTCCCCTTAGCGTCTCGTGTACAGAGCTGGGCAAATACTTTGAAAAAGTATTCAAATATTAAATACTAAATACTTTCAGAAAATTGAAAGTATTTAAATATTAAGTATTTTCAAAAGATAAAAGTGTTTAATAATAAATAACAAAAGTAATTAAATAGTTTAAACTTAGTATTTAAATACTTTCTGAATATTTAAATATTTTGATAATACTGAAATATTTTGAAGCATAATTAAGCGTAAAAATAACCTTTAATGGCTAAACTTCGCCAAATTGTATTTCCTATTTTTGTAGAAATCAATAAAGACTTATTATTATCATTATCATTATTATTATTATTATTATTATAAGATTAAATAGGTACTATTTGACTATTTGAGGTGTCAAAATTTTAGGTTTCAAGACGTTCATGAACTTACAACACTATTTTAATACCTCTATACTTAATCAGTTCTAGTTGGATATTGGACTTTTACTTATCCGTAGAGCTAGACCTTTGTGTCTTCTGCAAATACCCAAATAAAGCATAAAGACTAAGGCACTAGAATACCACTCTCTGTCACAATCAAAAAACATATACATTAACAGTTAACACTTACTGTCTATGTCTGCTCTCAACCAACTTTCTTGAAATTATGACGTGAATGACTGAAGACTGAATGATGAAATGTATTTATTAACTGCATAGTACAGTACTAGTCAACCATCCTAGTATGGCAAGTTGCCGCGCAGAGAAAGAAGAAATATCGTCACTGTTGGACAGAGACAAACAAGCATCTTAAGCTAGCTAGCTAGCTTAAGAAGCTTAGGAAGCTTAAAAAGCTTGTTTGTATTTCTTCTTTCTCTGCGCGGCTACTTGTCATCCTAGGATGGTTGACTAGTACATGTCTTGATTCTTGACGAGTATCTGCCTGTCCCCCTGATGTATTTGATTATATTTGTTGTATTTATTTAAATACTTTCGAGATTCAAATACTTAGAGGGTATTCAAATATTTCTGAAAGTATTTAAATACTGTCAGAAAAGGATTTAAATACTTTTTTAAAAGTATACTTTTTTAAAAGTATTTAAATACTTCCCAGTTACTTATTTATAAATAAGCTTAGGATCATTTTCACAAATACTAAGTTATAAATATTTCAGATAAAGTATTTGCAAGTATAAATACAAATACTTGCTGCAAGGAGTATTTAAATACTCGGTATTTAAATACTTTCTGGTATTTAAATACTTATGACGTATTTGTAAGTACATATTTACCCAGCTCTGCTCGTGTATATAATAAATACCAGTTTTATGGACTCTTGCTTGCCTGCTTTACCTCTTTTCTCTATTTACCCTCCAACTCTTCAACGGAATAAGATCTAAATATAATCTAGTTCCAGATCTCGTTATAACACAATATCGTAAACCGTTCCAGAATAATCTGGAGCACAAAAAAAGTTACAAACCGGGAGACCGACAGTCAGAAGTTTTTTTGCTCAAACATGAAATCTGGACGTTTCATGATATTCTATTTGAACCTATTTGAACAAAAAAAATTGCTAAATTTATATACTATAGTTCCATGACGTGAAAGTAAGGAAGGTTGCAACAATGTGTACATGAACTGTAGAGTAGGCTATCAGGGCTGTATGTAGGTACATTTTACTTGCACACCGACATAGAAAAGTATTTTGTGATCTTCTTGTCACATATTGGCACAATCATTTCACAAATTATATAAGTATATTACTTTCCGGTTATGACGTGACAAAAAAAGGCTTCAATGTCTTAAGTACAGGAGTTCTAGTGAACTAATTTTTTACATCATGAAAACAATTATATGCTGTGTAAGTGTAAAGTGTACCTACAAGAGTCGTTGTAAATATAATTGAAGGCAGGTAGTTAAACTACTCTTTTAAATTAAAAAAGTACTGGAGTACTGGAGGAGGCCTATGACCTACTATAATGCCCTACTTCGGCTAACTTTCGAAAAAAATTTGGGTACTTTCGAAAATACGTGGAAATAATTATTAATGGAACTCATAATATTTGAAATCGCCTACACCAAAAACCTATAAAAGCATATGCTACATCTATAGTGGGGGGTGGATGAAGTAAAAAATAATTTGAAGCGTTTGGTTCTTGTACACACAATTTAATTTTTTTCACCACCCAATTAATAATGGAGTGGGGGTGGTCATGGGGGTGATGTTCTAGGTAAACATTAGTAGATGATTAATTATTTCTTTATTGACTGAGTTAGGAATAATGTATTTTCTTTATGAGTGTGTAGAATTTGTATTGTTAAACAAATCATGTTTCATATTTTATTTATATATCTGCATATATATTTTTTATTTCTATGGTTGTCATCGATGTAAAATTTATTTTCTTAACATATTTATTAATTAGGATGTAGTATGCACATAAAAGCTCGCTAGTGAGCTTAGGTACATTAAAACAATTGTATAATTAACAACGTTTTGTATATTTAATTAAGAGAGCCGTTGCCACATTGTTTCTCACTACTACACGTTGATTTGTCACTCATTTTGATTAGTTGTGTTGTGAAATGAGATGGTCTGGTCATCTGTGTTTATTTTCTGGAAAAACTTTTGTTAAAAATAAATTTACTTCTTTGTCATCTTATAAGAAGTTATTTTAATTTGTCAAGAAATTATATCGACCTTAAAATAACCACTAAATAATATGTTACCAGATTCTTAGTAAGTATTTCTATGAAAATTCTTTTAGGTTATAGCTAGGTATATTTAACAACCTTAATTATAGCTTTACAATTAAAATATATACAAGCTCCTATCTTAAAATCGTTTTTGTTTTAATGTTCTGGAGAAACTTTTGTTTGAAAATCAGTAAAATCGTCCCTTTGTCATTGTATATAAAGCTACTTTAATTTATAGAAATTATAACAACATTTAAATAACCAAAAAACAATATGTTACATGGTTTTTATTAAATATTTCTATGAATAATTTTTTAACTTATGGCTATATGCACCTACACCAGCAAGTAGAGTATTTAACAAGTATATTTATTGGTTTTTAATTGAAATACAAGTGGTGATCTCTCAGGAGCTAGTCGCTAGTAGGGCTATGGTGACATATACACCTATACCCAGATGGCACAAGACGTCTTTAAGACGTCCATATTATATCTTATTTAGGTTTGAACGTCTTAATTCCTTATAAAGGAGTCTTAAAGACGTCTTTCCCTAGACGTCTTTAAGACGTCTGATGAAGTAAAAAGAATTTTGAGACCTTTGGTTCTTGTACATACACTAAATCATAATTTTTCTTCACCCCCTTCAATAATGGCTAATGCCAAAACATTTTTTGAGACTTTAGCTTCTCTTATATATACTAAATACCAAAAAATTTGCTGCCATTATCGCATCTCAATTAAAAACCATCATGCAATGAAATCATCATTAACAGCATTCAAAACAACGACATGAGCGAGAGCATGCTGTATAATTTGTTTGTAATAGCAAATTGTTCAACGGGCGCTTTTCTTAATAAAACTCCCAGTTCATACTGCTGTCCTAGAAAACATTCTTCGGCTAATTCGCCTCCATGTAAGGATCTCTTTCGTTGCGAAATAGTATATGACATGATAGGAAGTTATAATAATGTCCCGTTGTTTGTGAAAAATTATCATTATTATAAATCGAGAAATAAATTTTTAATTGATATCACCGGCGACTCCGCCAAATCTTCGATTATGCTCGTAATATAAAAATTCTTTCCAATTCTTGTTCACTTTACACCAGATGTAGCTTAATGAATTTAGTGTGGTACCACCACCGGACCATAGCCTATAGTTTGCAGTAGGCTTGACTGAAATCGCTTAAGCTACACCAGAGTAATCATTGAAGAAATATATAAAAAAGAAACATACTATAGCGTTATATGAAGCTATAATAATAATAATTTTAGAATGATATTTCAAGGATTTATATAAATGTTAACATTTTGTAAAATATATAAAAAATAATTGATTTTGTTATTTTTAATATCCATTGAGATGCTGTGCATGATACACATATATGTGAGTGAATACGCTACATATACTTCCCCCTTGCAAAGGAGAAATCAACTTACCAAGGTATCAATATTAAAATAAGATTTAAAAAGAAAAGTCAAATTTGACTGATAATAAAAAACATAAACATAAACACACCACAGATAGTAGACAACCCCCAAATCCATAGCCAAGGCTGTGCGGAAGGGGGTTACACATTTGGAAAAACGCAGACATACATCCACACTAGGGTGGCCCATCTTTTTCGAAATCGAAATTTTTTATTTCTCACCCCTGCAAATGGTTCCATTTGAAGAAAAAACAGTCCCCTCAAAATATTATTGAGGCAAATTGAAGGCAAGGGGTGCCGCAGAATGCATTATTATGCAATAATAAAAGTAAATGGAATTATTTACATCCTTTGGTTGATGCATTGTTTTTTTTTTTTTAATCAGCAACATTTATCTTTAGAATGACTAATCAAGTCATACAAATATGAAAGACATTATCTGTTGTGACTATGACATGTGTCATACTACTGTAAATTCGTAGTCTAAGAAAACTAGACTAGAAGTTTTTGAAATAAAACTCTCGTTTTATCTTTGTGTATTTTATTATGAAACGTTTTTTTCATACATAGTACCAAATATTATCCTAAATCTACAAGACATATAGTAATAAAGACAATATTTTTTGCACTAGGCCAAAGCATGCGACAGGGTTTCTTTTTTTACATTTGGAAACTGTGATTTATAATCATTTACAACTTGGAGTAAAAACTGTTTTTGGTCTTCATTTTTTGTTAAAATGTCATTATAGTCAGTAATAAGTTTGATTCCTCTCTCAGCGGCATCATTTACAACTTTAATTTTGTTTACAATATTGAAACATCGGGTATAACTTTCATTTTCCCTCCATGTTGTTGGATCATTTTCCAAAAATTCCATAGACAAACCTAATTTTTGAAAAAACTGTTTAGTGTTCTCGGATATGAAGTTCTGAATTTCCTTGTTTTTAACGTCAGTAATGTTACTAATCATAAGTCGTTTAATACCCTCTTGATTTGGTGCTTTCCTATTCAAAGCTTTAACCATTTCTCTTTTAGTGGTAACTGAAATATCGTCATCAAAGAAAGATAAGCCAACATTTACTGAATTAAGGTACCACAAATGGTTCACTATTTTCCTACTTGCGGCTTGAGATATTTCTTTGTCAATATTTTGATAATTAATGAGTTCTTTACAAAAGTCTAAGTCATGAAGCGGTGCTTTACTAGCAAATGACGCTGTAAACCAGGCCTTTACATAAACCTTTACAATAAAGAGACATATATCTTCAATACCTATTTTTTCTTTTTTAGTTAGTTGGAACTGATCTTGGAAAAAAATATTTTTAGACAGTAAATGGCTTTGGCCATCCAACGTGCATGATGAAATGCCCCTGGTTGATAGAATGTCGTGTGAGTGGGCTCTTCTTCAACAAAAAGTTTAGAAAGCATTAAAAATTCTTTATAATCATCACGAGGCTGTTCAAATACTTAGAGGGTATTCAAATATTTCTGAAAGTATTTAAATACTGTCAGAAAAGGATTTAAATACCTTTTTAAAAGTATACTTTTTTAAAAGTATTTAAATACTTCCCAGTTACTTATGAAGCGGTGCTTTACTAGCAAATGACGCTGTAAACCAGGCCTTTACATAAACCTTTACAATAAAGAGACATATATCTTCAATACCTATTTTTTCTTTTTTAGTTAGTTGGAACTGATCTTGGAAAAAAATATTTTTAGACAGTAAATGGCTTTGGCCATCCAACGTGCATGATGAAATGCCCCTGGTTGATAGAATGTCGTGTGAGTGGGCTCTTCTTCAACAAAAAGTTTAGAAAGCATTAAAAATTCTTTATAATCATCACGAGGCTGTTGCAAAGTTAAAGCTGCATTTAGAAACTTTACGATTTTGGCTTTAACTGGTTGTAAAATGTGTTTAATTTTTGATACCTGAAATCCAGTTTTTAGTTTATTTTGATCTATTTTAGGCCAAAATTCCCTAAAACGTTTAAATAGTGGCACATTTGAACCAGATGAGGAAGGCATTTTTGTGTCAAACACACTTCTCAAAACCACTTCAAAAATATGATGTCTACAAGGAAAATATAGAATATCTCTTTCTAATTTTTGTTGCAATAGTGTGGCTGCCCCATTTATATAACCCATATTTGATGCTGTTGTATCACAACACAAAGCTATTACCTTTTCGTCCAAATTCCATTCACAAAGCACATCATAAACTGCTTCAGTCTGTTCTCTTCCAGTTGAATTGGGCAAAGCTGGTACTCCAAGTAGTTGTTCAATATCTCCACTAGTAACTAAGATAGCAAGTCTATCGATATTTCCCATTCCAGTGAGAGAAGGTAAAAGTTTTCCATCCCAATGGATGACTGGGGCCGGCAATTCAGAATTACCGAAGGCAGTTTTTAATATTTCAGCTCTTTCTTCGCGGATGCGTTGTCTAGAGCGCTGAAGTATGGTTCTGCTGATGGACAAAGATGTGGTGTCATGTCCTTGTGCTTCTGCTACTGCCGTCAAAATATGGACTCCATACCTGTCGCTTATTTTGCAAGCATCAAATGCAGCGGCTATTTTTGGTGTGATGATGTTACATGTTCCATACAATCTCCTCTTTTTTGGCTGTGACGGGCCAGGCTGGTCTTGTAACAACTATTCTTGGGCTTCGCTTATTTCATCTTCATTTTCGTTGGAGTCGGCTGAATTACTACTTGATGATGGACAGGTGACTGTTTCCTCTAATCTAGCTTTTTCTTGTTGACTTCGTTGCATTCGTTCGGATAATTTCTGTAATTTCTCCTCAACTGATTTTTCTTGAGAAGCAAGTTGTTAATCAATTCCATGCATAAATCCAGGACGTCCCTTTTTTCTTTGGTTAATTAAAAACTGCTTATCTTCATCTATTTTCATCAACTCCAATGCATTCGCATGAGAAATGTCAAAAAGATCGTCTAATTTTTCAACGAAATTTTTTTCTTTACCTCCCGCACTGGCCCTTTTAGCCGATTTTTGTAAGTTCCTCCACTCTGCATAAAGTTTATCTAGTTGTTTAACACAATGAAAATCCTGACGTGTCGGAATGCGAGCTTTATCCCAAAAAACTGACACCTCTTTTATTGTTAATTTAGCACTTTCATGTACACTTAGCTTCACTTCACGAATGTTATAAAAGAGCACTTGTAATACTTGTCTATTAGACGGCAATTTATTGCCAATGATTTGTGACGAATAGTGTCCAACTAAGTAAATGAAAGTATCCTTTCGTAACATCAGCCATCGTTAAATGTTTTTTCAAAAAGGAACGTATGCTAGAACTTATAATGTCACCACTGTAAAACACAATTGCAAACTGACATAAAAACCTACCGTAGGTGCATAATATTTCCAAACTTCCAAAACAAATAATTTCTAGGAAATAATTACACCAATAAAACATTATGAGAAAAACGGTAGATATTTGTATTTTAAGTAAAATTTAAGTGTATTACCGTAATAAAATCTTATCTACAAATTTCTACCTGAATGCGGCACGGGTTACCGTAATAAAATCTTATCTACAAATTTCTACCCGAATGCGGCACGGGTTACCGTTCACCGAATTATCTGAAACTTTGACATAAATTATTCCTAGTATAATAGTATATTTTCGTGGGGTGAGACTTAAAAAAATACGCAAAAAAAATTCACCCCCTATAGAGATGGGCCACCCTAATCCACACCCACCGATGTTGTAATACCGGGGCTGGGGGTCGAACCCAGAGCGCGGTAGGCAGTCGATCAGCATATTCGCCACTCAATACGCCTTAAACGATTGAGCTACCGCGCCGCGATGATAGATGACAAGATAGGATGTTGTTCAAGGAAAACCCATTTTATGCGATATAATATCTGCAATGATATTTTCTTTAGCGTGAGCATGTTACTTGCTATTGGTGAATTGATATTATTAAAATAGCATGTATATAACTGATGCTAAGTGAAATGAAAGTTCACAATCGAGCGTTGAGAGCATCGAGACTGAGCGTCTTTCGGAATTGATTGAATATATAGAAGAAATTGAGGTAGGTGATAAAATAAAATAGCATGTATTTGACGATGCTACGTGAAAATGAAAGTTCACAATCGAGTGTTGAGAGCAATAAATTAAAATTGATTGTTTAATGAGGAATTGAATAATGGAAATTGTTTGATTGAATTATTATTAAAGTAGCAAAAAATTAATACATTGATAAGGTGAGCTAGTAATGCAGGAAGTAATATAAATAGGGTACCCACCAACACATTTATATAATGTTATATGTAATTAAAAATCTTCTGGAATGAAATAAACTTAGGATTGTCTTCGGTTGAGTGGATGATGTGGGGGACTTCAGGACATATTGGCAACTGTATAATATATAATTCCTTACACCAATAAACATAAATCCTCATTGAAAAAAAATCCTCATGGTTGCATATTTAAAATAAATGTTCATTAGAAGATGATGTCCAATTCAGTCAACAGACTTCTGTCAAACATTTTCCAAAAAATATCTTTCGCAAATTTAATGCTTAAATTTTCATCCATAATACATTTATACCTCTTCTTATCCAGAAAATATAATATTAAACAATATAGGTATGTCTAAATCGCGTTCCTCTTTCTTGATTTTCCTCTCCAATTTTGTTTTTAACTTCCGTATAATGATCAGGCGGTATGTAACGCATGTAGTCGGGGTCCATATAGCGTTATATGAAATTATAATCATAATTTTAGAATGATATTTCAAGGATTTATTTGAATCTTAACATTTTTTAAAATATATAAATAATAATTTTGTTACTTTTAATATCCATAGAGATGCTGTGCATGTATACATATATGTGAGTGAGTATGCTACATACGGAAAAGAGAGAACCTCATCCTTTTTAAAATTTTATGAAGTCGGTTAACAAACACGCCACTCATATTAAACAGAACAGAAAAATATGTTTGATTCAAAATTATTTTTTTATTTTCTAGATATGTATTACATGTTTTTGTAAGAAGCATTACCGTTTTTGGGTTAAATTTATTACTAAAAATAGATTGTAGCTAGGAATTATGAATATTTCACCATTTCGTCGTTTTTCTGAATGTTTCAGTAGATGTTTGCAATATAATCTTTTGTCTACATGAGAGCCGTCTCTGGCGCCGAGATAAAACTCCCGAGCACTGCATCAATGATCCTCGCTAAGTTCCAGAAGCTAGCTGACGTCTGGTGACTGTCGACATCTGCATAGGAATTTCATATATACTGACTGGACTAAAACATGTATGTGGTATATTTAAATGAAGTGCAAACTATTCTACCTATTATAAAGTTGTGAAGAAATTTGCTGGGTGTAAGAGAATTGTAAAATTGATGCAAGAGAATGTGAAAAGCAAATGTGTGTCTAAAAATAAAAAAATTTTCAAAGAAAATAACCCGAAAGAACCTGATAATTTATATCATAATTTTAATATTCTTGTCAACGATGAATTTGAGATAAACTGTATTTCAGAATATGTGTGTGATGACAGACAGACCGACAGACAGAATTTGTTTTTCTCAAACTTAAAATCTCGATGTTTCATAACATTCTAAGCCTATTTGAACAATAAACATTTTTAAAAAATTTATTTGTCGGTACTAACTTCCACTGGATGTGGAAGTAATATTAACATAACTGTCCAGTGGCCGAGTAAGTTAAAGCGTTGACTTTCCCCAGATAAAACGTGTCCAGATCACGCAAAACAAATTACGTCGCCTATTGACAAATTTTCACAGGTATGTGACGACTGAGGAACTGCATAGAATGTGACGAATTTCTAGAATTAAAGATTGTCAGGGCGACGGCTCAAAATTTTTTCACCACAAAGTTATCTTCATCCGTCCTAACCAGTCAACTTGCCCACCAACGCCACCACGATAATATTTATCATGCCCATAGCTTATTACACGAAAAGTTAGATATTTACCATACCATTAGAGCATAACATTAAGTAATACAGATAACACCCCCACACAACAAACAACCCCCCCCCAGAAATCCAGCGATAGGAAAACCAAACCATCCTAAAGTTCCCAATAAAAAAAAATTCTATCCCTGAATCATCGAGATCTTTTACATATTGACAATTATTTTAAACAGGGTTTTTCTTATAATTTTCCTGTATTCATTAAAGTTGATAGCAGAGCAACGAATATAAAATCATGTTTCATAAATTTACCTGAAGCTACGGCACGTATAAAGTCAACCCATTTAAGTTTTTTCACTAAAAGAGAATGGTATCAACATTTCAACTCAAAAATCTCTGTATCTCCCATGCTGCCATCGCACCCCGAGGCGCTTCACGCTTTCGCGCGTTTGTAACGCCTTGGATCTGAATATGCAAAATATAAACAATGTATATAAATGAGATACAATACAAGGTGATTCTTTTAAGGCGGCCATTAGAATACTTCCCACTTGCAGATGAGATAGAGATTTGAGATTTGGTACCTTACCATAGTCGACCATTGAGGGTCCGAAAATAATAATTTCATGGTGGCGGCACTTCCGGAAATATCGGAAGTCGATACCAACTTGCTTATTTTAAATGGAACACCATATATATTTTCGACTTTTCGAAATGATCATAAAATTCTGAGTCAAAACATATGCACACCCTATACCTAAACCGAGCAGTTTCGGAGATATTTGACATTTTATAGAAAATTTGACAGGTGCAACGGTTTGCAAGAACCGTTATAACTTTCTTCGTGTAGGAGATCCTTATTTGCTCTTTGGTACGTAGAAAGAACACAGATGGGCTACTCTTTACAAAAAAAATAGATTCTAAAATAGTATACCAAGTGTTTTATTTTTCACGTTATATTTTGTCAAATTCAAACCTCAAAAACTTTTTTATTTTAAATAGAACACCCTGTATTTTTTTACATCAAATTATGTTAAATTAAATTCCCTTTTTTTCTAGTATAAGCATTGTAGGGGTTAAAGTTACAACTTTTCGAAATATTGGCAATTTTCTTAAATGTCCAAAAATTTTTAATAAAAATTGCCATCAACTTACCATGATTAGAAACAATCATTGAGGTGGTTTTCACCCCTTGAGGATAAGAGCAAGTATCTGGTCCATATAGAAACTGAAGATGATGTCTTTTCCTACAATAATAACCCATAAAGAAAAATTATCATTACGTATGAAATTATTCCAAAATTTTGCATATTTTTTACCTCTAGATACTGTACTATAAGTGGTATTCTAATTTTTTGTCTATTACCTATTTCAATTTGGTATCTTTCGAAGTACTCGTATTCGTTACTCAGTTTTTTTAGAGTACTTACGAACAAGTACTCTTACTCAAGTTTTCACGAGTACTTTTTAAAGGTACTTGTTTTGAAGTACTCGTGAGTACCTACTTTAGTGCGGTACTCTGCCCAGCTCTGCTGAGCAGTTACAACAACAAGATGGCGACATTTTGTTTAAAAAAATGTGAAAACGCCCATTGAATCGGTCATAACTTCCTTATTTTTTGTGATATAGAAACAGACAAAAATCGTTTTAAAGGTTGATTAATTGTCTTTAATTTTATTCCTTGCAATTTTTGATGGAAATGTCACAGTTTCTGAGATATTCAACATTTAAATAAAACTAAAAAGTTCTAAACTAAATAGTTCATCATAAAAACGGTCGAATGTCATTTATAAAATTAAATATCTTCGAAACTGTCAACCCTATACTACAATATATAAAAAAAATAAATTAAATCTCAATTTATAAGCTTCATTTTTGATGACCACTATATTTTCTCTAAAACTTATATTTATTGAGATATTTAAAGAATGTTACGTTTTTTCTAAAATTCCTTTACGGTTTAAAATGCATTTTTTTTCTAAAGCAAGGGTTGCAAGCGGACGAAAAAATTTGAGCATCTAGGTCATGTTATATATTAATGAAAAACAGTATATGGGGATATATTTTTTACTTACTGACTACTTACATTAACAAAATGGCGACGGTTATATTAAAAAAATGAAAAAGTACATTGTTTCTGTCATAACTTCTTTGTTTTTTATGCTATAGAAATAGACAAAAAATCATTTGAAAGCCTAATTAATAATCTTTAATTTTGGTTGTTGGCGCTTTTGACATAAGTGTCATAGTTTTTGAGATATGTAACATTTAAACTAAATACTCGTCTTTTGAACGTTCGGATGCCACATTTATATTTCCAAATCTCCGAAACCATTAACTCTACAGAAATTAGAAAAAAACGAAATTCGTCCTCAATTTGGTAGCTTTTTTTTTGTCTCTAGCATGTTTCCGCTCAGTGTAATACCTTTTGAGTTATTTGATGAAAACCTATTTGAAATACCTCCTTTTTCAAGCAATAATCCCAATTTTCAACTCGTTATAGCTTAAAGACTATCAATTTATGCGAAAAGTTGCATAGAACCTTTTCTTCTTAAAATTTGATTCTCTTTTAGCTCCAATGACACTCTCTGAAAATTAGCAAGCTGCCGCATAATATAGAAACTTTTCTTTACTACTTATTACTTTTACTACTTACTTTAATAATGTAAAGTACTTGAAAATAAAAGTACTCGTGATTACTTGTTACTGAGTATTTTGGGTACTCAGTACAATTACGAGTACAATTTACTCGAGTACTGCCCAGCTATGAGAGGTCGGCGATTCGATCCTCACTCACTCCGTTTTTTTTTTCGCTAAAATAATTGCGAAAACATTTTCAGTTGGTTTTTTGAAGGTAATAATTGCTTATAAAACCGATAAACAGATGTACATTTTTCTATTTTAGGTCTGTTTTAAACCAACAATGGACCTTGAAAAGACGTCTGGATTTTTAACAAAAGACCCAAATAACACGCCTGTAAGGCTTAAATGGACGTCTTTAAGACGTAGTGAAAGTCTAGCGAAGACGTCTTTAAGACATCTTAAAGACATCTTTGTGCTATCTGGGTAGGGGGATGCATTAACGTTCTCGCATTATTACACCACATAGCTCAACGCATGCAACTTAAAATGATATAGATCTAAAATAACAAGCTTGTTGGAAAAAATAACTTATATATTTGGACCTATTCTGGCTGTGACTTTCGAGTGAGAAGAAGTCTGAGGTCTAGCAATACAATTGTTTGTGTCTTTCTTTTGTTAACTTGTATAGGTATATTTCAATCTAAGAATAATTATATTAAAAAAAATTATTATAATATACAGGGTGTTCGATAAGGCGATGTCGACCCTGAACAGGGAGATAGAGGGTGTCATTTGGCATCTATATGACCAAGCATTCCTATATGAAAAATGCTACGGTTTTTTTTTATATTGCCGATTTTGTACTTTCTTAAAAAATCTCCATATTTCATCATTTATTTAAATATTACGTACTAAATTTAACTTTTGATATTCCGAAATATTTTTTGCTTTATCCGAAATACATGAACTTCCAACAAAACAAAAGTAAAAGTTTCTGTCGCCTATAAAAGAAAAGATGACATTTATTAGAAGAAAAATTGTAATGGTAATTAAAAGTGTCGATTTTCGAAGTCTTACAAATTTTTTTGAAAAAGTCATCTAGATATTACATTACTTTTAAAACTTCTCTATTGTATCCTTTTTAAGTGGCATACCATCAAGTTTTACCGATCACTAAAAATAGACAAAAGACTATCAATCGGCAATATTTTTCATTCAATCAAAAATTAAATATGCGCGTTCTTTCAACAAAAATAAAGCTATCCTTTCAAAAAACTTTATTTAAAACAAAAATTATTATTTGAGAACAAATTTATTATTTTTGGTGTTCAAAATTAGTCCCATTATTATACTCTTCGCAAAAACGAAGAGTATATTGCATTTGATCGGCACGTTTCTAAATCCGGAAATATCGCTCGTAGAGAAAAAAAATTTCATATCATTGTGTTAGTGAACGAATTCTGAACGACCTTCAAAATGTCCGTCTGTCCGTCCGTCACGTTTCTTGTAAGCACGATAACTTAAGAAAGAAAAGTCCGATTGTATTGAAATTTGGAAAGTAAGTTAGTGTTAGCTAGAGGAAGAACCCTATTTTTGAAGAAGATCAATCAGTAAGTAAGAAAGTTATTAATAACACAGCCCCACAAAAAAAAAAAAGTTCAGACCAGCGAACCAGACCCATGTATCCCTATGTATTTTCGGTCGCTGAATCCGAATCCGAGGTCAAAAAAATTCGTACACCCCCAAAATCTTGAGCTAGAGCCAAAAAACACCCCTGGACTGGGGTAAAAAGAATATTAAGCTACGAGAATAGTTGTTACATCCTAATCTATCGAATTATACAAATTAAGGTTAAACAGCAGCGTACATACAACAGATATGAAACACACCCCCAGGGAGGGGTGAGAAATCGATCGAAAACATCAATGAGTACTGAAAAAGCTCGAAATGTCTAAATTTTGTTAAAGTGATAACAAACTTCATCAGGTCCAACGTAATCTTCATAAACTGCCCCTATAGGGTTGAGAACAACCACCTTCAAGTTTAAAGGACACGAGAAAAACAAGAAAAAACGTAAAATCCAACAGGATTTCTATTTTCATGAATGCTATGATTGGCTGAAATTGCGTAGTACTCTAAAATAGAACTAGAAACTTACGTATCATTAACGCCCTACAGTGTCAACCCTCAGAGGGTGTGAAAACTACCCCCTAAACTAAAAAGTTACAGTATAAAAATGTAGTGTAAAAATTCGAAACACCTGCGTTGTGTGGAAGTGAGAAGAAACTAGACTATGTTCGACGCTATGCTTGAAAACCAGCCCCACGGGGTTGCGAGATACCACCCCTATATCTGTAGGATGCTGGAAAAACAGAGAGAAACTAACCGGATTTACATTTTTATGCTATGATTAGCAAAAATCGTGATGCAAAAATCAGTGTCCTACGGATATAGGGGTAGCATCTCGCAACCCCATGGGGGTGGTTTTCAAGCACAGCGCCGAACATAGTCTAGTTTCTTCTCACTTCCACACAACGTAGGTGTTTCGAATTTTTATAGAAGTCACTGTAACTTTTTATAGATAAATCTTACATAGGGGGTAGTTTTCACACCATCTGAGGGTTGACACTGTAGGGCGTTGATGGTACGTAAGTTTCTAGTTCTATTTTAGAGTACTACGCAAAATAGAAATCCTGTCGGATTTTACATTTTCTCTTGTTTTGTGTCCTTTAAACTTAAGGGTGGTTGTTCTCAACCCTATACGGGCAGTTTATGAAGATTACGTCGGATCTGATGCACTTTAACAAAACTTAGACCTTTCGAGCTTTTTCAACAGTCACTGCTGTTTTGGATCGATTTTTTTATAAATGGGGGCTAGTTTTCACCCCTCACTGGGGGTGTGTTTCATATCTATTGTATGTACGCTGCTGTTTAACCTTAATATGTATAATTCGATAGATTAGGATGTAACAACTATTCTCGTAGCTTAATATTCTTTTTACCCCAGTCCAGGGGTGTTTTTTGGCTCTAGCTCAAGATTTTGGGTGTGTACGAATTTTTTTGACCTCGGATTCGGATTCAGCGACCGAAAATACATAGGGATATATGGGTCTGGTTCGCTGGTCTGAACTTTTTTTTTTGTGGGGCTGTGTAATTTAATTTAAAAAAATATATTTTCTTAATTTTTGTCACTTGCACTTAAATAGAAATCTTGCGAAATGTTATTTCTATAATATATATATTTTTGTTTATGCATTTTACTAATATATATTTTATAATATGTCTAATTTGTTGAAATATGATTCTCGAAAGATATATATTACAGACATTCAACTTTTGTAGTGATCTCTGATGGTCCAGTGGCTAAATTTTTGCTTTGCAATCCAAAGATCCCGTGTTCGAATCCTAGTCAGGTTGGATATTACTTCCATATCCAGTGGAAGTATAGTAACGACAAAAAAATTTTTAAAAATTTTTATTGTTCAAATAGGCTTAGAATGTCATGAAACGTCGAAATTTCAAGTTTGAGCGAAAAAAAAATTCTGTCTGTCGGTCTGTAACTTTTTTTGTGCGCACGTTTACTCTGGAACCGTTTGAGATATTGACTTGAAATTTGGGACACATATGTACTTTAACGAGATATAGAACTAGATTATATTTTCATCTTGTTCCGTCGAAGGGTTGGGGGGTAAATTGGGGTAAATTTGGAGTAAATAGGTAAATCAAGCAGGTAAGAGTTCATAAAATTGATATTTAGTATAGATAAGAGAAGTTAAGGTCTCAAAAAAAATTTTGGCATTAGCCACCATTACCGCCCCCACCCCATTATTAAAGGGGATGAAAAAAAAATGTGATTTAGTGTGTGTACAAGAACCAGAAACCTCAAAATATTTTTTTACTTTATCCACCCCCCACTCCCACCCCCTGTCACCACCCCCACCCCACTACCGATGTGGGGTATCGTTTTATGGGTTTTTGGGGTAGAGGATTTCAAATATTATATTATTAAAGTTCCATAAACAATTATTTCCAGATACAAAATTTTTCCGTTGTGTGACTTGGATAGAAAATCCGGATGTGGAAGTAGTGATTCCTTGGGCAGCGGTTTTTTCTTTTAAATTTTTTTTCATATATTTTTTTAATATATTTTTTTCACAACAAAGTTGGTATCACAAAATTTAGGATGTCCAAAAACTAACATTATTTACAAAAAAACTGCGAAGGGTATCCTATAGAATGTGTAACAATTATATAAAAAGGTCAGTACATTGGCGAAGAGTACCTACTTTTTCAGCTTGTTTCTAATGCATTTCCTCGCCCGTCTTCTAATTTCAACAGTAGTTGTCCTTAGTCTCATTTCTTGTCGCAGTTGTAGAGCGGCTTGCTCTATTTTTGCTACTAGTTGAACACGGTTTTGTATTTCCTCATTGTACACAAGTTCCTTCATCATACCCCATACATAATAGTCCAGAGGCGTTAAATCTGGGGACCTTACAAGCCACTACGCCCAATCCACTGATCGGGATATGTTCGATCTAAGAATTGGCGAACTGTCAAGCAGTAGTGAGCTGGGCACCCGTCGTTTTGGAAAATGATACGGTGGCGAAGGTTAATTGGCAGATTTTCCAGGAGCGGAGGAAGATCGTTCTGCAAGAAGTCAAGGTAAGCGTCTCCGTTCAGGTTATCTGGTAGGCAATGAGGCCCAATGACATGTCCAGCAATTACACCCATCCTAACATTGACACCAAACTTATTTTGAGGTTTGTTTCTTCATTTGCGAGTTGTCGCCCTTGTCCGCCCAATAATGGAGATTGTGAAAATTGGTTATACCTTCACGGGAGAATTATGATTCATCCATCCATAGGTTTTAAGTAATGTGGGTCCTCAATATCAGCATTCAATAAAAAGTGACAAAATGTTATTCTTCGTACAGGGTAGCCCTCTTCGAGGCCCTGTACTGAAGTATAATGATAAGGATGTTTCTTTTCTGTATTCATTACTGACCAAGTCTTCCAAACTGACAATACAAGTTGCTGTGTCATTTTTCTAATGCTTGTTGTGGGATCTGCAGTAAATGCGACTAGAATATTTTCGTCATCTTCGGGGTGATGGCGTGCAGGTCCTGCAGCAGGCTCAAGTTGATGTAAATTACCTGTTTCCACCATTCGGCGATAAGTGTTGCTGAATACACGCGGATCTGGGGTCTTTCTACGTGGATGAAATCGTTAATGATACAATCTTGCAGCAAGGTAAGCATTCCCATCTGCTTTGCCATAGTAAAACTCTTGGTTACTAGAAGTAGCCATCGAAATTAATTTTACTCAATATGTCAGAAACTTAAAACGCGTTGACAGCTGTCAGTGATATTACTAACAAACAAATGACTGTGTCTGACTGTTTTTGAAACGATAGCTTTGTTTTTGTTGAAAGAACGCATATATTTAATATGTATGATATTGTCATATGTATGATATTGTACAATAGAGAAATTTTAAAAGTAATTGTAATATCAAGATGACTTTGATAAAAAAATTCTAAGACTTCGAAAATCGACACTTTTAATTACCATTAAAATTTTCTTCTAATAAATGTCATTTTTTTTTTATAGGCGACAGAAACTATTATTTATTTTCATTTGTTGGAAATTTATGTATTTCGAAGAAAAAAATTTCAGAATATCAGAAGTTAAATTTAGTACGTAATACTTGAATAAATGATGAAATATGGAGATTTTAAAAAAAATTGGCGATATAAAAAAAACCGTAGCATTTTTCATATAGGTATATTTGGTCATATAGATGCCAAATGAACCCCTCTACCTCCCTGTTCAGGGTCGGCATCGCCTTACCAAACACCCTGTATATTAAAAAATGTTAATTAGTTTTTTTAAATTACCCATTTTTTTATGTAGAAATATTGTTTCCCTATTCTGACCTTACATAATAAAGACAACCAGTAATCGCATTCTTTAAAGTATATTTGATATTAGTACACTTCAATAGGCAATTAAAAAAACACCTACTTTTCTATCACGTAAGTAAGTATTGAAGTATATGATAGGATTTAAAGTAACGTAACAAATTAAAAGAAACTTAAAACT
Organism: Rutpela maculata; assembly: GCA_936432065.2. Lineage (NCBI taxonomy): Eukaryota > Metazoa > Arthropoda > Insecta > Coleoptera > Cerambycidae > Rutpela > Rutpela maculata. The sequence goes on from OW386294.2 coordinate 61,846,365, forward strand.
TTTGTTGAATTTATCAGTCATTAGCAATAAGTCAACCTCGCAGTGAAAAGTCGAGACTTGAAAAATGTATACTATAATCCCAATCAAGAATAATCCTATTTACATACTCTACAATAAAAAACCAGTTCTGTGCTTGAATTTCCTTTCAACCCATTTTTGATACCATTTTATTTTTCGTAATTCAACATTTAGCTCCATCTATTAGGCACACGCGTATTCAATAAAGTTCGCAAAACATCTTGCTTTCTTGGCTCAGTGAACTATAACTACGTAATGGAATGAAAACTGCGCAGCCGTTAGACGATAAGAACCGTCTCTATATAGTTTAGTTCAATGACATGGCTACGAAACAAATAGCTGTAGTAAGGCTATTTCTTGCAAGGTGGCTGACACTATTGAATCAATACCAGGCATGTTAGTTTGTAGAGTATGTGTGGGGATCTGCATTTAAACGTTTGCTGAAAACTTTTAAAGTTATAAAAAGAGGAAGTTCTCAATTCGACCAGCAGTATGTTTTTTTATGTATGTGTAAACATTACTAGGGATGTAGTCGGAGAGCCGGTCGTCAAATATCCTATGAATAAGATACATGAAAAACTTTGTCTGGGTGATTAATACTACCACAGACCCAAAGGGAGCCACTTTTTATACAAGCTAATTTTGCCCGCGTCATGGAATTTTGACCTCACTTCCGGTTAAGATTTTTAATGTTTTCTTAAGTCATCAATAGTCCCTTGAGATAAAGCTTTTACCCTACCTGACCGCAAGACATGTATCCCCCGTTTTCGTGGACGGGGAACACGATGGTGACAATATTTTACGACCTAGAGTCCAACTGCTACCCCCAAATCGAAAAAACCACCCCTTTTTCCGATTTTCCGGTGCTACGCTTGCGAGGGCTTGCCGGACCGGGGTTTTTTTGGTCATTTTGAATAAAATAAGTAAATATTGACCACAGGTGACCCAGGTGCGGATTTAGATCCCCCCCCCCCCCTGTAGTCCTGAAGAAACAAGAAACGCTTTACTTTCAACTTTAAAGTTGTAAAGCCGTCTCGCGATTGAAACGACAAAACGCGTACGCAGACGCAGCTCGCCTCTCGCCTCTTGCCTCTTGCAGTCTTGCCCGTCTTTTTTTCGAGTTTCGCTGCAGTTCTAATACCGATAGGATTGGCTACGGGATACTTCCTTACTATATTAATATAGTTTAACAGTATATATAGTGCGTGTAATTGCCGATTGGGCATGTACATTCACGTTAGCGCGAGAGATATGACAACCCAGCAATAGCAAACTCGCCCGTCGGCGGCATAGATTAAAGAATCGGCGCTAGACCACTGAAGCATTCCAGTTCTCAGTTATTATATTTCAGGCCAGCTGGCACACGCGATGTTGCAATTCTTACTCCCTATGCCCAGCGCGTCACTACACGCACTGTATGAGTTTCACTATAAAATATACTTTCTGTATTAATTTTTTTTTGAAAATTATCGCCCCCTCAGAGAAATCCTAGATCCGCCCTTGAGGTGACCTGACCCACCCCCGGAGGTTGAAACTATCCCCACCTCCAATAACTAAATGCCACAAAAACAGCGAAAATCAGCTGGAAAACGGTATATCCCCATTTTTGAGGGCGAGGAATACGATGGTGATAATATTTCCCGACCTGCCCTTCATGTTAAGAATACCTGAAACCACCTCTTTTTCCGATTTTCCGGTGCTAGGTTTGCGAGGACCTCGTTTGTTTTTTTTTAAAATACCCAGCAAACATTTATAATTAGCCCATCATTAATAAACTACGTGCATGCCTTCACTAGATCATTGGGAAAGTACTGACAAGGAGCGCTAAATTATTGAATAAAGTGCAACATCGGCCAACGCTCAGCCATCACACACTTTGCCAATAATAATTGGCGGTATACTGTATTTCTAGCATTAACTTATTTTGCACGTGCCTTCTATGAAAAGTATGATTATTTTACTATTACCTTGATATATGGTAGCATACTTATATACGAGGATTGCAGGGATAGATGCAGAGAATGACGAATGTATCCACTACATAATACAGTAATGTATTATTTTAGAAAATTGTATCAACATAATTTATGCATCTTCGTAGACTTGAAATGTGTTTGCACAGCCAGTTTTACTCTAAACCCATACAGTGCGCGTAATTGCCCATTAGGCATGTACGTTCACGTAGCGCGAGAGATATGACAACACAGCAGAGCAAACTCGCCCGTCGGTGAAGCATCCCAGCTCTGTTATTTCATTTCAACCAGTTGGCATACGCGATGTTGTAATTCTTACACCCTATGCCTAGCCCGCCACTACACACACTGTATAAACTAGTAACAGAAAACAAAGGGGCCTCATGAAATATCTAAATTTTAAGAACGGGTAACAGAATTTAATGTGAATATTTATTTTTTTTGCAAAATTTCAAGATGGCAGGGTCATCAACAGTAATCATTAGTAGTTAATGCATTGATTTAGTGAGTTAAAATATGACTTTGGACAAGCATTTAAAAAAATAATATAAATTTTACTAGATCTACTTTTCGATCAAAATGGCAACATGGCAGCCTCCCATCTTGTCCTAAAGATCTGAAAGGGGTTATACAAGTAATTTGTATGCACTTTCCAGGTATTGGCAAAAAGTGCTTTTTTATATTTACTATACCAGTGATGGTTAAATATTTCCAGGAGCTATAATGGTTACACAGCACTTTGTATTACCTTTTTTGGTATTGACAAAAGAGTGCTTTTATACATTTAACGTACCAGTCATGGTGAAATAATTCCAAGTATACAATAACAAAACACATAAGGCCATCAACTTACCATTACAGTATATATGATATAATGTTAAACAGCACTTTCTATTCGCTTTTCAGGTATTGGCAAAAGTTGCCAACACTTTACCAATCATAAATCTAATGGCCCATTGCTTTGCCACCACTAGTGTGTTTGCTGGGTAGTTAAATATTTGCCACAGATGACCTAACCCGCCCCCGGGGGTTGAATCTACCCTCACCCCCAATAACTAAATGCCACGAAAACAACGAAAATCTGGAAAGCAGTATACCCCCGTTTTCGAAGGCGAGGACTACGATGGTGACAATATTTTTTCGACCTAGAGCCCAACTGCTATCCCTAAATCGAAAAACTTTTTCCGATTTTTCGGTGCTACGCTTGCGAGGGCTTGTCGGATCGGGTTTTTTTTGGTTAATTTGAATAAAATAAGTAAATACTGACCACAGTGATCTAACCCCAGGGTTGAAACTACCCCCAAAATAATTGTTTATAATTTAATTGTTTATTGTTTAATAACCTAATATTTGACATCGTCGATCTCAACAACGTATAAAACGATATGTCACATCGGTAGTGGGGGTTGGGGTGGTAGCGGGGATGGGAATTTAAAAAAATTGTTGAAGGTTCTTGTACACACACTAAATCACAATTCAATTTTTTTTTCACCCCTGTGGTCAATGTTTACTTGTTTTATTCAAATTTACCAAAAAAAAAAAAAAAAAAAAAAAAAAAAAACCGATCCGACAAGCCCTCGCAAGCGTAGCACCGAAAATCGAAAAAAGGGGTGGTTTTTTCGAGCAGTTGGACTCTAGGTCAAAAAATATTGTCACCAAGTTATTCCACGCCTTCGAAAACGGGGGTATACTGCTTTCCAGCTGATTTTCGTTGTTTTCTGGGCATTTAGTTATTGGGGGTGAGGGTAGATTCAAACCCCCGGGTGTGTGTTAGGTCACCTGTGATAAATATTTAACTATTTTATTCTAACTGACCAAAAAAAAACGATACGATAACCCCTTGCAAGCCTAGCACCGGAGAATCGGAAAAGGGGGTGGTATTCAGGTTCAGGTGTAGTGGGTGAAAGGTAGGTCGGGATATATTATCACCATAGGTCCTCGAAAATGGAGATATACTCTTTTCCAGCTGGTTTTCGCTATTTTCATGGCCTTTAGTTATTGGGGGTGGGGGTAGTTTCAACCCCCGGGGATGGGATAGGTCACCTGTGGTCAATATTTACTTATTTTATTCAAACTGACCGAAAAAAAACACGATCCGGCAAGCCCTCGCAAGCGTAGCACCGGAAAATCGGAAACGGGGGTGGTTTTTGGATTTAGGTTGGACGCTAGGTCCGAAAATATTATCACCATCGTGTTCCTTGACCTCGAAAACGGGGTGGTACATGTCTTGCGGTCCGGTGGGGTAAAAGCTTTACCTCAAGGGACTATTGATGACTTAAGAAAACATTAAAAATCGTAACCGGAAGTGAGACCAAAATTCCATGACGCGGGCAAAATTGGCTTGTATAAAAGGTGGCTCCCTTTAGGTCTGTGGTGGTATTAATCACTCACACAAAGTTTTTCATGTATTTTATTCATAGGATATTTGACGGCTGGCTCTCCGTCTAATTGGCCTAAACGATTTCTATAAAATCTTTCTCAAATTGGTATGGCTCGGTGGTGCACAGTGATATTTTTATTGAAAACAGGCGTCAAGAATCGGTAAACTAGACAATTTTTTATGAAAATTTACGAAACTTGGTAGAGTTAAGTATTTTTATATGCTAAATTCAGTTTTGCTGCAGAAATTTTTTTTTACATAATTTGGGTCAGAAGAAGCAAAAAAGTTTAAAAATTCAATAAAATAACCCATCCACAAATAAAAGTCCTGATTTTGGAACTTGACCCGCGTAGTCCGATGTATTTTTCGACGCTAAATTCGAATCCGACCTCCGAAAAGCCCAAACACCCTCAAAATTTTGAGCTGGAGCGACAAAACACCCTTAGAATAGGGTAAAATTGTCCCTCATATATGGTGACAATAAGTACATGCAAAAAGTACTCCTAACGTACAATCCTATGATTTTTGAGGTTGCTGATTTCAAATTTCATTCTTGGAGTGAAAATCGAGTACAATAGGGGTTGAAAGGGATGTAAAAATGAAAATTTGACAAAATACGTAATTTTCATTCTGAACTTATATTTTTAGGGATTTTTGAGGTTGATGACTTCAAATTTCATTCTCATGGTGAAGAATCGAGTAAAATGGGGGTTGAAAGAGGTGTAAAAATGAAAATTTGACAAAATACGTAATTTTTATTCTAAACTTATATTTCTAGAGGTTGATGATTTCTAATTTCAACGTGTCAGAAGCCAAAAATTTATTCTTAGAGTGAAAATCGAGTAAAATAGTGGTTGGAAGGGGTGAAAAATCAAAATTTGATAAAATGCGTAATTTTTATTCCAAAAGTATATTTCTAGGGGTTTTTGAGGTTGCTGATTTCAAACTTCAGCATGCCAAAAGCCCAGAATTTATTCTTAGGTTGAAAATAGAGTAAATTAGTGGTTGAAAAGGGTGTAGAAATAAAAAGTTGAAAAAACAATTCAGATTCTGAAATTATATTTTTAGGGGTTTTGAACTTGTTGAGTTCAAGTTCTAATCCAATCTCAGAAAAGCCAACTTGCCCTCAAAATTTTGAGAATTTAGCGAATAAACAACCCTAAAACAGGGTAAATCATCTCTGATTTGTGGTAACAAAAAATACATGCAAAAAGTAGTTAACAAGCGCAAACGTATTGTATTTAAATATAGATTTTTGGTATATGGCAAAGGATTTTCTACTCTGAGGTGGTTAAGCAACCTCTAGATGGAGGAAAACTACCCTAATACAAAAATAAAGTTCATGAGAGGGGTTAAAGTCACTTTAGTTTCTGTTCAAACATTTATAAATCAAAAACTTCCACATTTTCCATATTTTAATGGTAATCATGTATTTTATTTTTATATAATGGTAGTTTTTACACTCATACTTTGATAAAAGGGGTGAACTTTAAGTCACTCTAATTCTTCATGATTCCAAACTTCCCAATCTTCATTTTTTATGTCATTTTTTAGTATTTATATACTCTATGATGGTGATGGTGTATATTCTTTGCAAGAACAGGGATATTTTTAGCCTAATCTAAGAGTAGTTGTTCCGTCATTACTTAGGGAGATGACTGCTAAATATAAAACACCCTCTCCCTTGTTTTGATATTCTTTACCATTCATTCACATCAATCAATAAATTCTGAAATGTGGGTTAGTTTTGCCCCGTTTTAGGGTGGTTTCCTTCTATGGGGATCCCCCAACTACAACTCTTTGACTATTAATTATTACTTCGAGTTTAAGAAGACTGAAAACTTACCTCAGAAATATAACAATCACAAGTCGCCTGAATGGCTTGGCCCTACTAAATATTCACCAAGAGATTCCTGTAACTTGCGATGAAGTGTGTCAGGAGTCCGCAAAAGTCAAGAGAAGACCAAATATTTAGTAATATACGATTTGTTTCTGTTATTCTGTTTCATTTTATAAGAGAATTTATGTTTCGTTAATTACCTTTAATCATGCCCCCCACATCAAATCATGGGCCTCGGTATCAAAATCTCTGGCTGGAGGGGTGAAATTTGAAAAAAAAATTGTCAAAATCTCCCCGCGCTTAAGGACCGGGGGGGAGGATGTAATTTTTTTTTGTCAAGGTCATAATTAATGAGCGAGGATTGCGTTTACCAGTCTAACCGGGCCCCCCGGTACCTACCCCTTGTGGGGCCCCTGCCCTTAATTAAATAATTTACCAATTTACGCTCTTTGCTAATTTTCATTGGTAACTAGAACTTGATTTCTTGAAAAAGAAGCTTTTTGAATTTGGCCGTTGGCGCACATCCAAATGAAGATATGCACAGCACAGCAGTAGCCCAATGAGTCAGTAAGTTGACGTAACAGGCAGGCCTGTTTGTATTATACTCCCCCGTTCAAAAATATTTTTGGGATTTGTCCTCCCTGCTCGTTAAAAATGTTTTTAGGATTTTTCCCCGCAGCTCGTTAAAAATTTTTGTCGGATTTCTCTCCCCTTGCTTGTCAAGAATATTTTTGGGATTTCTCCCCCTCCCCCCGGTCATCAATTTTCCATTTGTTTTTCTCACCGAGCCCGTATTTTGTGTTTACCGCCCTGGTAACAAGTTAAGTAAAAAATATAAATTAGGTCGATGAGATCAGGGTTTACTCCCTCCCCCAGGATTTATTTCTCGTTACGCCACTGGAAATACTGTATAGAAGCTAAAGAAAGAGGCCTCTAAGACGAAAAATGAATTAATATAAACAAATAACGAATTCAAATGTATTTTTAACCGACTGCAATATCGATAATAAGGTTCAATTAACTCACAATTCCATCTGTACATCCAACTGTTCCATCTGTTTCTTTGCCACAAAATTAGTCCCAACTTACAAATAGATTCAAAAATCTAATTTTAACAAAATCAGTAAACAAATTCAAATATTTTTACTTGATTTATTATCATTATTCAAAATTAGTTATTATACCTGGAACCCGCACGTTGAGGTTTCCTTACTGTAACTATTTTTTTTTAATTCTTCTATTTAAACCTTGTCAAACACTTGCCTGGATAAAAAAAAATGTTAAAGTTCAACATTTTGGCTCCCAAAAAGGAGAGAACACCGAACTATGCGCGAAATTTAATGTCTCTAACTATAGTTTCCTCCATCTTTCTTTACGCCTCTGAGACATGGACATTTGTTACGAATTCCCTGGACAGCCCATCTTACCAACACCTCGATTCTCCAAGAAATACGTCTCCCAAAGTCGCTTGTATTCTCCCGAATGCCTTCATTTTTTGGCCACATCAACCGGAGAGAGCACAATATGGAGCAGTTGATAGTGCAAGGAAAATCAGATGGCAAAAGATGAAGAGGATGCCGTCCTAAGTGATATCACTGATATTGTAGAAGAACTCACTACCAAGCGTCTAGGTGACGCGACACCAATTTATTTTTAGAAGGGCGTCAGCCGCGTTCGGCTCCGTTCTTCCACTCTCAAACGGGTTCGAGATAAGATATACTTCGATAGACGAGTACTGGGTCAGGTCAGATCATTAACGACGCTCTCTCTGGGCGTGATTTCAATTATTCACTGACAGTAAGGGCTTTTACGTGTTTGGATTATTGTGATTTTTGCACAAAAAAATCCCTATCGAAGATTTCTCTCCGACGGAATTTGACGTGATTTTAATCTGTTTAAACTCCAGGGATTGAGAGTAGCAACAAGTCCTTACATCAATAAAATGCAATTAGTTCAAAGAAGACCATTTTATTTAATAAGTATAAAATAATACAGTGTAATGTGAAAGAATCACGCCTCCCCAACTAAGGCAAATTACTTTTTAACAAGTGAGAGCGTACGCAATCGATTTGGCAGAAAGGATTCATATAACCTCCTCAGGATTTCATGCAAGCCTTTTTAAAAAAATTTTAAAATTTTGTATTTTGGTAATTATGGCTGACTGAAAATAATATAAAAATATTTTACTTAAAAAATTTTGGTTCGCTTATGAATAGCTTAAAGGTCCCAGATCGTGATTTTATCATTCACGGGACGGAGTTCGACTAATACATGAGTTTAATACTTTCGGCCAGTCTTACGACGTACTTGTCCCCATGCAGGTTCAATTTGGAAAAATTGACAGCGAGCCGCCTTCGGACGATTTTTTGGCAAAATGGACTTTGAGTCATTTGTGCAGAAAGCGATTTTCTCTATAACTTCATTATTTGGAAAGCCCTGCAGTTGAGCCTTGCTGCTTTCCTACCGTTGCTCTGTATTGACCACCCAACGCACTCGACCAAATTACGAGTCGTTGGTTGAATCTAAACTTGTTTTATGCGAGAAACCGGCCTTGTCCATTTTCATTGATTTTTGCCAATTTTGCTTATAGGCGCTACGCCGCTTTTGCCAAATTCATCGGTATCGCCTTTTTGATACATTGCCTTGTTAAAATTTTACTCAGTCATTAGAACAGGGTATATAATGACTGTACCTCCATGGTCAATGTCTTCGGCGGAGGAATTAAAGTTGAAAATATTTTGAATATTTTTTTTAAGTACTTTTTTGGCGTAGTTTTTAAAAAGTAAGTGATTCATTTTTACATTACCACCATTTACATTCACTCTCATATCCTGGATCAAAATATATTTTCCTAAGTAAAAATTCGGTGTTTTTTCGAATTTTTACTCGGTTGTGCCGTGCCTAATGTCTTATCGAACTCATAACGGTCCTTTTGGACTAGTTTGTGACTCTAAAGTCTTTCATCGTCTTGAAAATGTCCTTAAATGAATTTCTTGCCTAAGTCGAATTTTTATTTTGGCTTCGACCTAGGTCAATTCTGGAAGGTTCTACAACAATATCACCAAGGAAAATGGGAAAAAGCTTTGACGAGGCTGTAAACAGGCAACCGCGACAGATGGTCCGATGCTGTCAAACGTGCCATACATCAGAGGTCGACAAGAATAATTAATGCCTCTCGATACGTTGCGAATAGTAAGAAGAAGTTATAATTTCGGAGATAAGCCGACGTAACGAGTCATCCTATCAGGGTTCCGTTTTCACTTTTGAGTATATAACCTTAAACATATCGTGAGATAAGATTTTGTCTTCTAAAGAGATGAAGATACATTGTGAAGTATAGTCGAGGCAATAAGACATATTGTTGAGGGGCCAGTGGGGTAAGCTGAATCGTTGAAGAGCTCGCCTGCAAAGCAGCCAAAGCCGATGAAAGCGACCAACAAAAGCTACAGCTATTCTTCTCGCTCCTTCTGCTATATGTACTGCCTCAACTATAAATATAAGATTACTTATCTCTATCTATTTATTTGCCTTCGTTATTAATAAAAATATTAAAGTTGTATTTTTCTTAGCAAATATTTTATTTATTTATCCAAATGACCTAACATCTAAGTACATATTAATTTGATATTAAAACATTGCCGAATTCAGTTCTGTATACAGTAAGAACGTTTGAAATTAATTTAAACATTTTATCCTCTATTTATTGTTCCCTCTGTATACGACAGTATAGATAGCGTCCTAAAATAGAACATTTTGTTATTAAGTAAACAAAATCTACAAAAATTAATTTACTAAACTTGCGCTATATGTAGTGTCTTTATAGTTGACATAGTTCCCTATATTATACAGATCATCAAAGTAGTACTTATTCAACCACTTCCTTATTTCATGAACATGAAATTTTCTGGCACTTCTGACGGATTCTGTGTCCTCAATGTTATTAGCCCTCAAGTCATAGTGATGGGCGCCATCAGGTATAATCACAGCTAAAATTTTCGCACTAATGTTGCTTAAAACTCCCCCACTAGACCAGGGGTCTAAAAGGCCATTACTGAACACAATATTGGAAGCATACTTTAACTCTTTTCCCCCATATTCCAAAATTGGAACATCTTCTCCTCGTGGACGGACGCCAAACTCATTGTAACAATCATCCGAATATTTCTTGAAGTCCCAGTCACTATTTTCAAACATATCGAAGTTATTGGAGCACATGGGCATTATCATTTCGGTGCAACTCTGAAAAATTCAAATAAATTTTGTACGCTGCGATTTCTATATTATCCACGAGATTCAAAGAGTAAACAAATCCAAAAAATATCAGGCAGCTCCAGATAACATAGTCACGTGATTTCAACGTCAGTTTTATGTCATCTTTATCACCAATGCGATGTTACATGTGACGTGAAAATGACGGCCTAACGGCACATCCCAAAGACGTTATTTTGTGACAATAGGTTGACAACATTTACCCACGTTTATTTGACTACATGTGGAGTAGGTATTTTTAACTAACTGGTAGAAATTTATATTTAAAAAATATAATACTTCATTCTATGACAAAATGACATCTGATTCTAATGCAAGTGATCTAGAGATATTTAATGATCCGCTAATTAGACGCTTAGTAGTTGGATGAAGTAGCAAGTAACCACACGCTGGGTTTTGTATCATCTAGGTTTGATTATTACCATTCACTGTTTTCAGCATAAAGTTTGTAATTTAAATCATTTAGTGTCGTTAGTGGTCGCATATAGCATAAGGCTCTCCATCTGTTTTGATGCTTGTCTTGGATTAACAATTTTTAGGGATAACATTGCTCTTGGACTGGGCTGATTATTTATTTTAGTTTAGGTTAATAATATAAGATAGATGTACCAGGAATATTGTGTCGCAGTTATATGGGAGTGATAAAATGGGGTTTATTAGCCACTGTGGATTTTATTTTGGATTCTTTGATGGTTGTTTTGTTTTTTAGGAGGGTTGAGGACGAACCAAATAGGGGAAGCATAAGTAAGAATTGGACGGAGGTAGGATTTATATATTAGGACTAAGGTGTGTGGGAGTGAAGCTTTAAGGAGAGGGTATAGGGAGGCTGTTTTTCTCTAGTACTTGGTTGTAATATTTTTTAACTATTAGTTAAAAGCTAACTTATAGTCGAGTGCTACCCCAAGGTAGTCTTTGCATTCGAGTCATTCAATGTTATAGTTATCTATTCTGAGAGGAATTGATGTTTACTTAACGATATTTTTTAGTGAAGCAAATGGTTGGATTCTATCATGGTTGGTTTTAAGCCCAAAATCCAAGCACAATTTAATTGTTGTTTTTGTAATAGTGAAGTCATTAATTTTGGAGTATGGCTGTATCATCAGTATAAAGACAAATTATTGTCCGGTGGTCTTTAGAGGTCAGTACGTCGTTAATATTGACATTAAATAAGACAGGACCAAGGGCGTATCCTTGAGGAATTCTGGATAGAATTGTAAGGGTGGGTGAGCACTTCTGGTTGATTACTGCTCGAAATTAGTGATCAGAAATGTATGACTCTATCAATTTAATGATACGAGTCGGAAATTCGGCGATTGAGACCTTGTATACCAGCCCAGGTTTTTTCGAGGTTCTAGGCAACAAACCGTGTTAATAGACCTAAGTTGAAGTTGGTGACTGTCTCACCAACTCGGAATACTTGTGTGGTGGAATAACTAGTGTCGGTCTTGGCAAAGAAGGGGATAAGACTAATAGGACGGTAGTTAGACAGGATATTAGCAGGATTGCCAGGCTCAGGTATGTTGGCGATTTTTGCTCTTTCCCGGTACTTAAAGTAGTATATAAGTATGGTACAAGCGTTAAAATAGTGGATCAGATAAAGGTAGTATTTTACGGGAAGGTGGTGCAGGGATATTATAGGGGCCAGGAGCTTTCCTGGGGTGTATATGTTCACCGCAGCACGTACCAAATACATTGGTTCAGTACTAGTCGGAAGGGTGGTCTGGTTTAAGGTGTCTATATAGGGATTAACTAGGTTTTTTGTGGTATCTGATATGAGGTTAGGTAGGAAAACAGTGGAAAGGTGGTTAGAGAAGAAAACAGCTTTTTCCTTGTTGGTGACAGTCACGTCAACTTAGGTTGTATGTGGGTATATTCTTGGCTTTGGCATGGAAAGACGTGGGGCATAAAGATCATCGGGTTAGGAACCAGCTAATATTTCTAGGTTATCCTATGTATACTGTTTAATACCTTTATTTGTTATAGTAGTTGAGGGTTTCTAACCTGCTGGTACCATTTTCTTAGGTTATTTTTTAATTGAATAAAATCGATTAGCTGCTTTGAATGTTTAAACTGGTAAAGACGGGTTCGGATATTTTTTTTTTACTGGTATGGAGTGCGTCAATTTAGTGTAAATTTATTAGAATGCGAGATAAAGAATGACCACTTTTTGTTAATGATTTATATGTAGTACCTTCTAGAAATAATTTCTACAACAAACTACGTGACAATGCATAGAATCATCCAACATCAAAAAATTACGTTAGAAGTAATAATAATAATAATAATAATAAGATTTATTTTCCACTGTGACAATATACATTGTATGGGATTCGTCAATTAGTACAAAATTTCAGACACTTTATAATAACATTTATCAATTAAAAATGTTTTTAATTTTTTTTTTTAAATATACAAATTTTTACTGTCTTTAATTGTTTGTGGCAAGCAGTTAGAGATCTTAGGTCTCATACAGTTGGGAGCATCAAAACTAAGCTTTTGTCTAGCGAACGGCACATGAAACTCATCAACATGCCTCGTATTATAACTGTGTATATCTTTATTGATGGTAAAACTGTTTTTATTCCGATAAACGTAGACACACAGTTCATGTATATATAAATACGGGAGAGTTAAAATATTCAGCTTTTTAAAACCATCTTTACATGATTCCCGCTGCGGTATGTTCGTTATGCATCGGATTACTCTTTTTTGTGCAATAAATACATCAGTTGCCTGGGTAGAATTTCCCCACAAGCAAATTCCGTACCTAAGTCTTGAATCTACTTGGGCGAAGTAAACCTGCACTAACTGATGTGTTTCTAGTACCGTCCGCAAATTAATAAAAAGAAACTTCAGCGAATTCATTTTGCAAATAAGTTTAAGGCAATGCGACATCCAGTTAAGAAATTCATCCAAATGAATACCAAGAAAACGCACGCTGTCGTGTGTATTTGTTAAAGTTACCGTGTTGACATCGAACTTTAAATCGTCTATTTCTTTTTGACGATTATGAATCAAGAGCATGTCAGTTTTTTCGGTATTGAAAAATAAATCGATGCCATTAAAGTAATCTGATATTTTGGTAACCGCCTCTGCACATTTAACATTCAATGCTCCAGTATTTCTTGATGATACTATAAGAGAAAAGTCATCAGCATAAGCGGTGTAATAATTGTTTTTTATGACTGAGGATATATTGTTCACATACAGAATAAATAAAATCGGACCGATTATTGATCCCTGGGGGACCCCCATATTTACATCCAAGCAGTTAGAGTTTACGTACTCTACAGATTTCTCAGTTTCAACTTTTAAAGATACATATTGCTTGCGATCTTGTAGGAAAGTTGATATCCAGTTCAATGCAACGCCTCTTATGCCATACGTTTCTAAAATACACAATAATTGTTTATGGTTTACACAGTCGAATGCCCTACTCAGATCGCAAAAGATCACCGCAGGACATTCGCCTGTCTCAACATATTCTATGATTTGATCATATAATGATAACATTGCGGATGATGTTGACTTGTTTATACGGAAACCGTGCTGATTATTTGATACAATTTGGAATTTACTGAGAAAAGGTAAAAGACGATCTAAAAACTCATATTCCAAAATTTTTGAAAATCCAAATGGAATAACAACTGGTCTATAATTTTCTAAATAGCATGGATCATTCTTTTTATACAATGGAGTAACTTTTCCTGTCTTTATGTTTTGCGGAAAAATGCCCGATTCAAAGGATTTATTAATTAAATACGTTAGTGGAGCTATAATTACATCAAGAACCCGTTTTAAGATAAAACTTGGAATGTCATCTGCCCCGGACGCCTTTTTATTTTTTAATTTTCCATTTAATAAAGTTAATAGTTCTCTTTCTGTGAAAGGTTTGAGATACAGTGAATGTTGATTAAAAACTTTTCACTCTGTCTTACTCCCTATATTTTTAGGATGTGTTTGAGATACTAATCGAATCGGCGTCTCAACAAAAAACTGATTAAAATCCGCTGCTATCTCGCGTGGATCTGTCACTAAAATGTCGTTTTTTTTAATGTGTATGTTAGAATGTTTTTTTTGATTATTCACTAGTTCAGATACTACATTCCATGAAGCTCGCGCTGTGTTATCAGAATTAATTATACGGTTTTGATAATACGTTTCTTTTTACTATTCATTAAAGCAATGTGCTCTTTTTTTGCGTTTTTATATGTTTCGCTGAAAGCCTCATTAACACCTTTAAGAACAAATAAATCCTTCAATAGCTGACTTGAACGAACAACGTCCACATCAACCCATTTTTTATTATCGCTTTTTTGACATAGTTTTCGTTTAGGAAAGCATGTTTCAAATTTAAATAAAAAAGTATTATAGAATAAATAAAAGGCATCATTAAAATCAATTCTGTCGTCTAGATATGACCATTCCTCATTCATAAGTGCATTTCTAAAATTTGACATATTGACTTCGCTAAAATTTCTTTTCATATCAATTTTATTTAGTTCATTTTGATTAGAATTAAAACTTATATCCAATAAAACTGTTCGATGGTCAGAAAAAACATTATCAACTACACAACATGTAAAACTCATATCACAAACATTTGTAAATATTTGGTCAATTATAGTACAGGTACTATTGGTTATCCGGGTGGGCCAGTTAACAATATGAGTCAGACCAAAACAAGACAAAAGATTACACAAATTGACAAAATCAGAACACTTGTACTTATCAAAATTAAAATCTCCACATAAAAAAAATCTAATATTAGGCTGGTACAAATAGTCTAAGACATCACTGATTTTATTAAAAAACACATCAACTTCCCCACTGGGAGAGCGGTAACAGTTTAAAATAATATTTACAATCCTGTTTGTTTTGTAAGATACTGCACAAATCTCAAAATTCTGCTCCATGCAGAAACTGGCCAAATCAATTTTTTTAATATTACTGCTATATAAGTACATCAAATTAACCGCAATGAACAAACGTCAAAATATTGTAAAAAATGTAACGTTGCAAACACGTCATTTATTCGTTGTAGATGTCGTTGACCAACAATCATCTAAATACGATTTCCATATGACGACAGCGTGCTGCCTGGGACGGTATTTTACTAGGGAAAGATTTCTGCATTGGACCTTTGATGCAAAGGGACATTCCCATTTATTTGATTTCTTGGAAAATTAACGCAAATAATAATAAATAAAATAATAAAACAGTTATAACAACTACCTGAAAATTCCACCCATCTTCTCCCAAATCATCTGCTGTTTTTCCTATATCATTGCATTTCGTAGTTTTCGTATAATTCGTGTAAACCTCCAAGGCTTGACCGATAGCTTTCAGAAGACCGATGCTATCCTTATAGTCATAACTGTTTATTTTACTACAAAATTCTCTAACTGGGTTGGCAGGTAGAGGCACTAAAAAGCTTGTAGGATAAGGATAATTTACCATGGCTATGTTGATGTAAATGTTGGATAACCAGTCTATAATTTTGTTAACATCCTCGTCTTTTTTAATAGGCGAACATAGGTTCCATAACGTAGAAAGGGTAGCTTTTCCAGTATCGTTACTTGTCAAAGAACTGCAACAAATTTTGCATTAACAGATATAATTAAAGAATTTATTTAATACTAGGAGAACCACAAGAAAAATATTTTCTTATTAATATTATTGGTCATTTAAACACAAGTACTCCCAATTTTTGCTTTTTTGTCCAACATTTTACTTATCAGATTTTGTGAAATATCATTGTCCTGATGATCATACATAAGAACGTTTAGTAAAGATAATACTCTTAACTTAGCGGTAAAAGTATAAATTGAATTTCCTATGAATTAAAAAAAAACAACTCTCTAATTCCAACGGTTCGCAACTTATGACCTCTCAACTAAGAACATTTTAAATCGTTTTTTGAGCCTATTGTGCAAAGGAGCCAGAATTGTATTTCAAATAGCTATCCCCCACAAAATTTCTATGCTGATTATCGCATATCAATAATTGGGATTTAAAATTTTTGGTTTTTACTATACTGTTCTTTAGTTTATTTTGTACTACAGGCTACTGGATTTGCCGAGCGCTGCTCCCACTTACTTTATTACAGAGAATTTATCTCTAAACAAATTTCGAACGCAAAAGATGATTGGTTTAGTAGTACTTAATTGTTATTACTTACCGAATGGCTGTCCAGGAATTTTTAATAGTGTTGCTACACTTCTCTTTTCCAAGTCCATAGAAAACGTCTGTAACAATCCTGTTAAAATTTTCGCAAGGCGTCAGATCTTTAAACTGCCAAATAGGTGCCGAACTAGCTATGGCACCAACAACTGAACTCGGATATTTCATTCTAAGCCAAGCTGCTAACATTCCGCCATATGAACCTCCAAAAGCTATAACTGGTAACTTCTTGTCTTTAGAATGAGCGTAAGTAATTTGTAATCCGTTTATTAAATAAACAAAGTCAGCTAAGGCTTGCTCTGAGGAGAGGTATCCCAAGTATTTTGGTGAAGTGTAAGATAAGTTTCCGAATGGTAAGGATGTTCCATAATACCTAAAAAAATTTTCATAATCAGAAAATTCACAAAACTGTCGCCCTTATTTTTTCGTCCAAATGGTCAAATAAATTGACATTCATACAAAGTAATGATTATAATTTTATTTAAGTATGTATTCGCTCTTTGATAATTTTAAATTCATAATAAATTGAAGATGTCATAGAAATAAGTGTTTTCTGACGATAAATATTATTTTAATGCATCATACTAATGAAATCATAGTATCATGGTCTTTATGTTGTTTATTTAATCTAAACAATGTTCTGTATATATGTGTGCATATGTCATGGTCAGAGAAATGATACCGGATCATTTTCCCTTTATAAATGCCTATGGTTTTACCAGCAACTTGTACCAAAAAAATCCAAATGTATTATTTATTCATAATTTATCATTACAAACATCAAAAGCACCAGGCACGCAGTCGTGGGGGGCAGGGGGGAAGCCGTCTTCCATGAACCAAAAAGTAAAGAAGCATAATCTCTATCAGTACAAAGCAGTATCCAAATTATCCCTTTAAATAAATATTTTGTAATTAATGCCAATATTATCTAGTAGAGGAATCTATACACATCCGTTTTCAACCATTTTCTGAACAGTTTTCCTCATCCTCTGGGGAAGCCGATGAATTTTCTGGCTGCGCCACTGAAAAGCACAAAGTTTAGTCAAGTTCAAAAGGGCTTTGCCATTGCACCATTTTTAATTTGAAACTAAGTGAATAGAAACTCATAACTTACGTAGGAAAGAAGGTTCCGATGCTCTAAGAATGAGCCGATAATGAACAGTTAGTGCAATTTATTTCTACTGCAAAAATTGCAGTACTACCTTAGTGACTTAGATGTTTGATATTTCCACTATCCAGTGAAGGCAAATCCTTTTAATCATGAACAATTTAAAATAAGTAGATTTTCGAACAGACCCACCTCGAAAAATCATTCTTGCTCCCACCTGTCCCCCTCAAAAGGATACTTGCTGTATATATTTTATTACCTAGAAATGATCTTGACTCTATTCGATAGAGTATGAAATTTAGCATAAGGCCCTTATTTTGTTTTTACTAATTTCTCTTATGTAAAGCTACACAGCAAAAAAATAGAGGGAGCCTGCTAGCAATAACGCATGTTTTGCTATAACTCTAAAAGAGCCCAATAAATCAGAATTTTACAAGACATTAAAAATAAAGAGTATTACTTTTTCTATCAATTGGTATATAACTTATATACGTTATGTATTTAAATAGAGCTGTTTAAAAAAGAGCTAATTTAAAAATCATTTCACATTTTTGTTTTACGATTTTTCCTCACGTAAAACCCTTTAGCACCCGAACTACCCAATAAATTAGACACTAGGTATAAAAAATTACATCACGTTTTTATCGATTGGTATATAATTTTGTAAATGCAATTTATTTAAATATAGCCGACAGTTCTGTCTCCCAATAAATTATGAGGTTTTTTTTAGGTTATTTTCGCGGTTTCCAAAAAAATAGTGGGTGATGGAGCTAAACGGACACCTGATTCGTGTTCAGCACCTCGAAATACATGGGGGTCGCCCAATTGATTTCCAGGAACAGACCACTTTTTTTATTTTGTGGAGCTGTGTAATAATTCGCACTATTCGTAGTCTTTTTGAGGTCCACTTCTAAGGTAAATAGATGATAAATGGATTATTTCTCCTCTTTTTTCCAAAAATTGTTCCTACAGTTCCCTAGTGGTATTCCCAATACCAATGCTAGGAATTTATAATTTATTTTAAATTTCCTTACCGGTGCTCTGCGAATACAACAAGGGCGTTGAATTGTGGGGCAATATCAAACATAAATCCAGTGTTTTGGGCAAACATATCAATAGCCCCTTCATTTCCTGTGTAAAAAAATATTGGCCCTCTAGGTTCATAAAATGAGCTATTAACCAAGTATCTCAGTTTGAACGTTAAGTTTGAAGTGAAGCTAAAATATAAGTATAGATATACTTACAAGTAAATTAATAAATTATTTAACTAAGTACATACCTAAAATGATCCACGGGAACTTCAATATATTTCGTATCGAAAGTATACTTTACGTCTGCAGTTAAAACTGCCAAGACCGGTGAAAAACTCAGAAAAATAATCCACTGCATTTTGTTAGACGTTCGGACATAAAGTCGATTATATAATTATCTTATTTATTAAACTGTGCTCAACTTTGACCTCTAATATTATTGTTGTAGTTAACAATCGGCAATGAGTTGTAAACAAATCGTGGATGAAAGAGAAGATAACCCCAATTCTATCACAACTAAAAGTTTTGGCCGGTAGTGAATTCTTGATATCAAGTATGACTGAACTTCGCTACTGATGAATAGATGTTCTATACGAGTATACGGGTCGGGCCGGTAATCGTATGATGATTATTAGATGGACGGGGGGGATTTAAGCATACTCAGCAATTTTGAACTTGACTCATCATAATGAGATTATGTATAGGTTGCTAGCTATTATCTAATACCGTTAAAAAAGTTATTTTTATTAACATAATATAGGTAGTACTTATAAAACCATCTCATCAGCTGTGTAATAATAATACTAATAACAATCATGAAAATGGGATATTGTATTGAAATTTGTCGGTGACATACAATTTAAAGAATGGAAGAGTTAATGAGCTCCAATAAAAAGTAGGAAAACAAGAATAATAATTGTCATATACCCCAATTATAAGAAACAATGTGTTTCGGAGTTATTGCTCCTCATTAGCGTAGCTTGTCATAGTGAATGTTGTTATTAAGAGCAAAACTAATAAGGTTACTGTTTCATTGCGCTGCATCGGAATCTATTGAGTCCTATGGGAATGCAACTTGACAGTTCTGTCTCCCAAAAATTTAAGGCAAAATTTTAGTTTTAAATTTTCACAATATCGTTGAAATAAATGTTTGATTTTCGCAGTTAAACTAAAATCTACAAGAAAACGCGATCACTTAAAAAGAAAAAAAACATCGTGGGATGATAAAATTGAAGGGTGGTGAAGCAGGTTTTAATTACGCCGTCAAAATGCTGGAGCGAACCCTCGAGTGTCATAGTGCGGGAGTGGGCCATGCACGGTGTCCATTTAGCTCCGTCACCCATCAATTTTTAATAAATCCCGAAAATAACCTAAATTATGAGGTTTTTTTTAGGTTATTTTCGCGATTTACAGAAAAATGGTAGGTGATTGAACTAAACAAATACCTGATTCGTGTTCGGCACGTCGAAATACATAAGGGTCACCCGATGGAGTTCCAGGAACAGATCACTTTCTTTATTTTGTGGAGCTGTGTTATCATCAATATAGGCAGAGATGTCTATCTACTCTTAGAGACTTTGAGACTTCTTATCTGAGTTGGAAAATTTTTTTATGGTGAAGGTATTGTTTACCAGTTCTACTAATATCGTTATCCGCTATCGTTTTTTTTTTTTTTCAATAAACAGTTTGCGATTCAAATATGTTTTAGTAGGGGGTCTTCAGTGCTACACGTGGGACACTGATCATTGTTCTACCGAATACATGAAATCAACAATTCTTGACAAACGATTTTCAACATTATTTCAGATAACACAGCCCCACAAAAAAAAAGTGGTCTGTCCGGCAGACCAGACCAGTGTATCCTTATGTACTTGGGCCCGCTAAAATCGAATCCGAAATCGGAATTGTCAGATTGGCTCGTTTTTCACCTCTAACCCCAATAAACACCACCCCAAAAAATGGTCTGTCCGGCGGACCAGACCAGTGTATTCTTATGTATTTGGACCTGCTGAAACCGAATCCGAAGTCAGAATTGTCAGATTGACTCGTTTTTCACCACTAACCCCAAAAAACACCCCCAAAACAAAAAAGTGGTTTGTCCGGCGGACTATACCAGCGTATTCTTATGTATGCTGAAACGGCTCTCTGTACGGCCTCCGATCTAGGCGCCGGCACTCGATCAGCGATGTTAAGCAACATCGGTCGCGTCCAGCGCTTGGAATGGTGACCCAAGTTCTCGCTGGAGATCTCAGTCCATATGCTGAGCTGTAAAAGCCTGACTGGACTGAGGCGGCTCAGCGAGAGAAAGACAGAGGCTGATAACCGTGCCTGGGGGGCCCTTATCAACAGACTCGAAGTCTAGGAAGACCATGTTTGGATGGGGAGCCCCGAGGCACACAAAAAGGAGTACTACAATAGACCTTATAGGTCGCAGTGGGGGAAGGCCAATCGCCCGCTCCTTCAGAGTAATCTAATCTATGTATGCTGAATCCGAGTTTGAAGTTAGAATTTACAGGTTGTCTCTTTTTTCACCCCCAACCACCAAAAAACACCCCCTCCAAAAAATGGTCTGTCCGGCGGACGATATCAGTGTATCTTTATGTATTTGGATCCCCTGAAACCGAATCCGAAGTCAGAATTATCAGATTGGCTCGTTTTTCACCCCTAAAACACCCCCAAAACAAAACAAAAAAAGTTGTCTGTCCGGCAGACTAGACCAGTGTATTCTTATGTATTTTGACCTGCTGAATCCGAATCCGAAGTCAGAATTGTTAGATTGGCTCGTTTTTCACCCCCAACCCCCAAAAAGCACCCCCTCCCTCAAATGGTCTGCCCAACGGACCATACCAGTGTATCCTTATATATTTGGTAAGGATACACTAGTATGGTCCACCGGACAGACCACTTTTTTTTTATTTTGGGGGCGTCTTTTGGGGTAGGGGGAAAAAACGAACCAATCTTACAATTCTGACTTCAGATTCGGATTCAGCATGTCAAAATACATAAGAATACACTGGTATAGTCTGCCGGACAGACCAGTCTATTTTGTTTTGGGGGTGTCTTTTGGGGTTAGGGGTGAAAAACGAGCCAATCTTACAATTCTAACTTAGGATTCGGTTTCAGTGGGTCCAAATACATAAGTATACACTGGTACGGCCCGTCGGACAGACTATTTTTGGGAGGGGGGCTGTTTTCTTGGGGTAAGGGGTGAAAAGCGAACCAATTTAACAATTCTGACTTCGGATTCGGATTCAGCATATCAAAATACATAAGGATAGACTAGTATGGTCTGCCGAACAGATCACTCTTTTTTTGTTCTGGGCGTGTCTTTTGGGGTTAGGGGTGAAAAACGAGCCAATATTACAATTCTAACTTCGGATTCGGTTTCAGCGGGTCCAAATACATAAGGATACACTGATATTGCCCGCCGGACAGACCATTTTAGGGAGGGGGGTGTTATTCTGGGGTTAGGGGTGAAAAATTAACCAATCTGACAATTCTGACTTCGGATTCGGATTCAGTGTGTCGAAATACATACCAATAAACTGGTATAGTCTGCCGGACAGACCACTCTTGTTTTGTCTTGAGGGTGTTTTTTGGGGTTAGGGGTGAAAAGCGAACCTTACAATTCTGACTTCGGATTCGGTTTCAGCGAGTCCAAGTACATAGGGATACACTGGTCTGGTCCGCCGGAAAGACTATTTTCTGTGGAGGTGTTTTTTGGGGGTCAGGGGTGAAAAACGAGCCAATCTGACAATTCTGTCTTCGGATTCGGTTTCAGAGGGTCCAAGTACATGAGGATACACTGGTCTAGTCCGCCGGACAGACCACTTTTTTTTGTGGGGCTGTGTAATCGAAAAGAAAAATAAAAAGATAATTTTTTTTCTCACAAAATTTACATAATTTCTTTATTTGATTAATTCGTTTATTTGTCAAATTTCGTTTTTGCGTATATAAGGTGGTCCCACAGGATAGAATAGAATAGGATAGAATAAAATGGAAATTTATTTGACCAATTTATACGTTACAATATTTTTAGCAAGTTAAGGGAAAAAATATAAAATATAGATAGTCACTAGTCCACAAAGAGTTACATAGCAGGATAAGCATGTGTAAGGTATGCTGCCCCCGGACCAATATAAAAAATAAAGATCATTATTTTTTCTATCGATTGATATATAATTTGTTTGTGTTATTTATTTACATAAAGCCGCCAGTGGCGTATAAATAAGAAGTTGCACATGTAATTGTGCTAGAATCATATATAAAAATTTACTATTATTCTTAAAACTGCGAAACAAATTGTCTGTACTCTTTAAAAATTGCTTTACATATTTCGTTTTACTATCTTTTTACTTATATATATATATATATATATATATATATATATATATATATATATATATATATATATATATATATATATATAAATCACTTTAGCAAAAGAAGTTGGGAGGGTATTTAAGATATATTTGGCTGTCGCCCAATAAAATAGAAACTAGATATAAAAAATTATATTACCTTTTCTATCGATTGGTATATAATTTTAAAGTGTCATTTTTTTTTATGGCGTTCGGTCAAGGACCATACTGCCAACCGCAATTTTTTAAAAGTCAGTTAAAATCTTAAATTAATTTATTGCTTATACAAGTTATACGAATACTATGATAAATAATGAGAATATATCCTATGTCTATGTCTAACCTAACACGAGAGAGAGGAGAATATATATAGAAGATGACGAAAAAGGATATAACAGGGTCACACACTTCTCGTCCTGGGGTCTGTCAGGACATTTTAAAATAGACATTACAGAGAGGACCACGGTTAGAAGGGTAAATAACATAAGGAAAAACATACGGTAACAAAGATAACCTACAACTTAATTCCAGTCTCTTCTAAGAACCTATAATATGCGTATAAATTTTCGTAGATCCTATAGTCAATAAATTGATCATATTAAACGAAGCCATTATATCGCAATTTCTTGTAATATTGTTGACTAATGTAGTAGAGACATTTCGATATTTTGAACATCCGAAAAATATATGGTCGAGGTCAGCTGTCGTGTTACATTGATCACAATTTGGTATAAATACGAATTTTATGTAAGTGCGCGGGGTAACATGCGTGGCCAAATTTTAAACGATACTTGGAGATCTTCATGCCAGAATTTATTAGGTATATTGGGGTGTATCATCGTATACCTAGTAGGGTTAGTAAAGCAGTATTCATTCCATCGATAATTCCATAGGTCTTTCAGGTTAAATTTAAGTACACTATACACGTCTGCTAAACTAATTTTATATTGTAGTGTGGATCTTGAGGAAGCACCTTCTTTAGCCAGTTTATCAATGTATTCATTATGTTTTATGCCTATGTGTACTTGAACCCAAACGAATATAACTATTTTCCCGGTTAAGTGGATTTGGTGAATGATGTTTTTTATGTTGAGGATATATGGATTGACTTTATAACTAAATGTGTTTGTATTATTTATTGCATTGAGAACAGATAGGGAATCGGATAGAATGATTGAAGTTGGATAATTACATTGTTTAACATACTGTAGTGCCTCATATATTGCCATGAACTCTGCGGTGAAGATAGTACAATTGGTGTTCAGATTAAAAATTTTCTCTAAGTTCAATGATGGGATGAAATAAGTCCCACCAGTATGTGAATTGATTTCATATGCATCTGTGTAAATGATCAGTGGGTCGTCAAATTGATTTAGAATACTTATTAAATATTGGAGTTTATGAAGTGATTTTCATTATAAGATGATGTAATGATGTGGGTATCGGTGAATAAAGCAAAGAAATTAAATTTATTGAGAAAAAATTTTTCGAAGTCGAAGTTCAGAGCAGTATCGAAAAGCTGAAGTCGGGGGGGTGAAGGTTTTTTAATCCAAAACTTATTACATAAATCGAATGTGCTTAAGCTTACAGTTTTATCTAATAGTGGAGTACTGAAATAAAAGTGTTTCAGCATGAATTTATTGCAAAGAAACTCCCTCCTTAAATCAGGGGGGGGGGGGGGGGGTCAAGAGCTTCCACATAAAGAGGGTGGATGGGAGTGGAACTCATTGCACCAAGGTAAATCCGAATTGCAAAAAGTGTCCGAATTGCAAAAAGTGTCATTTATTTATTCATACAAGGCCGCTAGTGGCGTGCATGGTAAAAACAACACATGTAGTTGTATTAGAATCTATTTTTAATGGGGCCGTTTAAAAATTACGTAACGCTTTTAGGGGGGGAGGGGGAGTACTTAAAAGCGTGACAACTTATGACATAGGGGGGAGGGGGGGGTTGCATCAAGTGTTACGTAATGTTATTCTTTTTTCCACAAAAATTCTGATCTTTTTAAAATTTGTTGCCAATTTGGTATAACATACTGTACTATACCTACCTTTGTATTTTTTTTTCGTGCTGAACGAAGTGATTACAATCACTAAACAGACAATTGAATCGAAATATTTTTAAAATTCTTGATATCTATTGGTTGCTTACTGATTGCATTCACTTTGTTCAGCACGAATAAAGAAAACAGCTATTTTTGTATAAACTGTACAAGGTTTGTCCTTAGTCACAAAACAAACCAAGTTTATAGTCCAGTCAACGGAGGGTTTCACCTCTATTTGAGTGCTAGTGAATGGATTTTGATGAAACCTTGTGCAATGTGTTTGTAATGACGTTAATAAAAAAGTTGAAAAAAAGATTAGAGTAGGAAATGATTGGAAGAAAACACCCCTTTCATCACGGGTTTCGTAACTAGAATTAGGTCAAAAATGAAAAAAAAATAACAATATATTTACATTTTTTAGCCCCAAATAAGATGTTTTTACTCTGGTGAATTTTTTCGAAAAATGCATATTTCTTGAGGTATGGCCACTTGAAGATTCCTAAAAGTGGGGGAGGAGAAATGTAAAAGTTGAAAAAAAAACCTGAAAAAATTCAGCTGAATGGATCATCGAAATACAAGACTTTTATTTGCAACTTTTCTGGAAAGTGCGTTTTCACCGAGTTTTTCCGGAAAAACCTGAAACCACCCCTCTCTTTGAAATAGTAGCGCTTTAAAAATATTTGTAATTTAAAGATTTGAAAAAATTCATACGTATGCATTGAGGCCTTCTAAACATTTTTTGTTACTTGGAATTTTTTTGTAACTTGCTAATTTTCCGAACTACAGGCAGTTTTTCACGATAAATAATGTACGTAATGGGTAGTTTTTCATGTTTTTCCGGAAGAACTAGGTGAAAACGCACTTTGCAGAAAAGATGCAAAAATCTTGTATTTCGATGATACATTCACCTGAATTTTTTCAGATTTTTTTTTTCAACTTTTACATTTCCCCTCCCCCACTTTTAGAAATTTTCGAGTGGTCATATCTCGAAAAATATGCATTATTCGAAAAAATTTACCAGAGTAAAAACATCTTATTTTAGGCCAAAAAAGGTAAATATACTGTTTTTTTTTCATTTTTCAACTAATTCTACAAGTTACGGAACCACCTTCTTTTCAACTTTTTTCTTAACGTCATTACAAACACATTGAAAAATGGTTTCATGAAAATCCATTCATTAGCATTCGAATTAGAGATTTTGGTCATTTTAGCGCTCCGTTAACTGGACTATTACACGGGACTTTAATGTAAATGACATTTAAAAAATAATCTTATTTTTATGGGGGGAGAGGGTGAAATTTGTGACGTAATTTATTTAGGGGGGTATCTTCAAATGTGACAACATGTGACAAGGGGGAGGGAGGGGTCAAATTTGATCAAAATTTGCGTTACGTAATTTTTGAACGGCCCCAATGTTAGCGTATTGAAAACCCAATATTTTCACTATTTCTTATTCTATAACGCATTAATAAAAAAATATATAAATCATGGTAAAATGAACAAAAAACATGAATAGAAAATAAGGTAACTAAATAATAGTATCTAAATAATGAAAATAAACTTCAAAGTAAATAATCTAATCACAACATTCAACTTCTTTCAAAAACATTTGCAGTTTCGCTCACAAATTTTGCACTTCTTATTTTTTTAATTTGTCCACAGCGGAACCCATTTATCGTCATCCATATGAGAGTTCTATGATTGACAGAGCATACCCCAAACAAATCCTACTGGATAAATACATCTATTGATGTAAATTCAGAGCATTCATTGTTGGGGATAAGTTCTCAAGCGTCCGGCATTTTTCTGCAATAGGCTTGTCCACAAAGAACATAATTTACATTAATATTAGTTAAAAACCATACATTAGAGCCCCTAGTATCAAAAAAATATATTTTTTTTATTAATAAATATTTCAATTTTATCAATTTATTCGTAATAGAAATCGTAATAGAAATCACCCCTCCTTGCAGGCATGCCGCCCTGTGTGTGTAATTTGGGCCCGCTGTGTTTTATTGAAATGCTAATATAATAGTATTGATCAGCATGCTTTGGAAAACCTATATCCAAAATTTAAAGACATTTTAATTTATGATTTTTGAAGTATTAAATAATTAATAACTTTTAAAGGAATTGTATTTCGAAAAATAGTCATTCTTCATTTTCTATTTAAATTCACTTTTTCTACAACCTAACGGCATCTGTACTTTCAAATTTCATAAGCCAAGAATTTTTATTAAAAAATTACTAAAAACAATATCAAACAATTTATAACTTTTTTTTGTGGAATTGAAAAAAAAATGTATAACTTGGAAACTAATTTTTTTTCGAAAAAAAGTCACTCCTCACTTTCTATTTAAAATCCCTTTTTTTATTACCCACTGTCGTCCATGCTTTCAAATTCGGCAATCCTTAATGCACGAATAATTTACAGGGCAGCTGGTTCAAAATGTTTGGTAATTTTTAAAAATTCTTAGCCTATGAAATTTGAAAATATAGATGAAGTAATGTTGTAGAAAAAGTGAATTTAAAAAGAAAATGAGGAATGACCTTTTTTCGAAATACAAATTGTTTAACAGTTATTAATTATTTAATATCTGAATAATATAATTTTAGGGGGCCGTAATTCAAAAATCATCAATATTTTAAAAATTTGGATATGGGGGCCCAAGTAGCACAGAATTCTTTAAGATATCTTTAAGAAGTTCTATTTACTTGTATTTATGTACTCTAGAAGTCCTTCCGAAATCAAAATGAGAAATCTTTATATGTGCTCAACTTTTATGCACTGGGGAAATGTAAACTGGGCATTATATAGGAATTTCAACTTTTGTTAACCCACAGACATCTACTAGAAGTTCTAAAAGGGAATTACCATAGAGCTCAATTTTCTAAGTATTATAGAAATCAAATAAAGTATTAAAAGGGAAATAGTATTATTATCCTTAACAGAATACTTGTAGACATCTTATAGAAGTTCTAAAAGGGAATTACCATACAGCTCAATTTTCTATGTATTACAGAGATCAAATACAGTATTAAAAAGGAAATATTATTATTATCGCTAATAGAACACCTACATAAATCGCAAGAAGAAATTCTTTTAATGCATAAAATTTGTTTGCTCACCACGTAGTTTGTTACAGAAATTATTCCTAGGTGACGCCACGTACAAACCACTGACGATAATCAGTCACGCATTATCTTATACTCATGAATTTATAGAACATTAATAACATTACTGCAACGTTCAAATTCTCTCAGGGATCATCGATTTATTTGGATGAATCTTATAACGATCTCTAATCTTTGGTTTGGTTTGGGCCTGATGTCTCATACTGAGATTTTGATTAACCAACATTTCACCAGCTGCTGCCGCTGGAAATTCTATAAGAAGTGTGTGTTGGTACATCTAATAGAAATCCTATAAAGATTAGTGATGGTAAGACCCGGCTCATTTGAGTGAACCGGGTCTTACCAGGTCAATCACTCAAATGACCCGTTCACGAAGATTCGTTCATATGACCCGGTGGTTCAAATAAAGACAGATTTACATTAGAAAAAAATAGTTGTCTTATTTAATTTTGCTCACGACAGTACATGGTCATGGATTAGAGAGAGACGCAGCTCGCGAAGAGATCTGTCGAAACAACTTAATCGTTCATTCCCATACAGCGGCGGGTCCTTTGATGTCTTTTCTTTTGTATTAAGCACTTTCCGCCGAAAATAATTTAGTGTGAGTAGCGCGGAACTTTTAAGTATAATTTTTTTGAATAAATCAATAAGAGGTACCGATACTATATTTAAAGTCAACATTATCAATTTCTAAGTTTATAAATTATGACTGCATTTCATCTCCCTGAATTTTGAAACATTTTGAAAATAATAATATATACTTTCTACAAATTCAAAACCCAAACACGAGACCGAATGTTTAATAATCAATAATTAATTATGTTTAGACATGTTGATTTGAATTGAGTTCATTCTGTTCTGTTAGTTCTCATTCGTCGCGCGCCGATCGTGAATGTAGAAAATTAAGAAAATACTATCCGAAGCTTCGTGTTCGGTCAGGTCATATGAACGATAGGGTCGCGGAGAGTGATCGAATCGTTCACGGGTCTTTTCGAAGATCCGTTCATTGTGAACGGGTCGTTCATGAACGACACATCACTAATAAAGATGTTTTCAGTACCGTTTATATTGGTAACCCAGCAAACACACAAGCATCGGCCGAAATGCGGTTTAATGATGGAAATGATGGGGAATCGGTGGCATCAAATGCCAATTAAGTAACAACGTTTTTCTAGCGGTGGCAAAAAGTCACGTTTATGGTAAACGTTGGCCCGAAATTGGCACTTGAACGGCAGATTGGCATCGAAATCAAACGTCTAGAATTAATCGCATATTTAATGGGATTTGATGCGCATTATTTGATGTCATGGGCTAGTCCATGTTCTGTGGGTATGGGAAAGATCAAAGACGATCCCAGTAAACATAGCAAATCCGGCAAAGGCCGGGCCAATGCATTTATTGCCGGGAAACTGTCGCTATTGATGAGTCATCAATACAACGACAAAGTTCGTGGACAAGGCTCATAAATAGCGTTATTGGTTATTTTTTCGAGTTTTGAAGTTTTACTTGTTTATTTATTGAATAGTCTTTATTATCATGAAGATGTGTAAGTAATTGACGGCTTTATAAAATATGTGTTATGTTCAGTTTATGGATAAATTATAATTGTGCCATGATTTGCTTGAAGGTTATGTTTACAATTTTTCGATTAATTTAATAATAAGTATTTTAATTTTATATCTTATTTTCGAAACGAAATTTAGATATGATTTTCTATTTATTTTTATTTTAAGGTCTGTCAATTACACTTTCGGCAGGATAAAATTGAAATTGAGACAAGCGTGTGTACACAGGGAAAAGACTCACGGCTCCATTACGTCACCCCCGTTTGATAGAAGGTTTGCTATACTAATTAATACTTAACTTCTTTTTAGTTAATTTTCTTTCTATCATGTGCGGTACCTAGTCAGTTTTCAAATTGTGTTCAGTATATGTCGAAGCCAAATAATATCCATCGGGAATATATATCCTACAGATGGTGTTGATTATACTGTTTTTCTAGGTTTGGCAGGTTATATCTATACGTTGATAGTGGTGATTGATTTGTTGGAATTTTCAGCAGACAGATGAGATAGTTTTTCAAATTAAAAAGAAAACTGAAGTCAACATACATCTATTTTTATTATGGACAAGTGAGTATATATATTACATAACATTAGAATTACTTGCTGTAGCTTTCCCACATTTGATTAATAATTTTTATTATGTTTACAAAACACGTGAAAAATTTTCAAACATTACTCTTTTAACAATATCATGCCATTGAAAATTAATCACCATTACCCTATATTTTTTTGAGATGTCGGTTACCAAAATTCCAAAATGAGGGTATAATATGCACGAATATACAAGTAGGTACTTTAATTTAGACCCTCCAAGTTTCGAGGTGTTTTTTTTTATTTCGGATTTTACAATGGCCGGATCTACACTTGTGTATTGTATATTAAATTAAATTCTTTATTACCTATTATGTGATACATTACATGCATATTTGGTAAGTCAAAACTAATACAAAAGTAGTAAATGTGGGTAACATATTATAAGTATAGGTCATATAAATTGTAAATATTATAAAAAGGTACAACACGGACAGTACGAATGTATGTATAAGGTACAAAATATATTAAAATCACAATATGCATATTAAACAATTCCTAATTGTCTGAAATTTTGTTGCATAACATTAAAACAAATATTCTGAATCGTACTGCTTTGAACCTGTAATATAGACTACCTATTAGGTTTAAATTGACACGTTCACGTTTTTTTAAATTTTAAGGATTTAAGTCCTGGAGAATAAAAATGTGGTTTGTTTTCTATCAGGTCAAAAAATAAATAAATCCGGAAATATTATGTAAGAAAACTTGTTTCAGCTGTAATACGAGGAAATCCAATGGGAAATAGGAACTACCATAACAGGTTTGGTACAATCTTTTGCTAATCGAGAAGAGGAAGAAGATAATTAAAAGCAAAGGAGAACAGAAATAAGACCAGGAGAAGGAATATGAAATGTATTTTATTATGTTCAGAGAACTGCGTTATGATGATTTTGAATGTTAACGTATTGAATAAATTTTTATTTTTTCATAGTAACTTGGACTAATGGACTCAGTTCTTAAGAAATAATGTGTCAAGACTTCATAGAAATGTACCAGTTTTCATTTTTTTAGAAGAAGCAAATTTAAAAACCATGTTATATTTATTTAATCAAAATTTCATTTAGACGTTCCCAAATATGTCAGTTGACGATTCTAATCAAGCAGTATGTGTTATGTGATGCATGTGGTTATTAACGTACATGGGTAATATGTAAAAGAAGTTTTGAATATAAATATGCATATGGTGGTAACTTAATTTTTAAACGAGCAAAAAAATTTTAAACAGAAAAATTCTATCTTAAAGGTAATGGGTCGTTACTTATGGCCTAATTAAGTTGCAGGTGTCTCATATCGTTGTGTTCAAATTTTGGGAGCATAGACTTAATTTTAAGATTAAAAAACAAAAGTGGTAGTGCGATTTTTATTCGTTTCGAAGTTACAGGCCTATTCAATTTATGAACAGTAAATAAATTTAAAAAAACTTAGTCATGTGGGAATAAATGACAAAAAACGAACCATTTGATCACGGATGACAGATGCTTTTTTTGTATTTACTGGTCAAAAATTTTATAGTCCTATAACTTCCATGTCTCGAAAACATTGCTATGATGAAAAATAAAAATTTTAAAAATGAGTAAGGTTTTAATGTCGTCCTCTGTATGTGCACTATTATTAACTTGTTATTTTTAGTTGCATTGGTTGATTCACAAGTATTATAGATTGGTTTGCAGATTATAATGTTGAAAACAAAAAATTTAAATGTAGCATATTTCTTTTGCATGGGTCATTCTCTATGTTTTCAGATATTTCCAAAAAAAATTGTTTTAAATACTGAACAAAAAGAGTATAATAATCCGAACAATAGAAACATTATGACAGTTTTTTAAATTTAGAAATATAATTTTCAGTGTGTCAAAATGAACACCTTATTTTTGTTCCGATTTTAATCTTCCGAAATATTTGAAAATATACGAGGCATTTCATTTTAAATATTAGTTAATTTCTAACTTTAGCTGATTTGTGTTATGTATAAATATACATACGTGTGTGTCTCTGTCTATGGAGGATCTAGTCTCTCGACTCTAATAGGCTCCTAGAGGAGCCATGGTTGTTTGAACAACATTTCGACAGAATCATCGGTCATCTTTAGGTTCTCGCTGGTAGCTGCCTACTACGGACCATCATTACATGAACTGAGAATTTCTGAGTCAGTTCAAATAAAGAGAAACCTCAGTAGAGTAAACAGCTAAATGTCTTTGGTCACGCAATTGATGTACATTGGCATTACATCGGTCTATACTTAAATAACTGAATCGTCCAGATTACTTTTGAAAGTCAAACCTGCATTGCAACCATGGCGAAGTTGAATTAGTTATTATATTTTGTTCCAACATTGAGTCGATTTGCTTTTTGACCTCTGATTTATAGATGTGTGGGAATCTGTATGATTTCGTATAGATTGGTATGTTGTCCGTTGTTCGAATCTCGTGCTTAACTTGGTTTGTAAAAGTTAGTGGAATGTCCTCGCAGTAGAAAATGTCTCTATATTCGTAACAAAGTTTTCATATGGCTTCGTACTCTTCTTGATTACAGTGTGTCTTAGATCAAGATTTTCCAAATTTTTCTTTTGTAGGTCGTCGTAGTTTATATCTGGATTGTTATATATAGAAAGTTCTTCATCAAAGTCCATAGGTTCGGTTGTAAAGTTATTTAATTGGTGGCTAGGCATACATGGAAGAGGTTCAGTTATTGTTAATGTTTTTTCTTCGTCAGTGTTGTTAATAAGCAATACTGTCGCTTCGTTATTTTTTGTATTTATAAGTCCTGCTGAAATTTCTATTTGATTTTCAAATACAATAGAATTTATTAGAGCTTCTCCATTTTTTTGTGATATTGGTATTTTAGCTACAATTTCTGTTTTCATTTTGCTTAATACACAAATACTACTCATTTTAATCTTTAATCTGAAAATATTTTGATAATAATTCTAAGCCTAGTTGATAAGGAGGGCTTTTAACTTACGATTATTTTATTTTCTATTGAATGTTTTTTGTTAATTTTACCATTATTTAGGTATTTTTTGTTAGTGAGTTATAGAATAAGAAATAGTGAAAATATTGAGTTTTACATATGCTGTTATTAATAAAGATATGTTCTAATGCAACTATGTGTTGCACGCCACTGGTGGCTTTATTTAAACAAATAACGTTTTCATATTATATACCAATCGATAGAAAAGTTAATATAATTTTGTATCCAATTTATTGTGTCGATTGGGCAACAGCCAAAAATAGCTGGAACGTCCTCCCTATATTTTTTGCTAAATGCAAAATGCTTTACGCAAGAAAAAACAAAATATATACGTTATATATCAATAGATAGAAAAAATTATATCCTTTATTTCTTATGTCTTGTAGAATTTCAATTTATCTGGCCGTTTTAACACTTTTAGGACTGATAAAAAGTAATAACCAAACTTGCGTTATTGCTTACAGGCTCCCGCTACTTTTTTTTGCTGTGGAGCCTTACATGAGAGAAAATAATATAAAGGAAAATAAGGCACTTATGCAGAATTTTATGCTCTATCCAATGACGTCAAGATCATTTCTCTATCCCCTACAGTTTTTGTGAAAAAAATATGTATATAGACAGATGCGAGTAGCCCCTTTGAGGGGGGCAGACATGATTTCTCGAGGTGAGTCTGTTCGAAAATCTACTTATTTCAACTTGTTTTATTTATAGATAGAAGATTTATTCTTACTCAAAAGTGGAATTATCGAGGCATTTTGGAGCAGCAAGTCACTACACTAGTAAGGTATGAAACAGGTGCGGCCTCGTAGTTTCATCGAGTATCTGGTGTGAGATGAGCAAAAATTTACCAGATTATTCTCAAATTTAGCGCATGCGCCAGGATTACTGAGAATACAGAATCTTTGATAGACGTTATATGTCGCACATCCCGAAGAAAACTGCAATAAGTAAAAAGTGCATTTCACAGGAGAACAAAAACTACATTTTAAATTTTTGAAGGTTAATAGCACACAATCTATTGTATCTAAATGATTACAACTTATATATACTGGTCTGAAGATGATTGTACACCACAATAAGCTGTATAACTATTTTCTTCGGAGGAAAGTTATTGTTTATACTTATGATTTTTATTTTATTCCTAATGTGCGATGTGTCTCCAGATCTGTTGTGCTAAATAACACTGATACTACGAATATGCATAGTATATATCAGATCACACGTTGGTGTTATGTGAGGTATATATTAACCAGGAAAAGGTAAGCTCCGATATTATTTATTATAGAAAAATTACAAAAACCTTGATACTAATAGTTTTGCTCTTGATGTCACCTTCAATACATCTTGGGAGGATATATTTAATTTAGAAGATATTAACTTAAAAAGTTGAATGCCTAAATAATAATACAATATCACTTTTTGATCGTCAGCACCCATATGTAGTACTCTTCGTATCGGTGACGTATGATATTAAACAACCCATACAGCACACCAAATAACGATTACGATGTGTTCGCATTGTGACGATGTATCTAGATGCAGACACAAGGTTACACAAATTGTGTAACATTGTGTCTGCATCTAGATACATCGTCACAATGCGAACACATCGTAATCGTTATTTGGTGTGCTGTATGGGAAATGATTAAAAAAAGAACAAAGCTCACAAAAATATTTAAAATCACGTACAGCTGAAGCTCGAGAATACTTTGTAATAATGCGTAATTATGTGAATGAGGCGAATGCTCGTGAAAAAATTGCCTACATGAAACACTGGAAAAACAAAAAAATAATCCTAAAATGTTGTGGGAGAGTTTATCAGATTGGGGTATCTCTAGTCCATTCTTACAGAAAAGTAAAGTACCAAAAGGGTTGTGCAAGCCTGAAGATGTTAATGATTATTTTATAAACGTAGCGGGTCAATCACAAATGTTATCTATTTGTGATACTTTTATTATATTACAATAATAATTTTAGATAACATTTGTGATTGTATTGAAATCAATAAAATATCAGGCAGTGGCAATGACAACATAAATTTAAAAATTATTTATAACCATAATTATGCCGTACTGCATTCATGCGGTTCAGGTCATTTTTTAAAGATATTTTACACTGTATCCAATTTACACATCGCGCCACCTAGACCACCTCACTGTGGGGAAATTCCGGATTTTACTGTTCAAAAATCTCTAGAGACCCGAATATCCATCGGATCGGGATAATTTTTTTTAAATTAAAGGTTAATTAAACTCCCACACCGAGGCAAATTTTTAAATGACTCGGTCAACTTTTATTAATGGCATAATAAACTGTCAAAATATTGTAAAAAAAAATATTAACAATTTAAATAATGTATCAATATCGATATATATTCATATGAAAATTACATTTTTTCCCACTGCAACAACATTAATACTGCTCACAGAATGTCTTGAAGTGAAAAAACTATGAGCAATAGTCTCGAATTTTGATTTGTGTTCTTAGATGTGTGTAAGATTTGTATTTGGAGTGAAATTTTGGTTTTTTTTCTTTTATATTTAATTTGTTCTCATTCTTGTTGTTGCATTATAAAAGCAAGGGCGGATCCAGGGGGGGGGCAGTAGGGGCAATTGCAAGTATTTGTTACGTTTCCAAGGCGATAAATTTTTTTCCGCATGAGGCGGGGGAAGAATTTTTTTGGATTTTCATTTGCACCCCCCCCCATGAGGCGAAAATTTTTTTTTCTGATTTCTAAAATTTTTTGTAGATGTTAGTGCCCGCCCCCAGTAACCTTTCTGGATCCGCCCTTGTATAAAAGTTAGAAATTTAAATAAATTTTAAGCCTAGCTTACGTTGATTAGATTGATTTTCTTTGCTATTATTGTACGCTTACTAATCCATTTTGGTTTTACACCGTATCCAGTTTAAAATACTGCGTATCCACTTGGATACATAACATGTTAAAAAATGCCCTGATGTGGTTAGACATGTATTCAACTAGTCTCTCCAAAAAAAAGTTTTTCCAGATTTTGTGGAAAATTTCTAATGTCATCCCAACATGGAAAGTCATGCCCCCATCAACTTTTAATGACTTGAGACTTTATAAATATATTGCCAACGTTTTCAAAATTATTAGAAAAAATCATAAATAGTATAATCTTTAAAATAGTTTCAGATACTTCCCATTACTCTAAGGAATACAACCATATACAGTTTTTATCATAAACTTTGTATATAGTTAAATGCCATACTTTAATAATGAAATTAGGAACTATTTTCATTGAAAAATTATGATATTCAAGTACACAACAGCAATTATTTAAAGCAGTTTTAAAGATTATACTATGTTTGGTTATTTAATTATCTATAATAAACCGAAAATGAACGCATAATTCCCTCTCACTCTGCAAATTCCTAACCTTAATGCGTATGTTTATAAGGCGACATTTTCGAGGACCGAAACATAGAGTAGAATTTTATTTTATTTCTCCCGTGGAAGAAATATCTTTCAGTTACCACCCCAACAAACACCGAAGATCGGTCCATCAGCGGGCCATCACTGGGCCTGAAGTTTCATTTCTGGCCCAGTGATGGCCCTATGAAGGGCCAACCTTCGGTGTTTGTAGGGACTTGTCATGCACAAGGTATAGGAAAATATACACAAGTATAAAGCATTACAAAAACTATATTATAAAACTAAAATAAAGTTCTTATAAATCATATGTTGATACCTATATACATTTCAATGAATTTTTTAAATGTGAAATAAGTATTAGAATTCCTTAAATATTTCTTCTATGGGAGAAATAAAATAAAATTCTGGGCTATGTTTCTAACCTCGAAAATGTCGCCTTATAAACATATATTATGCATTGAAGGTCAAGCTCTAGTGTGCTTGGCAGAGAACCCGTGTGTCACTATAGTAGTATATAGGGGTTGACCAATTTGTAAATTCACAACTAATTGAGTCCATCGAGCCGAGGTCCTCTTAGTTTAGCCATGCCCCGGAGTAATGACCCCGGTTGACCCCCTCCTTATTCACACTATATTGCTAAATAGTAACGATTAAAGATTAGCTTTGACTTTTGAAGGCTTCATATTAGTTGCTTTCGTTCTGAGCTAAACTTACGAAATCTAACTTAGTTGTGGGTTCTATTTGACCTTTCTATCTTAGATTAGCTTAGTCAAATACCTCCCCCTTACCTAAGTCAAGTTGATTTCAAGGAGCGATTGATAAAAATACCTGAATCTTAACAACGCGCATGCCCATATATGTCCTAGTTCGTTCTGATCGTTCTTTTTGCAAGTTAGCTAAGATAAGAATCTTAAATTTAGATTGTCCGTAGAAAGAAAGCACTAATTTATTACTAGTGCATGGACTGGTTGGACTTCCAATAGGTGTTTTCTTTCTGCCAATGAACTGAGCTAAACTTAAGAAATCTAACTTAGTAGAGCGTTCTATTTGATCTTTTTATCTTAGATTAGCTAAGTAAAATACCCCCCTTATCTACGCCAAGTCTACCGGATTTCATCCTAAACATTAGAAACTTGCCTAAGTTGATTTAAAGGCGGCGATTGGTCAAAATACCTGAATCTTCACAACGCATATGCCTATATTTTCTAGTCCGTTTTGATCGTTCTTTTTGCAAGTTAGTTAAGATAAGAATCTTAAATTTAGGTAAGCCAAGATTGTCGGTAGAAAGAAAACACCTATTACTAGTGCATGGATTAGTTGGACTTCCAATACCAATGACAATCGAAATGGCCTGATTCCAAGTGAACCGTCTCACGCAGTTGTTTGTTTTTGCAAATGGCGTCAGAAAATTGACATTTATAAACAGGTGATCAATTTTAGAGTACAGTGTTGGTTTTAATTAATATTGGCAACTTTCATGATAAAAAATGTGTGTAAAATTGTTTTAACCATGCATTTATGATATTTAAATAAACATTTTACCAAAAAATGGACGATACAATGACTAGTTCCCAGGGTGGAGAATCTGATATGGATTGTTCTGATAATGAATGTTATGATGAGTATTATTATAATTTGAATGACGACAGTGATATTGAGCAGATCGATCCAAGGAAAATAGATCCAGAATATTTTGAATTTAGGTGTCTTTTCGAGGAAGAAGTAGACAGACTGCTAAATGAAACTGTAGAAACTTTGAGTAATATTCTGCAAATATCTCCATCACTTGCAAAGGTAATTGTGTCTTTTAAGTTAACTGTCTTACCTAATCATTATTAATTTCTCATAGGTTCTGTTACATAGTCACCAATGGGATGTAAATGAAGTGACTAGAAAATTTCACGAAAATCCCTCGCATACGTTAGTTTCTTCCAGAATCGAACCAGCAATTACTCCAAATAGCTTACTCCTGACTAGGTATATTAACTGCCCTGTCTGTGTAACCCCACAGCCCCTAGATAAGTTTTATAGTTTGTCATGTGCACATATGTTTTGTAAAGATTGTTGGACAATGCATTTTGAAGTACAAATTAATCAGGTAAGATCATCTCAGTTTTACAAATACACGTTAATTCCTCTAAGTTGTATAACTTCGGTTCCTACCTATTTTTTATGACTATTCATGTAGAAATCATGGTTTCATTGTTACTGATATAATTATTCACAAATGTTAGTGTTACTGTTTTTTTTTAATGTAAGTATTTAATAATTGACAGTTCTATTCCAATGTTTTGGTTTATTATTTTTAAGGGAATATCTACTGGTATAGCTTGTATGGCTCGAGACTGTGTGGTTCTAGCACCAGAGGATTTTGTCCTAAAGCACTTGCAGCGTCCCAATATGCGAGAGAAATATCAGCAGTTTTCATTTCAAGATTATGTAAAATCGCATCCAGAGCTGAGGTTTTGCCCCGGTCCAAATTGCTCTATTGTTGTACATAGCCATGAAGTGAAAGCGAAGAGAGCCATTTGTAATCAGTGTAAAACGATCTTCTGCTTCAGGTATATCATTATGTTCTCTGTTATGCAAAAACAGCAGATATTAAACGTGATAACTTTTTAGATGTGGATGTGATTATCATGCTCCCACGGACTGCCAAGTTATTAAGAAATGGTTGACGAAGTGTGCAGACGATAGTGAAACAGCAAATTATATTAGTGCCCATACCAAAGACTGTCCTAAGTGCCACATATGTATTGAAAAAAATGGAGGCTGTAACCATATGCAGTGCTACAATTGCAAACACGATTTTTGTTGGATGTGCCTGGGAGATTGGAAATCACACGGTTCTGAGTATTACGAGTGTTCCAGATATAGAGAAAATCCAAACATTGCTCATGAATCTGTGCATGCTCAGGTAAATGTCACTATAGTTAAAAACGTCGGTACATTGTTAATACTGGTTGGCCTAAGCCAAAAAAGAATTATGTTAAGGATGAGATTTTGGAGAGTGAGAGGGAAATATGCCTTTATTTTCGGTTTATTATAAATATTTAAAAAACCATAAATGGTATAATCTTTAAAATTGTTTCAAATACTCCCCATTGCTCTAAGGAATACAACCATATCCAGTTTTTATCATAAATGTTTTATATAGTTAAATGCTCTACTCCCGGCTCTACTCTAATAATGAGATTAGGAACTATTTTCATTGACAAACTACAATATTCAATTACAATAGAAATTTACAATGAAAAATATGTATAGTTGTATTCGTTAGAAAGATAGCAAGTATATAAAACAGTTTTAACACATTGATTGTCCCGTGACCCACCTATGGATCACGGACGTTGGTATTGCGAAGTCCATGAACCGTATGTGGGTCACGCAAAAAAAATCGATTGCAATGGAAAATATAATTACAGGTTTTTGTTTAGTTGCAGTGGACATCACACGGTTCCTGTTATGTTATAATACGGACAGTCAACGTGTTAAAGATATTTCCCTCTCACTCTGCAAAATCCTATCCTCAATTATTCATTTTACAACATACTTATAGTCTAATCTAGGCATCCTTATAGCAAATTTATGTCTATAGAACTCCAAAGGTAAAGTAATTTAATAGAACTGATGCATCGTTGTGTTTGCAGTGTTAGTGAAACAAAATTAAAATCGTTTGAAAGTCGTCATGCTTCTATTGTGAACCACTTTACAAGAGTCGATTGTAAAGTGTAATAATTAAAGAAATACATTCTTGGTTCTACAATATATACACTATGTAGTGAAAAAGTACAGAATGACATAATTAAAATGACACGCGTCATACCATTAAAACAAATTTTAGTGTAAGAGAGATAAGAATAGATCTGCAAGTCGATAAATTTTATTATTTAAAGGCATAAATTTACTGTACTAGTAGAATTTTATTACTTAAAGACACATCATGTTTAAAATTGTTTGACCATAAAAAATTATAATAAACGTAGCCCGATTTATTTTTTAGTGCTAGTTTATTATTTGTTAACAATAATTTCGAGAATGATTGGACAGAACCTTAATCTAGAAAAAATAAGCCCTCCACTGGTTTGAAAACCATCAAGAAATGTTAAAAAATGAGCCTGTAAATGTATCGTAAACA
This sequence comes from Rutpela maculata, assembly GCA_936432065.2. Classification (NCBI taxonomy): domain Eukaryota; kingdom Metazoa; phylum Arthropoda; class Insecta; order Coleoptera; family Cerambycidae; genus Rutpela; species Rutpela maculata. The sequence continues at coordinate 61,887,371 of OW386294.2, forward strand.
TAAAAATTAATCAATTTTCAATAATATAAAAATTTTCGAAAACAATTGTTTACGCTTTTTTGTAATCGCGGCCAGACTGGGGCACTCCACATAATAATACGTGTTCAGCGTTTTGCCTGTCATTGAACATCAAATAACTTGAAAACAAATTCTCTGCGAGCGATGATCATATATTCAATATATTGTTGAGAAAAATCAGTTTTTTTTATAGCTGAGCCCTTGGCATATATTAGTGAGTCAATATCAAAAGCTCTTTTTCCAGCGGAACTGAAAGTTGTTGACACGTTGACTGCCATCTCGGGCTATATGACCGAGATTTTTATTGTCTATGAGGCCAACTCGGTCCATAAGACCCTGTGGACCGACTCGGTCTATAAGACCGAGTCATGTTTTTGGGATCTCGGAATCTCCCAGCGACTCTGTCCAGCACACCTTTATCGTTATAAATGGACCGAGATGGTGTAGTAAATTTGTCTCAACCCATATGGCAGTCAACGTGTTAATCCCATCTATAAAAAAAAAAGGTGACCCTCAAACGAATAATCACTGACCTATAAGCATGCCATTGAGTTTCTCTAAAATGTTTGGAATAAATATGTGTACAAGAGTATTATCTTTTCTTAATCTTCACAAAATTATTGCTACGAATCAACATGGTTTTCAAGGGGGTAATGTATTAATAATTCCACGTATTTATTGTATCAGACAGCACTTCTTTTAAATTCAAGGGGAAAAGACATTGCTTCAAGAGAAAGGATACAGTCCCGTCCCATATGGAAGAATTTGTAACTTCTGCAAGCACAACATATTTAGTGTAGCGGCGTGAGCCCCCAAAAATGCATATTTAGCGAGCAACCTATCAATGGTAGAACAAAAGAAACTATATATGAAAATGTAGGTCATAACTTATCACAACAGGAAATGCATGTTATCCAATCTATAAGTTGGTATATGAGGTAGCTACAGTCCAGAAAGTAATTTTTTTTAAAACGTGTTTTTATTTACCATTTTTACTCTAATTCGATAAAAATACATGACGGGATATTTTTTTATGCCAAAATGTTCACAATTATTTGCTGAATTCGTCATACATACCAACTATATAAAAATCGCAAAAATAATCATTCACTGTAAGTCAAAAGGGGAGTAACAGTATGTGTGCTACGGTAAGTCCAAACCTCAATTGGCCATAACTTTTGATTGATGCTTACCAAAATTCTGACACATACATAGAAAACTTTGTTATTCTCTTAGCTTTAATTTAAGTACAAATGCATGGAGGTACGTATTTCATTTTGCGATAATAATAGTATGCATTGTAATCCAATGTCACAGATTTCTGCATACCAAAACTAAGTCGGTGTTATGAATGCGTGGCCGTGTGCGCTCGACAGGGTTAAAACAATTTTGTTTTAAACATGCCAACCCTGGTGCTCGAAATCGACGTTATTGCTGATTTGCATAAGGGCATGGAAGGGAAAATATGCCGTTAACTCATGTCATAAGGTTCCGAGCTGTAATAATGAACAATTAAAATTAAGTATGTAAAGTAAAATGTTTTATCTCATGATTTTTAAACATATAAACACTTTTAATAATAAATTAACAGTTACAAACATACAAGTTATTGTATGAAACAAAACTTAGAAGCGAGTTTATATTTTTAGGGTTATTATTCCGTACATATAAGATGTAATGAAATATAAAAATCTCGAATAGTAAAAGCATCACTCAGTAAGAGCTGTATAGACAGCCATTACGAACAAAAATAGCATTGCTTTAATTTGTTCATTCAAAATGAAAATGTTTATTTCTAATAAAACTTTATTTGCAATAATGTCAAACAGTCAAATGACAAGGAAAGCCATCACTAAACCTCATCTTATGCATACATGTATAAAAGAACAGTGTCAACAAATATTAGGCTACAAGCATGAGCGTCCACAAAAATATTTTTAGGGGGAGCATAAAACTAAAGTGAAAAAACTAAATAAAAATAAAACTAAAATGAACAATAAGACATCTACTAAAATTCCTAATTCGCAGATCGCAGGGCAGTGTGTTGGAGCCTCTTTTATTCATTATATATGTGAATGATATAAATCATGTCCTAAGATGAAGTTCATATATAAACCTTTTTGAGGATGACACATTAATATATATATATCTGAAAAAAGAAATCACAGGTATAATAAATAAAGAACTTTGTAAGTTATATATATGGTTATGTACAAAAAAAAATTTTTAACTCTATAATGACAAAACTAAATGTATGGTTCTTGGAACTAAAGCTAATTGCCGAAAATATTTAAATGATCAGCTGTTTCTGTACATTAATAATGCATAAGTTAAAATTGTGAAATTTTGTGAATTTAAATTATTTTAGATCGATAGTTGACGTTTTCAAAACATATTGATTATTTATGTAAGAAAATTGGTAAAAAACCAACCAATTGGGTTGGATTTCAGTGGAACAAAGTATTGAAATAGCAAATTTAACTGTAATATATAAAATCGAGAAAAATCTAATACCTACGTACCTTAAACCCTTCTTAGTTAAAAGATCGAAACAATTATTTGGTAAGGTCTGCTGAAAACTGCAACATGAACACAAAAATATCATTCTTAAAAAAAATCAACTGTTGGCGATGGCCTACCCGTATTCAATGCTTTGCCCACGAAAATCAAATCTTTTAATAATTTAAAACTGTTTACTGAAATGAAATTATATATAAACGACAAAGCACAAAATAATAAATGTCTGTACAGATATATGTTGTTTTTGAAAATACCTTATGCTAAATAAACTTTATTCAATTGTATTCTAAATATATATTCACCTATGACATTAGAGTAAAATATATACCAATTCGTAACAATGTTTGGATTGATATTTGCTTGTCACTGCCCGCCATACATGCTTTAACTGGATGCAACACGACTAGTGCTTTATATGAAATTGGAAAAAAAAATTGTATATACCTTTTTAAAACAAAATAAAAGCACACTTGAACTTCATAGCCTTCATAGACAATGCCGTCAAAATTGCTGATAGATATGTTCCGTTGCTATACAAATAAAAAATTTGTAAAGATGTAGATGATTTAAGGTATAATCGTATATAAACCTTTCTTCTTCTTCTTCAAAATACGACCATTGCTAATTTTCCACCAATTGAGGATTCTTTTATACATCACGTAAAACGTTTCTTATTACAAGTAAAAATTTGGTGTAATAGTCATGACTCATCGTATAGTGCAAATCCTATTGGAATGGGATGGTCCTTTGATGGAAATTATATTTTACCAGTGATGTTTATTTGAAAACAGTGCATAAGGAAGTACGCGAACTTACCTATATTAAAGGACAAGGATGCATGTGATACTTTAAAATGTGAGTGTTTTAAGGCTGGTTTAAAATGCAGGGCCGTGGAGGGAAAATGCGGGTCCGGGGGATCTGTTTGAAAATTTATAAGCAAGGAGGAGAAATCCAAGAAAAAAGTTTTTTAGTCAGCGAAGCTGGGCCCTCAAAACAAGCCCGGGCCCGGGGAGAAACACACTCGCACCATCCCCCTCTCGACAGGACTGTTAAAATGTATTGATATATGCAAATGTTCCTTATTTTGTATGTTACATCTGTAGCCATGGTTACACAGAGCAAATCTAGTTATTCCGTTCTATTAGTTGTCATACTGTTAAATTTTTCAGCACATATGGATATATTTTACTCTAATGTCGTAGGTGAATATATATTTGCTCCCCCTGAAAATATTTTTGTGGGCGTTCATGCTTGCAGCCTAATATTTGTTGACACTTTCTCTTCTTTTATTTATTATGTATGTGTATATTGCAAGAGATTTAGTGATGGCTTTCCTTGTCATCTGACTGTTTGATAATATTTCACATTAAAATATTACTAGAAATAAACAATTTCAACTTGAATGGACAAAATAGAGCAATAATGTCTGTCTATACAACCTTCGCTGTTTGATGCTTTTACTATTCGAGAATTTCATTACACACTATATATATATATGAAATAATAATTTTAAAAATGTTAACTCGCTTCTAAGTTTTGTTTCATACAATAACTTGTATTTTTAACAAGAACTTTTTGTTTGCAACTGTCAATTTATTATTAAAAGTGTTTATATGTTTAAAAATTATGAGATAAAACATTTTACTTTACATACTTAATTTTAATTTTTCATTATTACAGCTCAAAACCCTAGAACATGAGTTAGCGGCATATTTTCCCTTCCATTTCCTTATGCAAATCAGCAATAAGATCGATTTCAAGGGCTCACGGCGACGCATTCATAACACCAACTTAGTTTTGGTACGCAGAAATCCGTGACATTGTGTTACAATTTATACTATTATTATCACAAAATGAAATACATACCTCCATGTATTTGTACTTAAATTAAAGCTAAGAGAATAACAAAGTTTTCTATGTATGTATCAGAATTTTAGTAAGCGTGAAATCAAAAGTTATGGCCAATTGAAGTTTGGACTCATCGTAGCACACACACTGTTACTCCCCCTTTGACTTACTGTGATTGATTATTTTTGCGATTTATATAGTTGGTAGACTAGTATTACTATGAGAAGATGCCAGGGTGGAGCTAAAATGCGCGAATATTTTTACCAGTGACATAGCTTTATTTGGGGTATAGGAATGTGTAATTGCAATAAAAGTTTCGCGGTCAAGGAACTGTGAAAATGGAATAGATTGAAACTTGTCAACTGTTACGAGTAACCTTTGTTCAGGAGAAGTGTAAGAATAGTAAGTTCTACTAAACTTTGCCTAATAAAGTTGTTTTATTATTATTATTACCGCTGCCGCCGCTCTACTGCAGGGCACCGCCGCCACTGGTGTTGACATTGAATGTCACGTAATTCTTTCTCATTGGTTTAGAATGATGGAGCGCACAAACTCGTTTCTGCGCATATTTTTTGCTGGTATCTTCTCATAGTAATACTACTTTATGTATGGACGAATTCAGCAAATAATTGTGAACATTTTGGCATAAAAAAATATCCTCTGTCATGTATTTTTATCGAATTAGAGTAAAAATGGTAAGTAAAAACACATGTTTTAAAAAATTTCCTTCTGGGCTGTAACTACCCCTTATACCAACTTATAGATTGGATAACATGCATTTTGTGATGTAATAAGTTATTACCAATATTTTGGTATATAGTTTGCTTTGTTCTACTCCATTGATAGGTTGATGATACAATTTGAATGGGCGGCCGCTGCATTAATTGTATATCACCAAAGTTGAGAGATGCAGCCGTGCAGTTTGCCTGTAGTCTTTACACAACAGAACCAATTACAGAAAGCTGCATTCGAATATGGTCAATGTTGCAATGTTGTTGAATCTGTGATTGGTTCTGTTGTGTAAAAACTACAGGCGAACTGCATAGCTACATTTCTCAACTTTGGTGATATACAAAATGTTGTGCTTGCAGAAGTTACAAATTCTTCCATATGGGACGGGACTCTATCCTTTCTCTTGAAACAAAACCTTTTCAGTTTAAAAGCAGTGCTGTCTGGTACAATAAATACGTGAAAAAGAGCCATGGCTTTACATGTCTCGCCTAAGCTTGTTGCTATAATATTGAGGTTGATCACTTTTGTTGTTTTCCCTGCTGTGAGAGAAATCCGGTTATCTGCCAAAGGATTTACTTCCAGTATGTGATGAAAATTACTCAAGAGTATTACATCTGTATCCCCAGTATATGCCATTGCAAGGGGGGAATCATGGAGTGCGTGAAGAAGATAAACCAGTACACGAATGTCTGCTTCTTGGATCCATTTTGGCCAAACTTTCTGCAGCTTGAAGGCCACTGGGTGCAAGTTGCTTGAAATGTTCAATTTTCTTTGTTACTGCTGTCTCTTGGTTTTAGTTTTTTTTCTTTTTTCTTATTGAAAATCACCAAGTTATTTTTCTTTATCAGTGTTGTCAAAAGTACAGAGGACATCTCTTCGAAAATTTTCATACTGCCTTTGTCCCATGCATTCCAGATAACGACATAATGATGCTGACTCATTGATATGTACTTTGTTGTCTAATGTTACCAGATCTGCACTATTTTCCTAGAACATCTAACAGGTCTGTGACATCATGTCTCTTAAAGCGAATTTAAGATGCAAATCCTTCCTCGTGGTGCTTTTGGTCTTCGTCAGCATCATCACATGGATTTGTAAATTGTTCATGTATTCCGCTAATCTCTGGTCCGGTTGCAATCCAGCGTTCCAGTAATACGGGTGACTCTATCAGATAACTATATTTCGTTTGATACCCAATGTTATTTTTGCATATTTTTTTAATTCTATCTCCTTTTTAAACTCCCTAACCAACCCCCTAAAGTTTCTGTTAAAAAATATGTTTGCGCGTAATTTTAAAAATGTCTGCGAATTATGTGTTGCAGCACTTTGGCAGTGTTAGTTCATATGGCTGCAATAGCTGATATTAGAAATACACATACGCGAACCGGTGCACAGAGACGAACATTCTGAGAGTTGGTTAGCGTGCGTTAAAAAAAGGTAGTTGATAGTTATGCAAAAAAATTGTATCTTTAAGTCCTTCGGCATAAAGATAATGTACCCTATTAGAGTTATATCATATGGTTACTGTAACATCAGTTAAAAGACGGGAGCTGTGTGTTGTATTCAGGAAATTCCCTTCCATCCTTTCCTCTAAATATTCCTTACAGCAATTGCAGCATGGTAACAAATATACAAACCAAACGGTGAGTTTTTCTTAATTATGTATTTTCCAGATTTAAATTAAAATCAAACAAAATATAAAATAATAATAATAAAAGCTCTTTATTGAATACATAAAAAATACATATTCAAACGACTATCGACCGGAGTCCTTCGGCCTACTTTACTTATTTTGTTACTGTTGTTACATTATTTTTTGTGGAATATTTAAAAATAAATACATTTTATTGGAAAAAAAAACAAAAATTTTTATGAAAGTATGCATTAAACAAAAACAATTATATTAATTAGTTTTGAATTAAGGAAGATATTTTTTCAATTAGTGGCATCTCTGGGTGTTTGAATTTTGATCTTCTGTTGCGGTTCTTGTCCTGCAGAGAGGTCGTAACAGTTGCATATTATGTGGCCCTTGCAAATTTGGTTGTTAATATTTGAAGTCTGCTCAAGATTGGGGTTATCCTAGTTTTACTTCCACGTCCAGTGGAAGTATAGTAACGACAAAAAAATTTTAAAAAATTTTTATTGTCCAAATAGGCTGAAAATGTCATGAAACGTCGAGATTTTAAGTTTGAGCGAAAAAAAAATTTCTGTCTGTCTGTCGGTCTGTCTGTAACTTTTTTTTGTGCGCACGTTTACTCTGGAACCGTTTAAGATAATGACTTGAAATTTGGTACACATATGTACTTTAACGAGATCTCGAACTAGATTATATTTTCATCTTGTTCCGTCGAAGGGTTGGGGGGTAAATTGGGATCAATTTGGGGTAAATAGGTCAATCAAGCAGGTAAGAGTCCATAAAATTGGTATTTAGTATATACAAGAGAAGCTAAGGTCTCAAAAAAATTTTTGGCATTAGCCACCCCCATTACCACCCCCACCCCCCCTTATTAAAGGGAATAAAAAAAAAAGTGATTTAGTGTATGTACAGGAACCAGAAACCTCAAAATATTTTTTTACTTCATCCACCCCCCACTATCACCCCCTATCACCCCCCCCCCACTACCGTTGTGGGGTATCGTTTTATGGGTTTTTGGGGTAGAGGATTCCAAATATTATATTATTAAAGTTCCATAAACAATTATTTTCACATACAAAGTTTTTTCATTGTGAGTGACTTGGATAGAGAATCTGGATGTGGAAGTAGTGATTCCTTGGGCAGCGGTTTTTTCATATAGTAAATTATTCGGCAGATTGTGGAGGTTGTTGACAGGATGCCGAATTTTAGTTATAATGCGTAGCGTAGAGGTTTTGGCAACTTTTAAGTTGTTTAGTACCGGCCCTTGGCAGTTGAGTGTGTCCATATTCCAGTATAGGTCGACATATAGATGTGTAGATTTTTGTGGCTATTTTTGTAGATATTTCTTCATTTTTATATGTGAGTGATTTGAAGTGTTTTGCTCGGTTTTTTATTCTAGATTTAATAATTGCTGAGTGTTGGTTAAAATTCAGTTTTTGATCCATGGTAATTCCTAAATATTTGGCCGAAGGTGTTGGCTTTACATGTTCGTTTGCAATGCTAGTGTAGGGGAGGACAGAGAGGGTGCGTGGTTAAATATAACGAATTGTGATTTGTTAGGATTTGGAAGAAGACGCCATTTGTTGAACCACACTTGAACCTCATTCATCTTTGCCTGCAACTTAGGAATTAAACTCTGTAATGATTTATCATGTCCCACCAGTGTTGTGTCATCAGCAAATTGTAGTATGTATGTTGTGTCTTCAGATGGATTTAGGGGTGAAAGTGGTGATCCTTGTGGAACCCCTTGCTCAATAATAAATTCTTCCGATGTTGCGCTGTCAACCTTAACATGTAGTGTTCTATTTTCTAGGTAGTTTCTTAATAGGTGTATCAGATAATCAGGCGTATCTACTTTTTTAAATTTGTATAGTAATCCTTTGTGCCAAACGCTATCAAACGCCTTTTTGATGTCAAGATAAATTGCTGCCAATTTTAAATTTTCGAGCTTGGCAGTCTGGACGTTTGAGGTGAGAATCGTGCAGTGTATGAATGGTTGCACATTTTTCTTTGAAACCAAACTGATGATTAGGAATTATGTTTCTAGTGTTATCATATAATTTGTTTCTTATAATTTTTTCAAATCATTTTCCTAGTACTGATACTAGAGTAATTGGTCAATAATTGTTAATTTTTTTGTGATTAGTATTCGGTTTTGGTATATTTATTATCTGACCTCTTTTCCCGTCTTCGGGAAATAAATGGTGCTTTAGACAATATTTGTAGATTTTTCTTTTGCTCGTGTAGAATATTGAAGTATTCTTCTTCCTCAATTTCTATAGGGTTGTTAGGAATCTCTGTGTTAAAGGAACAAAATACATTATATTAAAGTTTGGATGAATTTTACCTTTCATTTGGTACAACATACGCCATTTTGGGATTTTTAAAAAATTTTTCATTCTCCTTCGATGATGTTTGAAAAAACTGAATATGACTCGAATCTTGTTAAAATGACTGCATTTGGTGGTATAGATTAAATAATCTTCGTAATGTTTTTACTTAAGTTATTAAGATTTCAGTGACTGGTTTACAAAAACAGACACACAAATAATTAACGCATATTTTTCCACTTTTTCGTTCTTCATGGTTAAAAAGGAGGCTCAATACTTTTAAATCGTATAATAACATCCGATTAACATACCCACCCTATGTTAAAACATGGTGCAGGTTTTTTTGTGAATTTTGTATAACTGCCAATTCATGATATTAATAAAATTGATTGAACTTGTGAAAATTTTTTTTGCTTTTTATATCTTGATTTGATTCTTAGAGGTCATTAACGATTTTCAATAAATAACACTTTGAAAATGAAGCGTCCACCTGTACCTGTACTGTATTACTCGTAGTATCAACTTAGGTCAGCTCTAATAAAAACATGGAGAAGAGCGTCTGAAGCCTTAGAGCAATCGAATTCAGTTGATATCGTTTTCATGTTTTATTGTGTGGCAAAGAATTTTTTCTGATCCCCCCCCCCCCCCTCAAAAAAAATATATTTTTTTATGTTAATGAAAAGTTGGTATGAAGCATTTCCTTCCTATTCCATATCCTACTATTCTTAATAATCTTCTGCAGAAACCAAGTGTTTGAAAGTGGAGTAGTTAATAGGCAGTAATGAAAGGGTTTAGCATGGCAACCATATGAATTGTGTGCCCAGAACCGAATATGACATCTAAAACAGTTATAATTGAATTTAAAACAAAATATAATTAACCCAACCAATTTGAATTTAATATGAACAACACTCTAATAAAAACAACTAATATCACAAAATTTCTTGGTACAATGGTTGATTATAAATTGAATTTTAATGAAAATATAAATAATCTATGCAGTAAACTAAATAAAACTTATTTTGCTCTTACAACGCTGAATTCAAATTTTCATCAAAATTGCCTTATTAATATGTATTATGCATATGTATAATGTATATCCCATATTAACATGTAATATTGTCATATGGGGCCAAGCTACTGACATCAATAGAGTTTTTGTAATACAAAAATGAATTTTGCAATTAATTTTTAACATTGGTTTTAGAGACTCTTGTAAAGAAATTTTTAAAAATAACAATATATTAACTGTTACAGTTATACATATATAAGTTACTGTGCCATATATTTTTACCCCTTAGTGATTTTAAAAATAACAACAAAATACAATTATATCCAACGCGTAAAGACGAAAACATTCACCTAGAAAACTTTTACTACATGCAATATAAAAAAATCACCAAAATGTACTGGAGGCAACTTTTATAACCTGCTGCCTGTTGATATAAAAAGTTCCTTAACATATACTAAATTTAAATGGAATTTAAGAGACTGTTTGAACAGACACTGCTTCTATTCAATAAATGAATATATCCTACAAAATCGGTAATCATGAATATAATTTTCAATAATTTTTTATACCTTTTTACAAACATACGTGTTTAATATTTATCTGTAGTGTATCTTTATGTTTTATACTAAATGTTTAATATCTGTAATAACATGATACGTTTTTATAATAGTATTAAGTACCTAGTACCTCAAAACCCGACTTGTCTTATATCTGTATATACATATGCTTTTGCATAATACTAGTTAATTAGTCATTCTATTTAGCTGCTACATAAATAAATAAAGACTTAATATACTTTTTGTGCTGTGATAAATAAAAACCAACTTAATCACTGGAAATAAAAAAATAACCAGTGATAAAAAGTGTCTAATATGAAAACATGCCGTGTGAACTGTGTAAAGATACAAAAACCAAAGAAACTTATAATTGTGACGGGTGCAAAAAATCTGTCTGTAAACAATGTGGGAACCTATCATCATCTGAAATAAAAGTTCTGGAACTCCAAAGAGGTTGAGTGATGAAATTTCACTGTCCAAAATGCAGAAACTTCGAAACTTTTGCATTTTTTCAAGAGGTACTAGAAAGTAAAAATACGATCATTGAAAGCAAAGAAGAACTTATTAAGCTGCTGAAGGAACAAATTGAGAAACTAAATAATAAAATTAAAACAATAAATTCCCCAGTACAAACAAGGTACTTTAGATTCCAAATCGACTGTGAATATTCCCAATCTAATCATTAAACCAAAAAATGGGCAGAATGTCAAGAGAATACAAGCTGACATACAAGAAAAGCTAGATCCCTCAGAACTAAATATTGGAGTTAATAACATCAGAGCCACAAAAAATGGCAGCGAAATAATCAAATGCCCTTCGAAATATGATATACAAGAGTTAAAACAAGCTGCAGAGAATATTTTTCAAAATGAATATGAATTAATAACAACAAAGATGAGAAAACCTAGAATAAAAAATAGCTGGTTATATCGGAAAAAACAGGACAGAAAATGAAATTGTAAAATGTATCAGGAAACAAAACTCCTGGATTAATGAATCTGAAGAGTTAAAAGTAACATACATAAAACAAAAAAGAAATGAGGAATCCACAATATATGCAGAATGTTTAGCAAGTCTATTTCATAAGTTTATGCACATTAAAAACGTATTTATTGAATGGCAACGGTATCCAGTATATGAATACCTCACTATCACGAGATATTTTAAATGCCAAGGCTTTTATCACAAAAATACAATTTGTAATAATAAAAAGGTCTGTGAGTACTGTGCAGAAGAACATGACACACAAGAATGTCCAAAGGAAAACATAAAATGTAATAATTGCCTGCAAACCAATAATAAGTATAAAATGAATTACAATATTTCCCATAAAGCCTCTGATCCAGAATGTCAGAGCTATTCATTATTATAGGTAAATCGGTACTTTTTTATATTTTCAGTAACCTCATTTTCACTAATTCACAATTTAATTAAGTATACAGGATGGGAAAATAGTGCGTCGGACTTCGACAATTCGAGTTCTATGATAGCTAGAAATAATAATAATAAAAAAAATACTAGATAAAAAAGTCTATTCCGGTTATAGACTTTTTATTTTCGAATAAACTGGGCGAGCCTCCGAGCGAGCCAAAATGATTCTACAGGATCAAGTGTCTTTTTTTTTAAATTGAATGTTATGTACAGGTTGGACCAAATTAGATGGGATTTGAGGTTTTCTCTAAAACTATGGCAGATAGACAAAAACCAATATAGGTGTCCTGAGCTCGATTTTCGAGAGACAAACAATGGTCGTCTTTTTCGACTACCGAGCTACAGAGCATTTTTGAAAAATTGACATTTTTGGCTGGCCTCTATATCTCAGTTACCAAGTGACGAATCGAAAATCGAGTAACACATTCTTATGGCACTTTTTTGAGTAGAATCCGTTACTAATAAGAAAATTATGCATGCCTCAGTTTTCAAGATATAGACATAAGTTTTGTTTTTTTAAACGGAACATCCTGTAAATTATTTCATTATTCGATCACAACTTAAATTAGCTATCCAACGATATATCATGTCATATTTATCTCTATCTCTAGCTATAATTATCAAATAAGTATTTTGAAAAAGAAAATAGATTACAATACGTAATGTTCCAGCCACAAGAGGATGAAGTATTAGAACAATTAGATTCTGTAGGTGAAGAATTATATGGGAAATTAGTAAATGATACAATGTTAAAACAACAAATTGTTTTAAAAGACAAGTTATTAAATATTATGCATCTCAATATTAGAAGTGTCAAAAAGAACTTCGATCAATTAATATTGCTAATTGAAACATATGAACTCTATTTCTGTGATCTGATAATTTTGAGCGAATGTTTTCAATTAAAATCATGTAATCAGTTTAACATTCCGGGCTTTACAACTTATTATAACAAGGGAGATTATAATAAAAATGATGGTATTCTAATATTGATAAAATCAGACCTTGATGTTGCCGTAAACCACAGTAAATTGATTTCATCCCAAGCTACCATACCTTTAGTCTTTGTGATGTAAGTTTCGGAATTTCTGCTGTTTACAAGCCTCCTCCTAATAATGAAACAATATTTATTGAAGATCTTAGAAATTTTTTCAATCAAAATTTATCAAAAAATGTAGAAATATTCACTGGAGATATAAACATAAATATAAATGACAATGAAAATCATAATGTGAATGAATATCTCTCATCAATGGGGCAATATGGTTTTATGCCATAACTCTCCCACCCGGGTTACAACAGAAACATCATCATGTATTGATCACTTATTTATTAATAAAAAAATAAATATAAATAACTTAAACTTGAAATCCTTTATATTAAATACTGATATAACGGACCATTACCCAATAATGTTAAACATTATCTCGGAAAAAAATGTTAATAGACTCCACAATCAACCTAACAACACTTATGAATTTATAGACTACAATATGTTTAAATATAAAATGTTTTTCCAAGATTGGTCTGAGGTGTTGGACACCAATGATCCTGAACAAGCTACCAATATTTTTACTACAATCTTTCAGCAGATTTTAAATAAATGTAAATCTAGTAAGATTAAAATAAACAATCATAAGAAAATAAAAAAATGGATAACAACAGGTTTAATTACATTAATTAAGCATAGGGACAAACTAAAGAAGAAATTATTAAAAAATTACAGTCATGAATTAGAAAAGGAATATAAATTATACAGAAATCAATTTAATACATTAATAAAGAAACAAAAATATAACTATTACAAATCCCTGATAGAAAATAATAAAAATAATGTTAAAAAAATATATCAAGTAATCTGAAGCCACTAACGAAAAAAATAATTCTAAAAACTCAAGTCTTAAATTTATAGATGAAAAGGCAATGAATTTCTAAGCAATACAGATATGGCTAATCACTGCAACAACTATTTCATTAATATTGGAATTGATATAGAGAAGAAAATAAATGCTCCACCAAATCCATTTATACCCGACTACCATAATATTAACTCAATGTTTCTAAAACCAGTTACGGAAAATGAAATTATAAATCAAATCTACTCTTTAAAAAATGATAGTGCTCCGGGTATAGATGGAGTGTCAACTAAACTTATTAAATTAACCCACACTGAAATTGCTAAACCTATGGCCCATATTATTAATTTAATCTTTAAAACAGGTCAAGTACCAAACTACTTTAAGCAATCTGTTGTAATACCCATTTTTAAAGCTGGTAATAAAAATAAAATACAAAATTATCGCCCAATAAGCCTGATTAGCAACTTTGCAAAAATTTTGGAAAAATGTCTTAAAGACAGATTAACGCAATTTTTAAAAAGCAATAACATTTTGTCTTCCAATCAATTCGGTTTTACCGAAAACGTAAGCACAGCTGATGCAATGTATACTCTTACTTCTGAAATTACAAGTAACCTAAATGATAGTAAAAAATGCATAGCGGTATTTATCGATCTTGTGAAGGCTTTCGACACCGTCCCTCACCAAAAACTCCTAGATGTATTGTCACATTATGGAGTTCGGGGAGTGGTGTTGGATGTCTTCAAATCCTACCTAAAGGACCGTAATCAATATGTAAAAGTAAATAATACTCTCAGTAATCCTCATAGAATAAAAATTGGCGTGCCGCAAGGTACTATTCTTGGACCAATTCTTTTTAATTCTTTTTATTACATACATAAACTCATTATTGAACATCAAGATTGAAGGTAAGGTCATATCGTATGCTGACGATACTGCGCTTATTTTTACTGGTAACGCTTGGGATGAAACCAAGGAAAAGGTCATACAAGGATGTAATTTAGTAAAAAATTGGTTAGACACTTTTAAATTATCTTTCAACATTAAAAAAACTAATTATATAGCTTTTTCTCTAAAAAATATAAATAGGCCTAATTTCAGTAGCATAGCATTAGATATTGACCCTACTAATGAAATTATAGCTGTGGACAATACCAAATATCTTGGAATCATTATAATCATTATAGATCAACATCTAAAATGGGGTGAACATATTAATTATCTAACTAACAAAATACGTAAACTAATACATAAATTTTATATTTTAAGAGAATTCCTAAACATCAAATTAATCACACTAGTATACAAATCTCTGATAGAATCATTATTAAGGTATGGAATAATTGTATGGGGAGGAACATATAAATGTAAACTGCAATCTCTAACTGTCATACAAAACTCAATATTAAAAATAATGTTTCATAAGACTTGGTTGTGTCCCACGAATACACATTATAATTCACCTTGTTATTGGATGTGATGCACATTCCCACCATACGGCATGGGGCAGCACAGACATTAACCAAAGAGGTGAGTCACTTTTTGAATACATACTAGGTGAAGGACTAATTGTGAATAACATTGGAACGGAACCAACCTTTGTCACTAGAAATACAAGAGAGGTACTGGATTTAACAATCAGCTCAAGCTTTGTGAGCAACAAGATTACTGATTGGAAAGTATCCTCTGCACCCTCGTGTTCAGATCACAGACACATTTTATTTAACATAGAAACTGGACCAAGACCTGTGGTGACGTACAGGGATCCTAGGTGTACTAACTGGAGTGGGTATAAACAATCCCTCCAGGCACACCTTCAATCCACTCTCACCACAATCAGGAATCGTGATGAAATAGAAATTGCGGCGGAACAGGCCCGGAGCGCAATTATTTCAGCATATCATGAAAACTCTCCACTAAAAACAAAAAAGACAACAGAGGGGCATCTTGGTGGAACAAAAAATTAGATAAATTGAGAAAAGAAGTTCGATGCCTCTGTAATCGAGCTAAAGATTCAGGCAACTGGGAACAATATAGATCTGCGCTAACGGACTATACAAAAACAAAAATAAAAAAAAATAAAATAAAATAAAAAAAAAATAAAAAAAAAAATGGCGGCCGTAACGTGTTTGTGTTGTAGTTGTGACAAATTCGGGCAAACGCTAGTTCTATTGCCTGCAGTTTGTGTTTTTCTTGGTTTCACAAAGGATGCACTGAACTAAGTAACGAAAAATTTAACCAAATAGTCTCCACAAGTAAGAAAAATAAGAGTCATAACTGGATTTGTAAAAGCTGCTCAGATTGTGAGGTTATAAATTCTGGCGGGGTTGGCAGATCTTCTTCCTCCTCTGCGAAAAGTAAGAGGCATAGTGGTCAAGAAAATAAAGTGCAAATATCCCAAAAAACTGACAATCAAGCAAGTTCCCATTCAAATTTGAATCTATTACAGTGTGAAGTGGGTAATGACGTTCAAAATATTTTAAGTAAAAAAGATTTTGATATGAAAGATGCCATTGTTGTTATTACTCAGCTGCACAGCACCATAATGGAACAGAACAGGACAATTAGGTTGATGCTTACTGAATTAAAAAATCTGCAAGAAGATAAAGCTGGTAAAATTAGTAATCTTGAAAAGGAAATTGATATTCTTCGTTCTGAAATAAATACCCTGAAGGAAAAACGTAATGGAAGTGAAATGTACCATAATCAAAATGAGTCCAAAAATTCGGAAGCGGTTTACAATGAACTAAATGAGCAATGCGAAAGGTCAAAAAATATCATTATGTACAACGTTCTTGAAAACAATTCGGTTGACTTAAACACTAGAATCAATCATGATAATGCTAAAGTTATAGATATATTTTCCATGATTAATGTAATGCCTGGTGAATTTAAGGCCGTCCGACTAGGACGTATTGGAGATAGGCCAAGGCCCCTGCGGATAGTATTGTCCAGTCCTCAAAAAGTTAGGGAATGTTTAAAAAATAAAAAATGTTTGTATGAATTGGAAACTCCAGTTCGTATAAACTCAGATATGACACTAGCTCAGAGAAATTATCTCAAAAAACTACAGGAAGAACTGTCTGCAAGAAAAGCTAATGGCGAAGAAAATCTAACAATACGGTTCCATAGTGGTACACCTAGTATTGTAAAGGAAAGAAATCAGTCAAAAAATGAATAAAAAGTTTAAAATGTTATTTCCAAAATGCGGGTGGTATTCGAACAAAGCTAGCTGAACTTAGACAATCAATTGCTCTGTGCAATTATGATATTATAGTTATCATTGAGACCTGGTTAACCAATGACATCAGCAATAGCGAATTGGGCTTTTTTGGATATGATATATATAGAACTGATCGCAATAGCCATTCAAGTGACAAAACTCGTGGAGGTGGTGTTATTATAGCGACACGTAGTAATCTAAAAACCAAAGTAGTTCCAAATGGGGGTGTTAATGTGGAGCATATATACGTATCTATAAATTGTGATGCGCAGTATTTTCTTGTTGGTGCTGTTTACATTCCACCGAAATCTAGCCCAGAATTGTAGACTCATCATTGTTTACTAGTGGAAGAAATTGTTGAATCGCATCAAAACCATACTATACTACTCTTTGGTGATTACAATTTGCCCGAAGCCTCGTGGAAAAATGATCATCTTGGTGTTACCGTAAGATGTCCTCAGACATCGTCTGGAAATATAGTATGCAATATGTTCAGCTTCCTAAATTTGTTTCAAGTTAATAATGTTCCTAATGATAATGGGGTCTTTTTAGATCTACTGTTTTCTAATAAAAACAATCTTAATGTTACTCGGGCTGTTGACAAGCTATTAGAAAATAGTCATCATCATATATCCTATTCTCTTGATGTTACAGTAAACACAGTGGACGATGATCTAAAATATGAGGTTTATTACTATGACTTCAAAAATGCTGACACTTTTTCCTTAAACAATTACTTAGCCAGTGTTGATTGGGATACTGAATTGAATCGATCAGATGTTAACATAGCTACTGAGCAATTTTATAACATTATATATAGTGCTGTTGAGTTGTTTGTTCCAGTTAAATGTTTTAGGAGCACTAACTTTCCAATATGGTTTTCTGCCGAGTTAAAAGCATTAGTAATTGATAAGAAATGCGCTCATAAAAAATACAAAGAAACAAGAATTCTAAATGACTATTATAAATTTTCTTTATTAAGAGAAAGATGTAAAAAATTAAGTACTGACTGCTATAATAATGTTTAATATAGAAGGCAAAATTTACAATGATCCCTCCTTATTTTGGAGACACTTGAACAATACTAGGAAAACTAAAAGTTACCCTAGTAGTATGTATTTGGATGGTAATGTCAGTGAAAATGGTATTGAAACAGTGAACCTCTTTGCCGATCATTTTTCCACTGTGTATGCTAAGAAAGACTATATTGTGCCTGAATATAAAAATTGCAATTATGTTAATATAAATAGGCTTAATATTCAACTAAGCGAAATATATGAATGCATAAGTAACTGTAAATGCAAATTATCTTTTGGGCCTGACGGAATACCATCGTTTCTACTAAAATCCTGTGTATGTACACTTTGTAAGCCATTATATTTTTTATTTAATTTATCTCTGGACACAGGTATCTTCCCTGATTTTTGGAAAAACACATTTGTAACACCCATCTATAAGTCAGGTGATAGAGGAGATGTGACAAATTATAGGGGCATAACAGTTCAGTCGGCAATACCAAAAATTTTCGATTCACTTGTTACATCCCAGTTATCCTGGGAATGCAAACATATAATTAGCAATGAACAGCATGGATTTCGACAGGGTCGTTCTACCGTCACTAATCTTCTTACCTATCAACATTACCTATTGAATGCCTTTGAAAATCGACTCCAAGTCGACAGTATTTATACTGATTTTTCGAAGGCATTCGATAGAGTAAATCATGTACTCTTGTTGGAGAAATTGAAGTCTTTTGGATTTGGTCACCATATTTTAGACTGGTTAAATAGTTTTCTATCAGATCGGACTCAGTGTGTGCGAATTAACAACTACATATCTTATACTATATCTGCTTATTCGGGAGTACCACAAGGCTCTCATTGTGGTCCATTACTGTTTAATCTTTTTGTCAACGATATACCAAATATAATTCGCAACTCTAAATCTCTCATGTTCGCTGATGATTTAAAAATATTTAGGACGGTCCTTAATCCTGAAGATTGCCACTTGCTCCAACAGGATATTAACAGCCTGTATAATTGGTCAAGACTGAATGGTATTGAATTAAATATAAACAAATGTTTTAGTATAAGTTTTACAAAATCAAGAGACATATTAGTATATGAATATAATATAAACAATGTTGTCCTAACAACTACTGAAATCAAAGACCTTGGTGTCATATTTGATAGACACGTGACATTCAGTAGTCATATTAACACTTTAACACAAAAAGGATTTAAAAATTTGGGCTTTATAAGTAGATATAGAAGACTTCTCATATGACACATTTAAGATACTGTACTGTTCCCTTGTCCGGTCTGGATTAGAGTATGCCTCTACTGTTTGGTCGCCTTATTACTATTCACATAAAAATGACATTGAAAAGGTACAAAATAAATTTTTGCGAAACTGTGCATTTAAGTTAGGCTTACATAACGACCACCTTACATATACCGATATTTCTAATATGTTAAACCTTAAATCCTTGGAGATACGTAGGTTTCACCAAGACCTGCTATTTTTGTTTAAGTTATTAACCAATAATATCGATTGCGACAATCTTCTTGGTTTGATAAATTTTAATACTTGCCATCGTACTCGTAACTCTTCTATGTTTCATTTAAATCACCACCCTACCAACTATGGCTTATATAGCCCTTTGACCCGAATGCAACGTAACTTTGACTTTTTTAAACTAGATGCATCGGTCAGTCTTACAGTCTTTAAAAATCAGGTTAGATCACTGGAAGTTCCTAGGTAGTCTCAATGTATTGTACCATTGTGTAAATTCGTGATGTAGTACTATAATTATTTAAATTCTATTCATACCTGTACATGTGTGTGTAAATTGATTTTATATAAGTGTTTGTATTTGTTATTCATTTTTTATATTGTATCTATTGACGACAAATTTAATGTAAAATGGAGTTTTCCGTATATTCAATAAATAAAATAAATAAATAAATAAAGAAATCAGAAGGGCAAAAAGGGAATCTTGGAGGAGGTTCTGCGAGAGTATTACTGACTTACCTAGCAGCACTAGAATCCACAAGATCATTTCCGGAGAGCCGGCAAGAGAATTTGGTATGGTAAAACGTCCAGATGGCTCATTTGCTGAATCTGGAAAGGAAACCCTTGAACTCCTTACACTGAACCACTTCCCAGGGAGTTCGATCCTGGATAACCAACAACCACCACCATCGGGAGGCCGAACCAAACGACCTCACAAAGACAACTGGCTGGTGGCCAAAAAGGTTATCACAGCACCAGCGATTGAATGGGCAATCAAATCTTTTCAACCATTCAAATCGCCTGGTGAGGATGGCATTTTTCCAGCGCTGCTATAAAACGGACTGGAAATACTGCTACTTTTCCTCATCAGACTATACAGAGCTGGTCTGGTATGGAACTATATCCCATCCAGTTGGGCGGCGGTAAAAGTGGTATATATACCAAAAGTGGGTCGGACAGAACCAGACCCCAAATCACTAAGACCCATCAGCCTGACATCATTTCTGTTGAAAGGCCTAGAAAAGGTTCTGGATGGATATATCAGGGGAAATATCCTGAGCACCTATCCTCTGAATGTTCACCAGTATGCCTATCAACCCGGCAAGTCAACAGAACTAGCACTAAATAACCTGGTCGGGAAAATCACACAATCTCTTGAGGAAAAAGAAATTGCGGTGGCAGCATTCCTTGACATCGAAGGAGCATTCAACAATGCATTGCCCAACTCCCTATATACAGCTGTGGCTGCTAGAGGGGTTGAGCTAACTATAACTGGCTGGATTCAAGCTATGCTTGAAAACAGAATCATAATGACTTCTCTACAGGGAGAAACGGTCAGATTCAGGGCCGCAAGAGGGCGTCCACAAGACGGGGTTCTTTCCCCCCTTTTATGGTCACTGCTTGTGGATGATCTGCTGGCCATTCTCTCTCTGTGGGAAGCCGAGATTCAAGCATATGCGGACGATCTAGTCATTATGGTTAGAGGAAAATCTGAAGAGGTACTCTCTAATACCCTTCAAGAGGTGCTAAATACAGTCCATATTTGGTGTGAGAGGGAGCAGATGACTGTGAACCCCCACAAAACTGTAATAGTACCCTTCACCAGAAAAAGGAGGCTGAACAATTTAGTGCCGCCCTCCTTAGCAGGTGAAACTATTCCATTTGCGGGGGAAGTGAAATACCTAGGGGTTACACTAGATAAATCACTCAACTGGAACTCCCATCTGGAAAAGGTAATCCACAAGGTGTGACTCCTTGTGGACATGTCGCAGAATTTGTGGAAAAACCTGGGGTATAAGTCCCCAACAAATATACTGGCTATACGTTATGGTCATAAGACCAATGGTAGCGTATGCCTCCATAGTTTGGTGGTCGAAAGGGCTACAACAAACGACACCAAAGCCAAACTCTCTGGTCTACAGAGACAAGCATGTCTGGCAGTAACTGGTGCGATAAGTACCACACCGTCAGCAGCTCTGGAAATCCTCCTGGATCTACCCCCTCTCCACATCTACTTGGAGAGAGAGGCCAGGTGGGCAACATACAGACTTCAACAAGCAGTAAATAATATGCCGCAGGCTAGCATCATGGAATGCAACAGGCTGTCAGATGACATGGAGTGTCATGGCATCCTGGGAATGCTTTCAGATGTTATGCCTACCGCGACCAACTATGAACTGCGTTTTACCGTCCTTTTTCCTGGAAGAGACGAATGGGATCGGAACAAAACTGACCTACAAAGAGTAGACACCTGTTGGTTTACAGACGGCTCCAAAACCCCTGAGGGAGTTGGAGCTGGAGCATACAGTCGCAACCCAAAGGTAAGAATCACTTCGAGCCTGGGTAATTATGCGACTGTCTTTCAGGCAGAAGTTCATGCCATTGAACTGTGTACAAGGAGGCTTGAGCAGATGCATCCTAGACACAGATCAATAAAAATCTTTTCAGACAGCCAAGCAGCTCTCAAAGCTCTTGGCTCAAATCGCTGAAATTCTAAATTGGTCTGGAATTGCCAAAAGGCTCTAGCCCGATTGGGCAGAT
The DNA here is from genome assembly GCA_936432065.2 of Rutpela maculata. Taxonomy (NCBI): domain Eukaryota; kingdom Metazoa; phylum Arthropoda; class Insecta; order Coleoptera; family Cerambycidae; genus Rutpela; species Rutpela maculata. The sequence continues at coordinate 61,909,592 of OW386294.2, forward strand.
ACAACAAATTAACTCTGGTGTGGATACCGGGCCATTCTGGCTTGGAGGGCAACGAAGTAGCCGACTCCTTAGCCAGGGAAGGTGCGGTATCAAAATTTATCGGACCGGAGCCAGTGTTTGGCATATCGGCAAGCACTGCGAAAACAACCATCTTGGCCTGGACTGAGGGGAAAATCCTCCAGTACTGGCAAGAACTACCAGGATTAGTTCATTCAAAGGAGTTCATCACATACCCTTTGAAATCAAGAACTAAAAAACTATTAGAGTTAAATAGGTTACACCTAAGAACTCTAGTTGGCCTATACACTGGGCACTGCAGACTTAACCACCACCTACACAGACTCGGAATAGCGGACAACGCTGAATACCGACTGTGTCTGGAGGAGGATGAAACGGCAGCGCACATTTTATGTACCTGTCCTGCTGCAGAAAGAACCAGATTCTCACTTTTTGGCAAAGGGCAATTGCTGCCAGAGGATCTGGACAACCTCTCATCAAAAAGCTGAACCTATTGGGTGAAATATAATTAGGAGTGAGCCACAATAGACCAGATGGTCGCGGTGGAGGTTCTGTTACTAGCCCACTCACATATCAACCTAACCTAACCTAACACTTTATAATGAAGACATTTGCAACATAAATACTTTATATATTCTCTCAGTTAGTACTTTTATTCATAAATCAGAAAGACTAAAAAACTTTATTAGCCATCAGCATCAAACTAGAGGCAACACAAATAGACAAATAATCTTACCCGCTAATCAGAAAACAATAAACTTAAAATTCATGGACTATTTAGCTCCTAAGTTCTATAATCTACTACCTAATGAAATCAAACAGATAAAAAGCAAGAAATTCTTTAATAGCAAAAGTAAACAGTTCATTCAAAAAAATTATGAAAAATTTCACAAGCTTATGATATAGATATGTTTTCATGGGCGCAGCCAGGGGGGGAGCCATGGGGCCCGGGCCCCCCCCCCAAGCCGTCTTTCATGAGCCCAAAAATAAAGGAGCAGTACAAAGCAGTATCTAAATTATCCCTTGAAATAAATATTTTGTAATTAATGCCAATATTATCTAATAGAGGAATCTACATACACATCCGTTTTCAACCATTTTCTGAAAAATTTTCCTCATCCTCTGGGGAGGCCGGTCCTATTGGCCCCCCCCCCAGATGAATTTTCTGGCTGCGCCACTGTATGTTTTCATACTTATATAGGTGACTCTAATGTTGAGACGTGTAATAACGTATAATTTACCTGAGACCTGAAGCATTATTATTGCTAACTTTACAATGCTTGACTAAAAACAGAATATAAGCACATACAGATGTTTCTAACATCTAGGTGCTTGATACAAAAAAAAATAATAATAATAAATGGTTATAATTGTAATAATGGTAATTGTAATTGTATTAATTGTAATTGTAATAATTTTAATTGTAATTGTTGTAATAATTTTAATTGTAATTAGGCCATAGTTAGGCCACAATAAACAAATAAACAAACATATACCGGGTGGCTCAGCCGATAGGGACACTCTTGTAACTTTTGAATGGGCAAATGTATTTTTTTCAAATTTGGTGTAGTGATATGGGATGAAATTTTCAGTGATATGATGCAAAAAACCAAAATGGCTGACCCGGTTTCAATGAAATTGACATGAAAATCAAATTTTTAAATGAGACAACCTGTATATTTTTGCGTATTTCGATCCTGCTGGCGAAAATACATATGATCTGACCCTCAAATATTATTTTGATTTTCAAAATATATGCATTTTTTATTTTTTAGTTTTAATAATAGAAGGCTGCGATTTTGCCAAAATTGTTAAAAATCGGTCTGCAAGCACCTTTGAAATATTATCTCTTCAGATTGGTTGAGTGGTGGAATAGCTGTGCTACACTCCGTCAGGACTTAAATATCAATAAAGGCGATTTATTATTATTATTATAGATATTAACCATTAAGTTCAACGATATTGGTTTTTTAATGAAAACTATTTTTTTTTAAATGGAATCCCTATGGGACAACCTGTTATATAATTAGATCTTTAAATTACTAAGAAAACGATATGCATAATGTCTACCTTCTCTTTGTACTAAATTTATAATTAAAGGAAAAAATGTTTTGATATTTTTTTAAATTTTTTTTTGAAAATCAAAATAATATTTGAGGGTCAGGTCATATGTATTTTGGGCAGCAGGATCCAAATATGCAAAAACATGCAGGTTGTTCCATTTAAAAATTTGATTTTCATGTAAATTTCATCGAAATCGGAAGTCGGCCATTTTGGTTCTTTACATCATATAATTGGAAATTTCATCCCATATCACTACACCAAATTTGAAAAAAATCTATTTGCCCATTCAAATGTTACAAGAGTGTCCCTATCAGCTGAGCCACCCGGTATAGCAACAAAGACCAATAAAGCATTTGAAATTTGAATTATTATTATTTTTATAATTTTTACTCACCTATCACCTACTATTATGTCATAACATTATAGAGTAATGTTACAAAGTATGTATTTTAAAATGTGTTTTTTAAACCTTTTTTTTTCTCTGAATCTAATAGAGTGATGAACCAAGAAATTTGTTGTAGCGAGTATTATGAAGAAAATTAAGTATATTTTTACAATTGTATTGTGTTGTAGTTAGACATATTTAGATAAACTGATAAAAGTTTTATCAAAATCAGACTGTTGCAACACAGTGAAAAATACATAAATGTCTCGTGTGTCCGCGGTTTCGTTCACTTTACAGGTTAATTATCTAATTCAAATAATAAATACTAGCTTTTTTATATTTTTTATTAATCATCATCACTCATAATTTATTACAACAGATACACTGTCTCCGAATATTTTTGACAAAATTTCTGCTGGCTTAATTAGGAAGTTTCCTATTTTAGAAATATCTTGTACATTCAACCTCATTTAGTAGTTTTTCAGTTAACTAGTTAAACAAAAAAAAAATCATCTCGATATCTGAAAAACTCACGAACTTATTTAATTTCTTATTTGAATACTTCGCGCTAGACTATAACGTCATAGTACACAACTCGCTGTTATTTTAGGCATAACTTACTTCTTCAAATAATTAAAACGTTAAACAAGCCCAACTACAAAGTATCTTGAGCTGTGTCCGGTAAGAATAACACTGAATGAACTAAACTTCAGGTGCCCGCGCCCGCTCTCTGTTGACGGAATCATGTACTGTGACGTCATTGGGCCACAGCCCAGATGCGCACTAACTTTTTTATTTATAGAGATAATTAAAAAAAAAATACAGATATTTTTTAGATTTTTACGACTATTTATTACGAGAAAATGAGAAAAATGAAAACTTCCTAATTGTTCCAGAGAGATACCTACCTAGCATGAGATAAATAATATATCAGTCACATGTGAACAGCAGCTCACAGTTCTATTGTCATAAAGGACAATCAGAGGTATAGCGCTTGATGCTGGTGTAGCTCTTACCATGGGGAACATAATGAACATGATAAGAATGATAAGTTTTACAGTTTTTGTTCCATGATTTAACTTCAACTTTAAGTATATTTGGAGATTCTCTCACATATTATATTTTAGGACTGTTTCATATTTGGCTGAATTAATAGCTGAACAAAATAGTCCTGAAATACAATATGTAAAAGAATCTCCAAATATACCTAAAGTTGAAGTTAAATCATTACACAAAAACTGTAACACTTATGGTTCTTATTATGTTGATTATATTCCACAAGCATCAAGCTCTATACTTGTGACGTCCTCTATGGAACAATTAAGCCAATAGAAATTTTGTCAAATATATTCTAAAAAAATAATTAACCCTATAACTAGACATTTTTTTTTACTATGTTGCAGCAGCCTGATTTTGATGGAATTTTTTCCAGTTTATCTACAAGTGTATGGTTATATTTAAGAATTTTTCTAAGGTGATCACTTTGATAGAACTCCACAAAAATCACCTTTGAACTAAATTTTTGTTATATAAAAATATTAACAGTTTAGGGGTCCAACTGAAAAAATATTTTTAATTTTCTTCACAATACTCACTACAACTTTTTGGATCATCACCCTATCTCTCTTTATTAAATTCAAAGAAAAAAAAAGTTTAAAAATATCTTTGAATATATACTTTTTAACATTACTCAGTAATGTTATGAGATAGGTGAGTAAAAACTATATAAATAATAGTATAAATGGATAATCTATTAAAACAAAATTGTACTTGTCATATTCAGTTCTGGTGGCACAATTCATATGATTACCATGCTAGACCCTTTCTTCATTAAATATGTGTAAAGAATATTCCCAACATATGTGTTTCATTTGTTGTGTTATTTATTTATATTTTTAGAAAGGACACCGCATGTTTTATAAGTAAATTGGTGGCTTGTCAAATTTGATGAATTTTTGATATGTTATAGTTCAACCGATTCTGAACAATAAGTTCCTTTGGCAAAACTTCAAATTATGGACAGTTTCTTCGATAGATGGCTTCAAAGACTGGACCTCGACTGTATCAACGATTTCTTAAAACGTACTACAGGCATTGAAATTATAACTGCTGGAAAAGAATAATAATAATAATATTTATTATTAGCCAGAGCTAAAGATAATACATATCAATAGGATAAAATACATATAAATAGTACAAATATAAAAATTTTTACAAACATTTAAAGAAATTAATAAAAATGTGGTTACTTAAATGTACATAACACATCATACAATATTTACATTTTCTTGTATATATTGGTAACATAGTTTTTTAAATTGGTTTACGTTTTCACAGTCAATAGTTTCACTTGGTAACTCATATAAAAACAAGACCTTTATAAAAAATATTATTTTGTGCATAATTAGTCCTTACAGTTGGTACATATAGATTGTTACTGGTTCTTGTAAAATGTTGATGAATTTCATTTAGAAATGTACAATGATCTAATAGATGTTGTGGTAATGACCCATGTAAAATTTTAAAAATGAAAATTAATGTATATAATATTAAAGTTTGTTTTACACTGAGCATTTTTAATTTGTCTAACATTGATTTTATACTTGTATATCTATTGCACTTTAAAATTATTCGTAAAGCTTGATTTTGTTTTTTTTGTAAGACATTTATCTCAGCATTTGAGAGCAAAAACAGTATTGTTGAACAATATTGAAAATGGGGGTGTATAATTGATTGATATATAGTTAGTTTTGTCCATTGTGTCAAATTATTTCCTATTCGCCCTAATAAGTTTACCTTCTTCGCTACTCTATTGGTAATATATGTTGCATGATTTGAAAAGGTCAAATGCTCATCTATTATAACGCCTAAATATTTTGTTTCTTTTACCTGTACTATTTTACTGTTATTTACTACAACATCATGAGTGTTGGTATATGCCAATAGATATTTATTTTTTATTATCATAAATTTTGATTTATTTGTATTTAATTTCAAGTTATTATTGGTTAACCAACTATACAAATTTTGTAGATCATAATTTAAATCTTCTGTTACCGATTTTACACTGTCACCTATACAAAACAATAGGGTATCATCTGCAAATAATTGAATTTGGCATCTTTTAACATGTAGAACTATATCATTAATATACATTATAAATAGTTTTGGTCTCAATACAGTTCCCTGTGGGACACCAAACTGTGTTTCTTTTTCTGTTGATATTGAATTATTAAATTTTGTGCATTGCACTCTGTCACTTAGATAGTCCTGAAACCATTTTATTACACACCCACCAATGCCCATCTTTTCCATTTTCAATAACATTAAATCTCTATCTATTGTCTCAAACGCACGCTGAAAATCCAGAAACACTACACCAACTACTTTTCTTTTATTAATGGCATTTTTCCAATCCACCAATACTGACTGAAGAGCACTCTCACACGAGTTATTGTTACGAAAACCTGCTTGATACATAGTTAACAGTCTATTATTCTCAATATATTCTACCAATTGTTCACTTACAATTAATTCTAACATTTTTTCATAGCTTGGTACCATGTTAATGGGAAACTCTTCACATTGTACTGTATTATTTATTTTCTCTATTGGAATTACCATTGATTTTTTCCAGTTTTTTGGGAATTCTCCTTTCTCTAAACTGTTATTTATAACCTGTAGAAATCTATCTCCAACTGCTTCAAAGGATACTTTAATCATTTGTGTTGTTATACCATCTACACTACTATTTTTGTTAGGCATATCTCTGACAATTTTCTTTAGCTGATGAAATTCTAACAACCTGAATGTTTCTAATCTACTATGTGTTGTAGGTATATTCTTCAAAATTTCTTCTGTCCTTTGTGTTTTTGTAAGTGATAGTGCAATTTGTTCAATACTATTTAGAAAATAATTGTTAAAAATTTCTGATATTTCTTCTTCATTCGTATACATTTTTCCTTCGTAATTAATGCCTTCTCTATTTGTATTATTTCCCCCCTTTAATATGTCTTTCAGTGTTTTCCACATTTCTTTTGGATTCATTTTCGTTTCATCTATTTTTTGTTCATAATAATTTCTTTTACTGTCTCGTATACATGCTACTACTCTATTTCTTTGTTTTTGAATTCATTCCAATCGTTTTCTTGGCTTGTGATAATTGCTTTTTTATATTTCCTATCTCTTTCCTCAATTTCTAGTAGACTACTTACCATTATTTGGTCTTAGATTGATGTGTCTGAATTTCCGGTTTTGCCGGAAGTGACGTCAAATCACATTTTTCGAATACACAACATCCGTTTACTTCAATATAATACATCATACCTATTTAAGTAGCTCTATTAAAATTCACTATCTTAGTAAATAAGTACGTGCATTGATTGATAGAACATTGATGCTAGCCTGACACCGGACACATCATAATCTTGGTACAAAAAAAAGTTTATTTTATTTTTCAAGATATAAAATTCCCATTGTGTCTAGTCAACAAAAACTATAACTATTTGTGAGACTTTTAAGTAGAACAGGCAGTTTTTGTTTATTTAAAATACATTAAACTTTTAAACCTTATTCATGCAGAAAATAAATCCTACGTGTGGTATGTTAGGTTTTATAATAAGAATGACTTACTCTGAAACTTAGAAAAGCAATCGGAAAGCATACACAGATAGCGGCAAGCAAGTATGTACAACGGGCCAGATTTTAGCATACGATCTCGGTCAAGTCCCCATCATTTAAATACCTTTGTATCGTTGCACATTCAACTTGCTATGTGTATGTACTTGGCTTTCGTTATCTGTATATGTAATTCTTTCTTCAAGCTACAGTAGAAACGGAAAGGCTGCGATTTAGACATGAAAAATGAATCATTTGCCTGATTTTCACGTACTAGATTTAGATTATTTAAGAGATTTGACATTTGGCACGTGCCAAATTAAAATGGCTCCATCATACGTTCAAGGCAACCAAGAAGAAGAAGAGGATAATGCTTTCGAATATGATGAAAGTGTGAATGAGCCGAGATTGTTGAGAATTCGTGTTAAGTCTAGGCATCGCAATGCGATTAAGTATCAATTGTGGATGCATTATAATAACGACCAACAAATGGGACAAATAGAAGAAGTTGTTGTAGGTAAAGAACCAATTGTATCCTATTATTGTACTTGCAAGACTGGAAGTCGAACAGTAGGAACTTGTTGCCACTTAGCAAGTGTGATTTGGTGTTTAGGATATGCACGACACGGAGCACATGTAAATCCATTCATGAATATCTGAGGGGTGATTGAAGATGCTGGAGATCGTGACGCAATGGATGTTGTCGAAGTTTAGTGACTAGACTAGATTTAAATTAGTTACTTATACTTATACGAAACTTGTATTCTTAATCGTTGTTTTTGTCCTTTTGAATTCCTATACATTTTTTTTTAATTTCTATTAATGAATGATTAAAATAATTTAACTTTAAAAAAAAAAATAATCAGCTATGCAATTTTTGATAAAAATAATAAAGTTTAGTCTCTTATAAATAAACAAAAACCGCATATTCTAGTTAAAGGTTTTACAAACAATTAGTTTTCATTGACTAGACACAACTGTAATTTTATATCTTGAAAAATAAAATCAACTTTGTTTTGTACCAAGATTATGATGTACCTACCCGGTATCAAACTAGCATCAGTGTTCTATCAATCAATGCACATACTTAATTATTTACTAAGACAGTGAATTTTAATAAAGCTACTCATATATATGATGCATTAAATTTAAGTAAACGGGTTTTTTGCTTTCGAAAAACATGATTTGACGTCACTTCTGGCAAAACCGGAAGTTAAGACACATCAATCTAAGATCAAATAATGGTAAATAGTCTGGTTATTCATTTCCAGCAGTTATTATTTCAATACCTGTAGTACCTTGAGAAATCATTGATACAGTATCGAGGGGTAGGTCCAGTCTTTGGAGAAACTATCGGAGAAACTGTCCATAATTTGAAGTTTTGCCAATAGAACTTATTATTCACAATCAGTTTAACTACAACATATCAAAAATTCATCAAGTTTGACAGGCTACCAATTCTGCCCTGCTAAGCAAGAAGGTTGTAACTGACATTTTGTTGCTTTTGAGATAATCGCATTTTTCGATTATTTACAATGTCATCCACATTTTTAATGGGAAATTCATAATCTTCTGAATGAGAGCTTGTTTTTAGAAAAAAATTTAAAAAAAAATAAATAAAAGTCGTAGGTGAATAAAAAAGTATATTTCTGAAAAATATTACAACAAAAATTGCTCCGATTAAGTTAAAAGAGTTCATACATTAAGATCATCGTGAATACTTTCCTCCTAGTCGTCATTAGCAACTGAGAAATTTTTCCAGAAATATTATTTAAGTAAGCAAGCAGGATATAATTATTGCTATCATAACAATCTGGCAAATTTTCTGACACATAATCCTTGTCTGCTACTGAATTATTGCTATCAGTCAGCATATTTACCATTCCAATATTAGACTCCATTCCTTTATTCAGATGCATTGAACATGATGAAGTGAAAATATTTTCAACATCATAAAATATACTTTTTTTCAGGAACACACTGAATCGTCAGATTTAAACAATCCCACATAACTTCAAATTAGTAGTCGTAACTGAACATTTTTATTTTGTATTGCCAAGATAGTTTGTCGTATCTAACAGAGCCACCATATAGATATCACATTTATGCTTGGTAATATCAGATAGGACAATTTCGCTTAGTAAAATCAGTACACTTTGCAGATATGACATTTTAAATTGAATGTGCATCGTTTATTATGAAGATATGACCTTGAAAATTTACCAGAAGTTGCTTGGGTGGCTGTAGATATGACAAATGTCAATAACTCAATTTTCATGAAAATGTCAGTTACGACCTTCTTGCTTAGCACGGCAGAATTTACCTATAAAACGTGCGGTGTCCTTTGATAAATCATTTGATTGTGCATGGAATAATTTAAAGGTAATTTTTATAATTAATTAGGTGATATTCTTGAAGATCTACCGGTTACTCTCAGATTATCTTATGTTTTATGAGTAATTGACTAGTCTGATAAGTTTTATATATCTTTTGTAAACCTTTAAAGAGGAATGGTCTTTAACTATCTGTATAAATAATATAAAGATTAAAAAAAATGCATTGCACATAAATGACAAGACATTTATTTGCCGTTATCATCACTTTCAAACATAGATTAAAAATGCAGTAATATATTTCAAGTGTTATGTAATCCACTGTTGTGAATTCGTCATGTCCACTCCGAGTCTTGTCTATCTCAGAATGTTTTCAATCTTACCTAGAGCAGCCCGTCCCAACCCTGTACAGCTTGTTACCAGTCGTACCAGCCTGAAGCAGGTGATAATTTACCGAGTACCCGAATATCAGTTTGCTTCTGTAATCGTCTAACGAAATAGTGCCTTGTAATATTAAAGGTATATATTTTATTTGTTTTCATTGATTTTTGATACTAAATAACTAATAATATTGTGAGTGATTTTATGCTTTAAATATGTGTATTGGCATTTTCAGGCCAGAGAGGCTTTAAAGAAATATTTGCACTATTATGAACGATGGGAAAACCATTCGAAATCCTTGAAGCTGGAGGAGCAAACATTGGAAAAACTTAGGGCTCGTATCAACCAAAAAGTAATGTCAGGTTTAGGAACCTGGATCGATTGGCAGTATTTGTTTACTGCTGCAAATTTATTGGCAAAGTGTCGATACACATTACAATATACATATCCATATGCATATTATATGGATGCAGGCCCCCGCAAAGAATTATTTGAGTATCAGCAAGCGCAACTGGAAGCTGAAATAGAAAATCTATCATGGAAAATCGAGCGTGCTGAGACAACAGACAGGGGTGACTTAGAAAATCAGATGGATATAGCTGAGAAACGACGTACTACCCTTTTGAAAGACTTTTTAGATGTGTGATATTTTTCTTAGATGTATTTATTCATTCAATTTTGTACTATTTGCAATGTTGCCAATGTTAAAACAGCTCATTATCTCAACAATTAGACTGTGATGAAAGCACCACGAAAACTTATTTTCACTGTAAATCATTTTTATGCAGCTGTCACCTTTTGGCCATATTCGTAATATCTTGCACATAAAAATGATCACCGGGATTTAAATTAAGATTTTAGTTTAGAGAACATTTAAATTATTTATTACTGTGCGCTGTCTTTTTAATATGCATGTTTAATATGCTTCTTAAATATTGAAGCATGTAAAGTATAACGATACTTTTATTCGTAACATAAATGTTTATAGCAGGTGTTACTAAAACAGGATATCCTCTAAGAATTATTAACGAGTGTTTATGCTTTATTTTGACAAATTAATTATCCATACTCACTATGTTGTAAATACTTTATACAAATGAAAGAAACAATGAATCACAAATTGAGTATTTATTATTATTATTATTACTATTATTGTTATAGATTAAAAGAAATTGTTATAAAAAAATGTCGCAACATATGATTGTCGAATCGTATATATGCTGCATATTATGACAACAACATTGACGTGAAATTAGTATCCTTATTTGATTCGGCATTAATATTGGTTCTCAACATTTTGGATACGTTTATTCTTTCTAATAGAGGCAATTACGCATACCACAGCAATTTGACATTAAAAAAAAAAATGTATCTTTGCCAACAAAAAATAAAATATTACTTGTGAGTACGAGTTCCACGTTAGTATTGTGATTGTCTCGATGTTTCATATTTAATTTGTAGTGTGGTTTCTAAATGACCTTTTAATGTTGGAATTAATATCTGCTTATATTTGACTTAAGAACAATCTTGGTCAATTTATGGAGAAGATGATAATTGAAGGAGATAAGATAGGTTTTTTACACAAATAAGTTGCTTATTACAGAATTGCCCTGGTTTTGGCTCTCCTTATCTTTTGTACTTAGCTTTATCAACTTTTAAACATTCTGAAGGCAGGAGGCCTGTGGAGAGCCGGTACAGGCCCAAGGGTAAAATCGAATTGGCAAGCCCCCTCGTCTGAGACACATCAAAAATATTAATTTTTAATTCACATATGTATTTCATTTGAAATGCAGTCAATACAAAAATGTATTTAACGGTGATGATACCAGGCTCGGGCCTCGGGGAAGGCTCGCTCCACCAGTTAACATTGTCGGAGAGTATGTTCTTGTCCGCGTTTTTTACCTGATTTCGGTTTATCAATCTGAAAATTCCAATTTCTTGACTTCCACCTTATACTCATAGTTGATAAAACCATAGACGTAATAATAATAATACTATTGTATTTTGTGGAAAGAAAAGTGTGTTCTTTATAGTAGGACTCACACTAACCGTGAAAAGATTGTGGCCCAATGTAAAGTGAAGTGAGCTTCCAATTTTGACTTTTTTATTCAGTCTTTGATCTGATCTGAACTTTTCTTTACTTTTTTTTTTAAATAAATCTTGTTTCCTTTAGCAATAACTACAATTTATGATGCATGAAATTAAATTGTCACATTTCCTTGTAAATTTCTTTACATAAACCCCATGGATATTATTGACATCAAGAGCTGAAGCTTTAGAGAAAAAAACCTGCTGTTCTCTATTCCCCTAGAATTTTAAATGTTTTTATTGAAACAATACTGGAATAAAAATTAAATGGTACGTCTTGACGGCTTCACGTCATTGTCAAATTTTTCAGTATTTTTTAGAACCAGGTTCCAAGCCATTTACGCTGTTTAATATATAAAACAACACTGTTTCTTATAATCGTTAATTATTGGAGAGTTGCAATTATGTGTATTCGTGATGTAGTAATGAATGAGTATTGAGAACTAAAAATGAACACCTGCTTATATAAAGTAAAATCAGTGTTGACAACCCTGTTCTAGTGGATATACATATGTGTATGTTTGTAATTTGGTCGTTAAACATATTTGGCCAACTGGAAGCTAGCAGAAGGTGGCTCTATGTATAAAGGCGCAATTCTATTGAGGCAATACTGGGAGACATGTAGCATGCTGCATGTTGTCTAGTGTTGCCTGTCCTTGATATGCAACTTAAATTCGTACCACAAGCTTGACGTCGCATGTGAACCTTGTTGCCCAATGTCGCATGCGCTTTAGAAATGATCGGCAGCTGTGTATTTGGTAATAACCATAAGTAGAGGAAAACCGAGCTGAATCTTGTCAAAAAATGCATGCAACTGACAACACTAATCGGTGTGTGGCATAAGGCAATGACGCATATTGCTTCGGTTGAAAGACTTCGTGTGGCATGCCTCATTGCCGCGTGCCACATGTTGCCTCAGTGGAAATATACCTTAAGGCCAATGAGCTGTACCTAGTTGTAGTTACACCTGTTTAATCATACACCCTATTTTAATCGAATTTTAAAGAAAGTGACTTTCTTGAGCTGGCAAACTAAATTTAATTACTGTACTTAGAGTTTGTTTTGCACTATTTTATGAAGCCTGCGCTTCATAACTAGCCTTAGATAGATTCTAACCCACAATTATTATTCTAAATGTAGAACACCAAAAAATAATTGCTGTTGTTTTCACTGTACTTTGACGCCTTAACTTAACGAACCATGGTTAACGTTAGATTTTAGCAGTTGACTTTTTACATACCATATTTTCAGAAATTGTTATCGACAATCGTTTAGTAAGCTTTGTCATTTTGTTAAATAATTAGGTGTTTCATGTATTATGAGAGAATAATTAAAACAGGCACATTTGCAAACTTATAAATAGACCTCAGTTATTTTGGGGTACATTTTACATTTTCCATCAAAATTTCTAAATGTAAGTAAATTTTTTATCGTGTAATAGGTTGTTCCATGTGTATAAAATTTTTCGGCCAATTTTGAAAAGACGAATGTAGACACTCCATAGAACTTCCATTTTCTTTTTACATGCATAATAAATGAACGAATTACAGAAAATCTATGAGGTTGTCTACAGTTGGCCGAAAAGTTAAAATTTTACAGCAATTCCAAACTTCTGCTTAAAATATGTTCGTTGTTCATCTTAAAGATTTCAAAATCTATGTTTATAAATTATGACATGTGCAAATTGTAGCTAGAGATAGGTAGTATATATTTTATTTTACAGAAAATTACTTTGTATTTTATTTCAGTTTATTAGAGTAATATTTTATATTAAACTGTTCATTAATGATACTATTATTTATTTATGGAACTGTACATAGTTTTATATTTTTCCTTACATCCATTTGGAGATGCTCTATCATGTCTTAAAATATATTTTCCCGCAGTTTTCAGTTTGTATTTCATTTGCAGATTAACACGTCGGTTTTTTCCCAAATAGCTAGCCAAATTGCAGCACATACACTAAATAGTATCTGTATGTTTTTTAGACTGATATCATTTTCAAAAATAAAACAGTAGCTTCGATATGGTAAACCGAAGCTTGTTTTTTAAATCATTGACTGTATAATGATTTAAAAAACAAGCTTCGGTTTACCATATTAATGTTGAAATCAACATTTTATTTTTGAAAATTATCTCGGATTCTTCACTAGAGATGAAGGACATTGAACCATTTAGTAAGAGAGCTGTCAACAGCTCTAGTGCATTTCATAACACTGGAGGCTCTGATTTCATTACATCTATCTATGGAAGAGATTGTGAGATATAAGTGGCAGATGTATTAAGTGTATCCCTCGAGTAGGTTTCAAGGCCCGGGCTGCCTGGGAAATTACTGCAACTAGGTTTTTCTGATTGAGTAGTATGTGCTTTTTAAAAGGAATCCACTTTCAGCCTCTTTGAATCGCACCTGACATTCTAAGGCCCGAAAAGCCCACTTATTCATATGATGAAGGAACTGCACTGAATTTTCCAGTTTCGTTTGAGGGACCAGTCTGCATGAAAAATTTCTGTAACTAGATTTTTCCAGTGGAGAAGTATGTATTCTTTAAGAGGAACCCCTCTTCAGCCGCTACACTGTAGTTTGTGGTTTTAAGATTGATTTTATTGTTATGGTTTTTGCTATCTATGCTTGCAAATTTTCACATGGGTATCTTAATATCCCACGATGAGGATATTTCAAAGCAGTCTTAATTATTTTTCCTCATTTGTGTGAAGTTTTATTAATAAGGCTAGTTAAAACACTTAGCCAGACCACTTGCCAAAATTAGCAATTTTATGCCACCTTTAATCCTCTCCTGTGGGGTTTCAAATGAACCAAAATTTCTGCCACCTTTGATATTCATATTCACAAAACCTTACTTATTAAATTTTTTTGTGGTATTTTTCACTCCTGGGATTACTTGTATGAAAATTTCATCATTTCCTTGTATGAATTTTTTTTTTTTAACTATTTAATGTCGGCCTATTTCCGCTACCAGGGCCTATCACCGACGTCAGGAGACCCCAACCTGGAAATTTTGCCAAACCTCTTCCCTTGAGAAAAGTAGGGATCTTTTACTTGCCTAACATTTAATAGACAAGGGACCGCCTGCTTTACATCCCCTCCGAAGGATGGTATATCCACTACGTAATCCTTGTCTGAAATTACGTAGCTTCCGCGTATACACTGATATACAAGCCGCTAGAAGGTGGGACGAGTACGCTGTATTTCCCAAGATGGGTCACCCATCCAAGTACTAACCGCGCTCGACGTTGCTTCAACGGAATATCGACTGACATTCACATTGAAGTCGCCTCTACGCTCGCCCCCTTGTATGTATTCAATCACAAACTTTAACCGATTTTGAGTGATATGTAATGAGTAATATGAAATGCTTTCAATCTTGAATTATTTAGAGTTTCAATCTGCCACATTAAATGTACTATCTCGTTTTTGAAACTTTAAAACTGGATATTAATTTTAATGTATGTAATGACTATTCTGAATTTTGGTCTGCTATTCAGGAAAATACCCACATTGAGCGTTAACGGGATAGTAGTGGCAGAGCTAAAGTATATAAAAATGATAAGTTGCCATCAAGAAAGTAGCAATATACTTTGGTTTTTTTACTGGTAGGGCACTCTATTTGATAAAATTTTGTGTAATATTTTAAAAATATTAAATAGTTTTATTCTCAGCTGTGTTTTTTTTTTTGAATTAACGTAAAATAATTAACATTTGTTTTTTTAAGACTTGAGACTGATCTTCAAGAATTCAGTTTCAGAACATGAGATCTTTTTTTTTTTAATAGAAAGTAACCTTTCCAAAATTTATCAACTAAATACAACGGATGCAGTTTAATGTAAGCTCTATTTGCTTTAGGTGACTTGCAATGATACAAGTCATTGCTTTATATTAAAACATTGTATGATTGTATGGTCGAAAGATAAGCACGCTTTGAGTAATCTACAGCATCTAAAAAGGCATAGCCTGCAGAACTTAAGCCTCTAATGAGGTATTCCAGTTTGATGTTGGAGTTTACAACTGTTTTTAAAAAGGGTTCAAAAGTAATTTTATTTAATGATTCGCCAGGATGATCTGTTTGAAACTTTCTCACAGCATCTCTCCAGGCCACTTTAACTGGTCTAAAAACTGCAACATCGGTGCGTTGTATGATTCTCGTCACATTGAAATAGAGAGCGATAACTTCGATTTTCAGTTCATTGCAAAGATCGCTTACCTCATATGTTAAATGCGATTTATGACCATCCACGAAAAGAATTGTGGAGAATTTGACTCCATTTTCAAGCAAATAAGAATGGAAAAGATTAGCAATGCATTGATAAAACGTCTCTGTAGTCATCCATTCATTTTCGCTCCTTCCAATACCCCATGTGGGATCCAAGCCAGCCAAAATTTTGTCTGGAATGTCTGGAATTCTCTGGATAAACTGCCATCGGACAACATATTGCACCGTTTGCCAAAATGTAAACATAACTGTTACGCAATCTTTAGATGGTGCCTTATGTACACTATGCATTCTTTCAGCCTTTTTTTGCGAAAACTTTTCCCGTTGAAGGACAGATGTGAAATCCTGTTTCGTCTCCGTTGAGTACCCTAGACGGATCTGATATCACATCAAACAAATCTTTTTCAATCCTCCCTCACTGGTTCTTTGACTGATTTGTCGGTGGCGTTTCAAGAAAGCCTATAAAGTCTGAACTATATTTGGAAATTTATCTAAATTGACCTGTTTTTACCTTGAACCAACCATCACTAGGTATGTTATCCTTGAATGTATTATCTCTAGGGACAGCTAGCAAAAATTTGTGAACGCTTTTTAAAATATCCTTTTTACGAGGAAATCCTTTCTTGGCCATTTCAAATATCGATCTATGGCAGAAACAATATATTAAAAATGCTACCTCATATAAAAAGCGCAAAAAACACTGAACCAAGGTATCTTCTTCCTCAGGAGACGGACCAAACACAGACTCATGTCCTGGATACCTTTTTCTGAATGCCTTTTTCTGAATTCTATAGTTGATTTTGGTATTTCATACTTCTCAGCTACTTTTTGATAGGAACCTCCATTCATTTCCAGAACTTTCAGAGCTTTTTCGACTAAAGATTCATCATATTTTCTACATTTTGATGGCATTATATCATCCTGAAACAATAATATGTCAGGTTCAACATAGTTATTGGACGCGTGTTCAATAACTGTTTAGAGTAAAGCAAATTCATTACGAAAGGAATGTGTGTTCGCAAGAGAGACAACAGTATGAAATTTTTCCCATGTACAGGAAATATAGTTACTGGACACCGTGTCCAATCATTGGAAATCTTAGGTTTCTCTGGACAGTTATTGGACAGTTTTTTTTCAATATAGGTTATGTTTCATCTGCATCTGATTGTATAGATAATCAGGGCATTTCTTCAGTTGTTAGATGATAATTTCACTTCTACGGCTATATTAATATGTGTATGAAAAACTTACCTCAAAAAAACACACAATGCTTAAGGATTTCTTAAGATTTACTTGAGTTGAAAACAGAGCACTAGTTCTGTACCCTATAAACTCTGCATCTTACTGGCTTGTTCTTCCTGTAAGACGCAGACCTTTTCAATTTTTTTCTAAAACACTGTAGATGCATACCTTTAACTCCTCTCCCTATCACGAGTCGTCCCCATTATAGTACCATTGAAATGCCTCCATGTGTTTGCAATCTGAAACAAGAGAAAAAAATAATTAGGCACCTGTTCATAATATACTAAAATTGTAAAATATTAGCGAGAATTAGGAGCAATCTTGAATAAGAAAACAATGCCAATATGAGCAGTGATAGAATTTAAAATCGACTGCTAGTCAAACAAGCTACTACATGCCAATGATTAGATGTGAGATGGTTAAACCATTTTAAATGAAAAAATTTGCACTGAAATATAAACAAATACAAATTCTACACTTCAGGAGGCCACGTTAGTAACTTGGGAAGTGATTAATAAACATTTATTCAGAAAAATTTAAAAGAAAATAAATTGGCAGCCACACAATAATATAAAAAATGATATTTGATTTGATATAAATGATATTTCTAACATGCCTGTCAGCTCATGTGTATCCGTTTCTAGAAAAGTTGCCCTCCAGGGCGAAGATGACCCACCACCACCCACTGCTTACAGTGCCTCATGCCAATAACGGTTTTTTCAACTGCAGCCAAAAGTGTCATGCATAAACTCACCATTATTTTAAAGGGAGTAGTTTATCTCGAAACTATGACAGTTCACATTTTCTTCAACAGTGAAAATTTGGATAATTTCCTTGACGCTTAATGTAAAATCATTCTATAAGTCTGTTTTCATTGGTTTGCTTGCTATTATAATTTCTTGACACGATAACGTAGGTAATAATAAGCATCTAATATCACTGTATTTACCTGCAGATTGAAAAACTAAGTGTAAATCAGACAAGAGAAATTTTCCGAGTTACCTCTAAATGTTTTAATTCCTGTACTGTTGAGAAGATTCTAACTGCTAAAATTATTATTGTGTTTCCTATTAGCTGACTTGTTATACACGCTTCATCGTGCACATTATTCATGAGGGTTAGTTATTTAGTACCATGAGTGGTGATATATTTTCACGTGCACTGAGATTAATAATTTAGTTCTCCATTAAAAGTATACGCAGAGAGTTTTAATATCATCTGTCGTCAGTGGGAATATTTTCAAGTCTATTTACGGAACCATCGAAAATACTAATAAATTAAATGTTACATTTCTTTAGCAGTTAATAAGGACATTTTGGTTGACATCAATTTTAAAATCACCAGGATAAAATCCAATTTAAATATTAACTTCCAACGGTATCATAGCAATAATGTACAGCCGTGCTGTAATCCAGAGACTGAATATTCTGCTTACAAAGATTTGGAGTTAAAACATTTGTTTGATTCATTCTAACTACTCCCTGCTCTCCCAGATTCTCATCTGCAAAATGATTTTAACGTTTCAAATTGTTTTCATCTGCAACAACAAATTTCTCCACTCTTGCGATTTGGTTACAGTTCCTGTCTATAACACTTTAGAAACCACAAGATCCTATAAATATCAATACATGAGAAAACAATCGGAATTGATTAAAAATTACCAGTAGTATTACTTCCAATCACACTTTATTAAGAAGATATTAGCTCGAAGTATTGTTCTTGAAAATCCGCCCTCCTGGGCGGTGATGGCCCACCACCACCCGCTGCACTCAGCGCCTCATTCTTAAAATTATTTGGTGCTAGGAGTACATCTTGATCTGGTCCTGTCATTTTTATGACAAAAAAATTCCTGTGACTTCCCAACTTTATTATATCAACTGCAAGGAGAATCGTCAGGTATAATCTCACCTCTTTAGCACATTATCGGGTTCCAGGTTTAACTAGAATATTATAAGCCAAATAACCCTAGAAATGATAGATATTATTGTATTGATATTGACATGAATATTAATCTGTATTGTAAAACAAATACCTCAATACCAAGCCTTCGAAGGCCTTTCAAAATGTTGATATTAAATTCAAGTAGTTTAAATGGAAATTAGTTATAATATTCTCTTCTGGATAATAATTTCTTCTGGTTGTTAATATTACTTGTTCGTAGTTTTATAGTAAGCTCTGTATTCACGGTTACTCAGGCCCAAGGATGGTGATGTACGATGTCTGGCCATGCTCTAGTGTGAATATTTTTCTTACACGGTTTTGTGATTTAATTTTTTTTCTAGTTCCCTGTCTTACAAAAAAATACTAAAATCATCATTATGAAATAAAACAAGAATTTTTTACAATTAATTATTTCTTATTTATTTGCCCTTATTATGCAAATCACAACTTACACACTTTTTTATTTATTATGAAAATACCTACTTTCTGTATATTGTAAAACAAGAATACAAATCTTTATTGCTAACATTATAAATATTCGGAGCTTCAGTGTTTAAATCATCGTTTTATGGTAAACTCCGAGGGGGCAACCGCTGGCGAAATTTTCTACACCTAATACCTATTCTAGAAAAATACCCTTTATTTCCCCTTTAATTCCTTGTAATTCACCTAATTCCTCAAATACCTTTGTTTCTTCCTAATACTTTAATATTTTCTAGATTATCTCGGAAACGGTGCACTTTTTGATAAAAATACTTATATACAAAATTGTTCCTTATAAAATTCTCTATAAAAAATGTCTCTACACGTTTTTCCTAAAATTAATAGTACCGTGGGAAATAAGGCGCACACATAAGGGTTGATTCCGGTCAACACAATAAATTGTAATCTTTACTATAATCTACTTAACGCTAAAGCAGTAGCTACCAAAGTCCGCCTAAAATTAAAATAAATTCCTCTCACCCTATAAATAACACTGTTGTAACTTTTGAATGGGCGAATGGATTTTTTTCAAATTTGGTGTAGTAATATGGGATATAATTTCCAATCATATAATGTAAAGAATCAAAATGGTCGACTTCTGGTTTCGATTTTACCCGAAAGTGGGTTTAAAATACCCGGTTTTTGCGTAAAATCCAGCACATTGGCAGCACTGAACAGTAACAGCGTTTACAGCAAGCTCTGAAATAATGCAGTGACCTTGGGTCGTCTGAGTAGTGGGAGAAATTGAAATTTTTTTCATTGTGGTGGTGTATAGATATTTATACTTTTTTCGCGTAAAGACAGCTTTGGAAATAGCCATACGGATATTCAGCGCATTATATGACCTGCGCTGATTACATTTGCGCCTCATTTACCAAAGTGCTATTAATTTTAGAAAAAAAGTTTAGAGAAGTTTTTTATAGAGAATTTTATAAGGAATAATTCTGTATATAGGTTTTTTATGGAAAAATGCACCGTTCCAGAAATAATCTAGAAAACCTCAAAATGGGGGTGGAAACCGACGTCCTCTAGGGGATGAAGCATGCAATTTTTGAAACTATGAATTTTGTCCAATATATTACAATTTTAACTGTTATGTTACTGAAGTATTACAAGACAACGTGCAAAGTTTTAATAATGAAAAAGCTAGTCATGGAGAAATTGTAGACGTAGGAGAGCGATTTGTTCTAGTTTTATACAACTTTACCTACGCAGAAAAAAGTCGAGATGTATACAGATTCATGACTTTTAACAAACTTGTTGGTAAAGCGAACAATACTGTAATATTATCAAAACTACCAACAACTTCTGCTGCTGCTCGGCAACACTCATATCGCGATTTTTACCAAATTCAAACATGGAAAAACGTTGCGCTAGAAGCTACTGATTGGGGATGGAAAAAAGTTGGCGGTATATTAACTCGCACTATGACAACTAAATAACCGGCTCCCGAATCTGTTATAACACTAATTTCTTGTTCATGCAAAGGGTGCGAAAACAGGTGCAGTTGCAGAAGAGCAGGCTTACGTTGCTCCACAATGTGTTACCATTACCACGGACAAGCATGCATGAATGTGGGAGACGATGAAGATTAATTAACGTAGGTAACCTTTTGATAATTAGTGGATTCGGCCTACAGGGGACACCACATGCCAAGTACTTTACCTCTAGGGTGGCGTGGAAACAAGTACAATATACAATATTCTCGCTTCTTTAAAAATCGCGTTATTTTATAGAGGTGAGAGGGTGGAAGTGGTACATTTATTATAATTTTAGGTGGAGTTTAGTAGCTACTGCTTTAGCGTTAAGCATTGAACTTTAAAGTAAAGATTACAATTTATTGTATTGACCGGAACCAACCCTTATGTGTGCGCCTTATTTCCCACGGTACTATTAATTTTAGAAAAAAAAGTGTAGAGACGTTTTTTATAGAGAATTTTATAAGGCATAATTGATCAAAAAGTACACCGTTTCCGAGATAATCTAGAAAACCTCAAAATGGGGGTGGAAACGGCATCCTAGGGGATAAAGCACACTATTTAGAGGTGGGAACTTTTCAATTTAGTAATTCTTATGCTATCCTGAACATTTCTACCAATTTTCAAAACTTTATGAATTTTGTCCGATATAAATCGTTATATTACTGAACTTCTAGTACCATCGGTAGTTTAATTAAATTAAATATTTTTCCTTTACTAGATATTTTTAGCGCTAATGTTTTTACAACACTGACGTCCCTTATATAAGAATTGGTATGTAATTCTTCAAGATAAACATTCTATTTCAATATTTTTACGCTCAAATTCCTTCCTAATACCTTTTATTTCCTCTTAATTTCCTTCTAATACCTCGTAATAATATTTATTTCCTCCAAATTCCCCTGTAATTCCCTTAATATCTAATAATCCCTTCCGAAATACCTTCAATTCCTTCCTAATTCCTTCCTAATTCCTCCGATTTGTACACTATTTCCCCTCAGCGGTTGCCCCCTCGGTAAACTCTGTATTCAGGTTATTCAGACTGAGGGAGGGATTGCCCTCCCTCTGTACGATGTACGGCCATGCTCTACTGAGACACTGAAAGTGAATATTTTGCCTACGGGATAAGGCTTTGGGGATTAAAGTTTTGTTTAATTTATTCTAACCACCTCCTGCTCTACATTAGCACCTGCATCTACATTATTTTAATATTCCACCACAAATTCTCAAATTTAGCTCGATATCATCTTCTTACCGCCACTTGATCCTACAAATATCGATACATTAAACAGTGTTCGGAATTAAAACTTTACCTTGACATGCAGTTCTGCTTCAAAGTCCAAAAAGATTAATAAACGTCCATTCAGTTGATAGTTTCGATTTGCGGGCATATATCTAGAAATGATTACAGTTAGTTTCACAAATTAAACAAATTATCAACCATGTGTACTTACTTCAAAATCTTGTTTTGAAATCAAGTAATCATTTATACTAATTACTTACTTCTTATACTTTTATTTTGAAATCATTTATACTTACTCCATCAATAATATACCACAAACAAATATTGTATCACCTTCACTTCACTTAATAAAGGAGAAAAGTCCTACCTTATTTGATGTTTTCACCCATTCCTTTTCACGTTCGGGACCTACCTGGAACAAGAAATAACCAATGAAGCCAAGCAAGAAATATGACTAAAACGCACTCAAGTCTATCATTAAAAATGGAGTAGAAATTGAATAATTTTCCATTTTGAGACATTCAACAAAATATTATTTTAAAAACATCCGATGAACTCAGCATTTTATTGGTTTGTTGTTCCTATAAGAAGCAGAGCTTTGAAAAAAAATTATAAAAATTTGCAAATACATACCTTTAACTCCTCTCCCTATCGCCAGTCGTCTCCATTATACTACCCAAATGCCCTCCGTGTGATTGCACTCTGAAACAAGAGAAAAAAATAATTAGGAACCTGTTCACAACATACTAAAATTAAAATGGCAGTAGAATTCGGAGCAATTTTGAATAAGAAAACCACGCCAATATGGGCAGCGAAGGAATTTAAAATCGAATGATAGTCAAACACAACACGTCAAAGATTAGATGTGTGATGGCTAAACCATTTTGAATGAAAAAATTCGTACTGAAATATAAACAGAAGGGCACCGGTTCCCTTTTCTTAATACAAATTCTACACTTCAGGAGGCCATGGTAGTAACTTGGGAGGTAACTAATAAACATTTATTAGGAAACATTTAAAAGAAAAAATGAATTGGCAGCCACACAATAGTAAAAGTATGTCACGGACTTATTCAAAACTATCCTTTTAATATTGACAGGAAAAATATTTATCCGGTCTGAAAGAAACTCATGTAGAAGTCATAATGCCTGATGACTTACCACTTAAGTGTAGTGCAGGGATGTTAGAGGTCCAGGTCCAATCCTACTGCATCTCCATCACTCGCACGCGGAAATCAGAGTCTACTAATTGCTCCTCTGGGGGTGCCCAATTTCCCAGAAAATACAATTACAGGACTTATCACTTCTAATACCCCCGAACTAACCGAGATATTTCCAAGATATTTGCTGAGAATCGACTCTGATTTCACGACCGGCGAATGTTCCTGACAACTACTGAAGTAAGCAAATAGAGGCCAGTAGAAGAAAATAGCACAAATTAGCCCAAGGCAAATCATGCACCACTATATAAAGAAATATTTTTTGATGTGGACAGTACCACAGTCCATGTATTTTTTAAATGAGTTATTGTGTTATTATCAGTATACATGAGACATAAAATTCCCCCGGTATGTGAGAAGTATCACAAATGTTTTTTTTTTAAATAAATCTTTACTATATTGTTGTTGGCCATTTGGATAAAAAATATTCCCTTATGTGGACAGTACCACAACTTATATATTTTTTTAAACGAGTTACGGTGTTTCGCCAGTGGATTTCGACACATTTTTTTTTAATCATCACTATGTTGTTATTGACCATCTGAATAAAAAATATTCCCTACTGTATGGTAGAGTGCATGCTTCGCGTTAGGCTAATTTGTGCTATTATCCTCTAATAATCTCAATATGCCAACTCCAGTCATTGTCAGAAAAATTTGCTTACTTTTCACTTCCCGCATACTTTTCTTTACACACTTAATCAGCACCCCTTCACCAACTGTCTATTTTTCTTTGAGCTGCCTGGTCAGAATACTGAAAACAGAAAGATGAGCAATAATTAGTAAGATTAAATTTGATATTATTTATTTATTTACTTCATCACATATTAGATATACCTCGTATATATTTGATTCAACTTTGCCCCACAAATATAGTTACTTTAATATTTTTAACAAGCTTACCTTTCTACCGGCCATCTCTATTATCGAACCATTCCAATGCCTCTGTGTGACTGCACGCTGCAATAAGAGAAAAAACTGATTAGTAACCTGTTAACGACATAGGTTGGTGACAAAATATAGGCAAGATTCGGTATAATCTTGAATGAGAAGACACAGTGTAATTAGATAAAATAATATTTAGTGCAAATTATTCCAATTTTCGAGACAAATGTTTATCTACAGCAAATATTTAGTAGTTTATAAATTGTCGAGGCAGATTAATATTTGGTATATTTCTGATAAACTTTGCACCTCATTCTTTTATCTACAAGGGGTATTTTAGCTAGTTTGAAATTTATTATTTAATTATTTTCTCTATTGCTAGTTGGGACTTGAACACCTCTGTGTAATTACACTGTGGCACGAGTAGAGAATATGATTAGGCATTTATTAATGACAAAAGAAACTGGCAACATTCAGTATTGTTGTGAATGAACAGAGTACGCAGCCATACACATACATACACAAATGTTCATTCAAAATATTGATCCTGTCTGAAAGAAGCTCATGTGGAAATTATTAAATTGTGACTCACCACTTAAATGCAGTGTAGAGGTGTTAAATGGATAGATTCGATCCTGCTATATCTCCATCATGCAGTTGCCAAAATCCGAGAACCGTTTTTCTGGACTCCAAGAAATATTCCTTGATGTGGACAGTACCAAATGAGTTATCATGTTATCGCCAGTGGACATTGGGACATGTATTTAAAAAAAAAATGACACTACCGTATTCATTTTGATTTCAAATACTCCTCAAAGTCGGCAGAACCACCAGGGCCGGTTCTAGACATTTTTCAAGTGTAGGCGGACGATCGGACGATATTTTGGCGCCCCCCATCTCAATGACAATAAAACTGTAGGAACTTGTATTGGAACTTATCCATAGTTTCCCCAAAGGTTTGGCGCCTTTCCCTTTCCCTGTTTGGTGCCTCTTTGAGTTGGCGCCTCCTGCGACCTCGTAGTTCGCAGGATTTAAGATCCGCTCCTAAGTACCACAACCTATGTATTTTTTTTAAATAAGTCACCACCATATTGTTATTTAAGGTTTTTAGCAATTTTTCAAATTTAAATTCCCTGACTTTTCCAGGTTTTCCAGGACACTTGGGAAGTTTTTTCCATGCGTAATAAAGAGACACTGTTTATTGTTTAATGAAATGCTGGAACGTAAAATTCGTAATTTTATATATTCACATTCCCTCACTTTTATGAAAATTACTAAAATTCCCTAATTTTTCAATAAAGTATCTGAATTTCCTGACATTTTTAGGCAACTTCAAATTCCCTGATTTTTTCCAAATCATCCAGGTTTTCCAGATCGCTGTAAACCTTTTATTGGCCATCCGGATGGAAATATTCCCCGATGTGGGCAGTACCATATCTAATGTATTTTTTTAAATCAATCACCAACATATTGTTATTTACCATCTAGATGGAAAATATTCCCCGATGTTTACAGTATCACAACCTATGTATTTTTTTTAAATAAGTCACTGCAATATTATTATTGGCCATCTGGAAAAAAAACTATTTCCTAACTCTCCATGTGGAGAGTACCACAACTTATATTTTTTTTTTAAATTGAGTTACCCTGTTGTTATCGGTGGATAGTGAGATAATAAATTCGCCCGATGTTGCATCACAACTTACATATTTCTTTAATATTAGCCCCCTTTTTATTGTTAATGATCATTTGAGTAAAAAATTTCCCTCAATATGGGTAGTATATCGCAACTTTTTTTTTTAAGTAATTCTCCCTTCCATTGTAAATAGTCATTTCGTTAAAACAATCCCCCCAATATCATCATCCATTGTTAATGCATCTATCTGTCAACTGTAAAAATCTCCTTGGGTTATTGTCTGCGTGTATTGAGATAAGACCAGAAGGATTACAAATCGAATTACTAGATGTTTTAATTTGTTTAATGTTGAGAAATTGAAGGCTTTAGAAATGTTACTGATTTCCCTTGTGTATATTCCTGAACGTTAATTATAGTTTGTTTTAAGTTTCATGTTGTAGTAACCTCAGATAAAAGCAAAATACTGGGTATTAAGTTCAAAATTAAAATCATTTTCATTAATAAACGAAGTTTCTCGCTCTTTTACTTTCTTAAGATTGTCCCTAATCAACTGGTCTTCACTATGCACGATTGCTCGATACTTGGCATAGAAGATTCCCAAGGTATTAGCAATTTGTTCTTTTACGTCAGTAGAAAACACCCCTCTTAATCCTAGAATCAAAATGAATTACTTTTTTTAAGACATATTTCATTAACTACACTCTGATTTTTCTAACCTGTCAGCTCATGTGTATCCGCTTCTAGAAGTCACCCTCCAGGGCGAAGATGACCCACCACCACCCGCTGCTTACAGCACCTCATGTCAATGTCGTTTTTTTTCATGTATCCCTGAAAGATTCAAGAACTGTTTTTTCAACTGCAGCCAAAAGTGTCATGCATAAACTCACCATTATTTTGAGGGGAGTAGTTTATCTCGCAACTATGACAGTTTACATTTTCTTCGACAGTGACAGTTTGGATAGTTTCCTTGGCATTTAAAGCAAGCTTTTAATGTAAAATCATTCTATAAGTCTGTTTTCGTTGGTTTACTTGCTATCATAACTTCTTGACTCGATAACTTAGGTAATAATAAGCATCTAATATCAATAATGCATTTACCTGCAGATTGAAAAACTTTAAAGTAGATCAGACGAGTTTGTGACGAAATGTTTTAATTCCTGTACTTTTGAAAAGATTCTAACTGCTAAAATTGTTACTGTGTTTCCTATTAGCTGATTTGTTATACGCTTCATCGTGAACATTATTCATGAGGGTTGCAAATTTAGTGCCATGATATATTTTCATGTGCATTGACTAAGATTAATAATTTGGTTAGTTTTCCATCAAAAGTAGTCGTTAGAGTGTTAATATTTTTTTTTCAGAGAGTGTTAATATTTTCTGTCATCTGTGGGAATATTTTCAAGCCTATTTATGGGACCATCAAAGATGCTATAAATTAAATGTTGCATTTTTTGAACCGTTAATAAGATTTTAGTTGACATTAAAATCACCAGAATAAAATCCAATTCAAAGGTTAACTTCCAATAATGTACAGAAGTGCTCTAATCCAGAGATTGTGAATATTTTGCTTACGAGGATTTGGAGTTAAAACATTTGTTTGATTTATTCTAACTACCCCTGCTCTCCCAGATTCTTATCTGCACAATGATTTTAGGGTATTGACATTTCACAATCATTTCATCTGCAACAATACATTTCTCCATTCTTACGATTTGGTTACATTTTCCTGTCCTTAACACTTTGGAAACCACAAAATCTTAGAAATATCAATGCATTAGAAAACGATCGGAATTTAACAAAAATTACCAAAAGTATTGCTTTCAGTGACATTTTATTAAGGAAATACTAGCTCGGATTAATTTTCTTGAAAATCCGCCCTTCCGGGCGGTGATGACCCACCACCACCCGCTGCACGCAGCGCCTCATTCTTACAATTATTTGGTGCTATCAACACCTCTTGAGGTATTCCGGCACAATTTTATCATTAAGAAATTCCTGAAATTTTCAACTTTATTATTTCAACTGCCACAAAAATCGTCAGGGATAATCTCACCTTTTTACACAAAATCGGGTTCCAGGTTTAACTGAAATATGATCAGTCCCATAACCCTAGAAATTATCGATATTAATGCACTGACATTGACATAAATATTATTTCGAATTTTAAAACAAATACCTCAATACCATGCCTTTAAAGGTCTTTCAAAATCTTGATATTAAATCAAGTAGTTGTAGGCGGAAAATTATTATAATACTTTCTTCTGGAGCAGAGGGGTGTTAATATTATTTGTTTGCAGGTTTATAGTAAGCTCTATATTCACGGTTACTCAGACCGAGGGAGGGTGACGTACAATGTACGGCCGTGCTCTAGTCCAGAGACTGTGAATATTTTGATTACGGGGCTTTGGGGTTTAAATTTTCTTCTATCTTCTGTCTTACAAAAAAATATTAAAATCATCAGTATGGAATAAAACGAGAGTACAAATCTTTATTACTAACAGTATGAACATTCAGAGCGATAAGAGGTGTTGTTTAAATCATTGTTTTAAAATAAGCACTGTATTCACGGTTACTCAGACCGAGGGAGGGTGACGTACAACGTACGGCCATGCTCTAGTCCAGAGACTGTGAATATTTTGCTTATGGGACAAGGCTTTGGGGATTTAAGTTTTGTTTAATTTACTCTAACCAGCCCCTGCTCTTAGGTCCTGCATCGACATTATTTTAGTATTCCACCACAAATTCCCAACTTTAACTCGATATCCTCTTCTTGCTACCCCATGATCCTACAAATATCGATACATTAAACAGTGTTCGGAATTGAAACTTTACCTTGACATGCAGTCCAAAGGGATTAATAAATATCATCCTTTTATTAACA
The DNA here is from genome assembly GCA_936432065.2 of Rutpela maculata. Lineage (NCBI taxonomy): Eukaryota > Metazoa > Arthropoda > Insecta > Coleoptera > Cerambycidae > Rutpela > Rutpela maculata. The sequence continues at coordinate 61,938,714 of OW386294.2, forward strand.
GTTAATAGATCCTACTTGCGAAGGCAGATATCTAAAAATGATTATGGTTAGTATCACAAATTAAACAAATTATCAACCACATATACTTACTTCAAAACCTAGTTTTGATATCAAGTAATCATGTAGACTTTTATTACTTACTTCGCACACTGTTATTTTGAAATCATTTATACTTACTCCATCAATAATATACCACAAATAAATATTGTATTACCTTCACTTCACTTAATAAAGGAGAAAAATCCTACCTATTTGATGTTTTCGTCCATTCCTTTTCACGTTCGGGACCTACCTGGAACAAAAATAATCATGAGGAAAAGCAAGAAATATGAACAAAACTAAATCAAGTATCTCGTTGAAAATGGAACAGAAAATGAACGATTTCTACTTTTGAGACATTCAACAAAGTATTTTTTTTTAAACACTCGATAAACTCTGTGTCTTGCTGGTTTGTTGTTCCTAAAAGATGCAGAGCTTTTAAAAAAATTTATAACACTGTGTAAATACATACCTTTAACTCCTCTCCCTATCGCCAGTCGTCCCCATTATGATGCCATTAAACACCTCTGTGTGATTGCGCTCTGAAACAAGAGAAAAAAATTAAGCTCCTGTTCAAAACACAATAGAATTTCAAAATATAAGTAAGAATTCGGAAAAAATTTTAGTGAAAAAGCGACGTCAATATACACTCTGATAGAATTTAAAATCGACTGATAATCAAATAAGCTACACAACAAAGATTAAATATGAGATGGTTAAACTATTTTGAGTGAAAAACCGCTGCCTAAGGAATCATTACTTCCACATTAAGATTTCCTATCCAAATCTCTTGTAATGAAAAAAATTGGATACTATATTTGCACTTCATTATGTGGAAATAATTGTTCATAGAATTTTGATAATATAATATTTGAAATCGTCTACCCCAATAAATTCATAAAATGATATGCGTTAGTGGGGGTTGTTGTGTGGGAAGGTAGTGGCTGAAGCAAAAAAAAAATTAAGGCGTTTGGTTCTTGTACACACACTACATTACAATTAAATTTTTTACCCCCTTTAATAATGGGGTTGGATGGAAATGGGAATGGTAGTGGAGGTGGTTGAACCCAAAAATTATTTGAGACCTTAGCTTTTCGTACATACACTAAATCCCCATTTTATCGATTCTTACTTGCTTGCTTTACTTATTTACCCCCCATTTACTCTCCAAACCTTTCCATAAGATCAAAATATGATCTAGTTCCCAGTCTCGTTATAATACATAATTGTACCAAATTTCAAGTCAGTATTATAAACCAGAGTAACTGTGCGCACAAAAAAGTTACAGACAGACAGACCCGACCGACAGACAGACAGAAATTTCAAAAAACCTCAATGTTTTATGACATTCTAAGCCTATTTGAGCAAAAAAAATTAAAATTTGTGAGGTGAGGTACGGTACCGGTTTCAGTGACTGGACTCGATCGGCGAAGTTAAGCACGGCCGGGCGAGTCCATCACTTGGATGGGTGACCGTAACTCATCTCGCCGTCCTGGTTAAGTGGTAGAGAACCATTAGCTAAACAAACTTCGCCAGGACGTTAATATATATAAGGCAAAAAAAAAAAAAATTTTTTTTTACACGAAAACTATACTTCCGGTCCACTACGTGGATGTAGAAGTAAAAATTCGTGTTGAAATATAATCAGTGGGGCATCGTTTCTCTTTTCCTAACAGAAATTCTACACTTCAGGAGGCCACGGTAATAACTTACGAGGTAACTAATGAATGCATTTATTAAGAAACATTTAAAAATAAAATGAATTCATAGCAACACAATACTAATAGTATGCCTCTGAAGTAGTTTCTGGAGACGATTAAAACTCTTAATATGTTTCTGTATACTAAATATTCAGAGGTTACATTACAAACAAATTTAATGTTTGATATTGTATTTATTAAAACAACAGAAAGGTGATTTATTTAAACGTTGATACTTTTTTATTGGGAAATGTTTTTGTGTCATATGGTAAGTACTACTTAAAAATGATGCCAAAAAATTTTTCTTTAGTAAAAGAAGTATAATTCCCTTATTACCCTTTTTGGAAATAATTTTTATAGGTATTAGAAATTCTTCTTTAAGTTGGATCGAATATTATCTTAGTGGTAGAAAAATGATCGTAAAGTTGGCAGACAATACATCAGAAATGCATGATGTTAAATTGGGTGTTCCTCAGGGTTCAGTTCTCAGACCACTGTTGTTTACTATATATGTGACTGACCTTCCATTTAGCATTACAAATGGTAAAGTTAGAATGTTAGAAAGCTAGTTGTAGAACACTTAAATATATATTAGTGTGATAGAAATAAGTTAATACTGAATAACAAAAAAATTATCTGTGTTCACCTACAAAAACCCCTCCAAGAGGACCTGCTATCTATGATAAAAAGTTTTCATATGAAGTTTTTAGGTACCTACTTACTTGGAGAAAATATTGTCATGGAACTCTCAAATTGAGAATGTCTGCAAACAGCTCAACAAAGGATTTTCTGCTATCCTTCAGCTCAAAAACTCAATGAATGAGCAGGTACTCTTGGACGTCTATATTACTCTCTATGCTATTCATGTACAGTGCCGGACTGGCCGACATTAGTTCAGTGAGATTTCTAGGGGGGTGGGCCCGATCCACAATTAACCCTGCTTGTGAGGAGGGGTGGTTGTGGCTATGTGGCAGACCCATAAGACATCGGAGCGACCGGAGAGAGAAAATATATACAGGGTGCGCCACTCAAAACTCCCTAGACCTGTAACTTTTTTATTTTTGAAACGATGACCATGTTGGGCACATCAAATTGTAGACATTTTTAAAGCCTTTAAACGTGTGTATAGTGATTTTAAAAAAAAATTTTTGAAAAAATTTTTAAGAAATGAAATTTAATTTCTTTGAGTATTTTCTTACCTCACCCTGTACATGAACTGTGTTAATGTTTCCTTATAAGGGTTTTAATTAGCTTCAATCTATGTTATTAAAAAAATTTTTTTTTTAATAAAAATTTTGCAATTTCCTATTTAGTATATTTTAATATACGTTTGTTTTTAAAAATATTTATTTCTTTTGTTTCTTATTGCTGTTTTGTTACGTTGAATATTGTTTGTGATATGTCTTTTACAAATAAAGCACAAAATTATTAGTTACATTCTTTTCAAAGTTATTTTAAAAAAATTCAGTTTGGAATCGGAAAGAGTGTTTTTAATTTATTTCTCTAAAACCAAAAAGAATTTCCAGTATGACTTAATAACATAAATTGAAGCTAATTAAAACGTTTATAAGAAAAGATTAACGCAGGGTGAGGTAAAAAAATATTCAAGAAAATTAAGTTTTCTTTCTTAACAATTTTTTCAAAAAATTTTTTTTTAAATTATTCTGTACATATGTTTAAATGCCTTAAAAATATCTACAATTTGATGTGCCCAACATGGTCGTCGCTTAAAAAATAAGAAAGTTACAAGTCTGGGGAGTTTTAAGTGGCGCACCCTGTATACAGGGTGGACCATTAATAACAGAGAGAGTAGATTCTTTGGACCAATATATGAGGATATAACTAAACATGCTTTAGTAAATTGTTGCTTTGGAAAAAGATACAGGGTGTCAAAATTGTATATTTTTTCTTGTTTTTGCAATATCTCAACTACTCTTGATCGATTTTCTCCCAATTTGGTAAGGAAACATTTTTTAAGCTAAGAAACAATAATTTATATATTACATCACGCTAGCCCGTGGAGGTCGCCTCATGAGCTATACCTGATGATGTATATTTTTTCTCTTTTTTTTACGAAACGTAGTGGCACTTTTGATTAGAAAATCTCATGCAGGAGTCATTTCTGCGTAAAAAAAGGTACACTTGATAGAACTTGATAATTCCAACCGTTTTCGAGAAAACTGCCGCATAGATCTTAAAAATTCTTTGAAAACAAACCCAATTTGAAAAGGAAAAATTGTATTTATTGAAAAGTGCGCTTTGGTGACGTTTTAGTTCTGTCAAAATATCAAATTAATGAAATTGAACATATATTTGTTCTCTCTGGAGAAATTATTCACCAGAAAGTAACATTTTCCCAGGCTAGACCGGAAAGTGACATTAAAGATCGGCAAAAGCTTTTCCGATCCCTGTTATTCTCGTTGCTATGGAAACGAATTTGTTGAGATAAGTGTCAAATAGATAAATACACTTGACTTTTACGAGTTGTCAAAAGTCAGTTCACAAGTTATGGAAAATATGGATTCAGATTTTGAAGCGTTACAGGCATAAATTGAAGTTGTATAATAGTGTCGGTCATAAAAATATTTTATTTAATTAGTTAGTATTGTTTGTCATTGTATTTGTTAGAAAATTTATTGAAAAAATTATACAAAATTGATTGTGTATGAGTGTTGGCCGAAAAAAAAATTTGTACGTTACACAACCGAAAAACAGTGTTTTGCAGATCGACCCAAGCCAATTCCAGGGCGAACCACAGGTGAGCCTCTTTCCGGTCTTGTAACGTAAATTACTATTTACATCAATATTTAATTCATTTTCACTCTCATCTTCGCATTCTTTTCCAAAACGCCTTTGAGGGTTACTGACTAGAACAGATGTTTTATTACCACCTAAATAGACCAGTTATAGATATTTTATTGCCTGTAAAGACCGCTTTGATTGAATTTATCCCATTTTTTATTTATTCACATTGCAGTAAATACGAAAGTTTTAAATAAAAATGTGGTGAATCGGAAGGGCCTGGTAAGATGTAGAGGCCTGGTGAGATTTTTCTCACTATCTCACCTGTCCAGTCCGGCACTGTTCATGTATCTCATACAGTATTATATCTTGGGGTAGTGCAATTGAAACACACAGAGTATTTATAGCATAAAAAAGAATTATGTGACTTATATTTGGGTTGAAATTTAGAGAGAGTTGTAGATAAACTTTTAAACAAAAATTTTTTAACTGTTCCTAGCATATTTATTTTAAAATGCATCACGCTTTTCACCAAATTTTAACATACATTCACAATATTACTTCAAATCATAACTACAACACTAGACATGGTGATCTTATTTCTATTCCCAACCACAGAACTAGTAACTTTCAATATTGTTTTTATTATAATTGCATAATTTGTTACAATGCTTTATCAAACGAAATTCACAACATAAAGAATTGTCATAAATTAGTGAAGGAAACGAAAAATGTTCTCCTTGACAATAGGTACTAGAAGAATTTCTGCATAGAAACTAATACAGTTTATACCTTGTTTGAAGATATTATTTTTATTATCATTGTTCCTTTTCTTTTTTTTTATTCTATTTTAGCAATAGATTACATGTCTCTCACGTTAAATTTTGGTGTGAGCAGTGATTATTTACTTATCTTTATTATAAGTATTTTATATTTATTGTATTTGTTTATTTATTGACTTATATTTTATGTATTTATCTTTAAATGTTACTGAATTGTATCATCTTGTGGATTACCTATCTATGTATCTATCTATCTGTCTATAAAAGAGTACCTTTATTTTTGGATGTTCTATCATCCACAGCAATATCGCAAGACAACTTTGGACTATTGAGTATAAAATATGGCAAATCATTAACTAACCGAAAAAAAGAAAATGTTAAAATATTGTCTTACCATCTAAGCCCGTCGCATGAGGTCCATAAAAGTCCATACATGGGAGGTGTAAGTTATCTATCACTCGAACGCCCGCGACAATCAGAGTCTACAAACTGCTTTTATGGAGACGGATCTCTAAAAATGCCGACAGTTTCTAGCCTTATCACTTACAATATCCCGGAAAATTTCTAAACTGAGATATTGGAAGATACTTGTCTAGTGATCAACTCTGATTGGACGCCGATTGTTCAACCTACAAGAGATTAAACTGTCTTTCCGCGCTTTGCCTTTCGCTAATTTCAATGACTCTAACCCACTACTGATCTCAATCTGCCTACTCCAGTAGCCCACAGGGTTATCCATTTACTGTTAACTTCCAGCACACTTGATTCTAACCTGGATATGTCGTTTACTTTTCGCGCACTTGAACTTATACACTTTTGTTATGACGTTGGTTTATCCCGCTAGTCGTCTGCTTGCCTCAGGTTTATTTAAACTGAAAAGAAAAAATAACATAAGCAGTTATTTTACAACCACATAGAAACATAATTTAATGGGATGTTTTTCAGTAAGTCTACAGGGTCCAGTTTATTTTTAGGCAAGTTCATTATGATATCTTTTGTTATTGTGGTCAAAAACTTGTTGAATTCGGAGGGATTGATTTTTACAGGGTGTTTCAGTTAACATTTCCACAGCCGATATCTCGGAAACTAAAAAATATATTTTTATTCTGTAAACGGTAATAGATTTCTATTGTGAATGCCTTCTTCAGGAAGTCCAATTTACTATTATAACATTATCACCAGAGACGGCGCTGCAGTTTAAAAATATGTTTCGATCAAGGAAACTTTGAAACATATGCCATATTCGATTAAGAACTAAATTTTAAGCAAAATTGTTCTTATTCGAAAAAGTCAGATCTGCAGTAGTTTTTGAAATATTTTAATTTTGTCTAGAAAAAAAAATAGAAAAACTATTTGGAGATTTACATGTGGAATAGTTTTCAAGTTAGTTAAATAAAATGATATTTTTTTATTGAAAATTGTTATTTCCTTATTTTGCAACTAAACTCCGTATTTAAGCTTTTCATTATAATTGAAAAACTTTTTTAAATAAAATTTTCAATAAAAATGTAAAAAAGGTAGTTTTCTTAAAATCGATTTCATATTTTCTAATTAATAGAATACCCTGTAAAATTTATCTTAAGTTTAACAACTGTTCATGGTTTTTTAAGACAAGCAAAACTTTTTATGAGGAATGACTTTTTCTCAGCAAATCAAAAATAAGAAAGTTTTCAAGAGTGCGGTACCCATCCGGGAACACATTGTAAAGCTGTAACAAGCGTTGTCAGTATCAAATGCCTAGTTCTGTGAATCATATAATCACATATTGAAACTTGTCAAGCTAATCACAAGTTAGTAAAATATTTTATATTAATATAGACAGTCAGTCAGTCCCTAGTCCAATAGCCATAACATAAAATCTTTAAAGATAATTGTGAATCAATTTTTGCCAATCGATTGTAATTATATTTTCTCCATTATTCTCCAAGTATTACTGAACTCATGAAATTTCTTGCTTTGAATGATTTACTTTAGGTATAATCTCTCAGATGTCTTCGTGTGTTTGAACGACCACTGGTATTTAAGGAATTATCAAAAGACTCTTAAAAATTGTTATTCAGAACATCGATCGAACCACGAAGATTGATGAGAGATGCTGTATAAAAGTGATTAAAAATTAAGAAGTGTCAGAGTTTAAGCTATACTTCACATCAATAAAGGAGAATCATCGAAAGGCAGTTGGATAGATAGATAAGTAATCTATTGGTAGGTATAACTACTTTTTCTTATCTCATCTTTTATATTTGGTGTCTCCTATAAATTAAAAAAAACTGTCAGAAGGAATGAAACATCTTGTAAGGAGCACTGACAATGCTGGGGTATGGATGTATGTCTGTGTTTGTCCCTTCTGGGCAGCCTTGGTTTTGGATTTGGGTGTTGTCTACTATATGTGATGTGTTTATGTTATAATAAGAAACTTTTTGAAAAATGGAAGTAACTGATGGCATGCTAATGTTCGAGATTATTGATTTTTGACATCATTAACATATATACAGAATTAAAACTATAATATTTTTAAATTGATTGAACTGACTGATTTGAATCTTTTATTTTAGTACATAAAAAATACTGAGAATGAAGTTCTTAAATACAAGCAAAAATCACCTGCCAATTTGCAACGGTCAGCTGAAACCCATTTCGAGCTAAACCCGTTATCTTTTTTTTTTTTTATTGTTTTCTCAACAAAATATTAACTTTCTTTTGTAGTTTTAGACAAGGTGAAATGTACTGCCCAGAAATGCACCAAAAACACTTTTTGTGGTGCATACTTAAGTTATTACGCCTGAATTTCGACATATCTTCGAATAAATCGTAAGGTAGTCTCTATTTCTAGAAGAGTAGAACAAAATGCCGGTCAGAAAATCCTGGCAGACTGTAACAAACATATCCCTTACCTTGGACATCAAGCAGACAATTAAATTCTACATCTTTCAAACTTTCAGTTTTTAGCATGTCAAAATTGACTGTTTGTTGCATATGTGTGTCCATAGTCACGTGAGACAATAAGTTATATTTATTTTATTTTTACTTACTTCGTGTCTGAGGATCGGCAACCAATTGATATAAAAATCTATAGAATAATTTGACACACATTTATCATCATTAGGTACTTTCTTTTTCCACGCATGTTCAGCAATATTTACCAGCTTAGTTTTTGATAAAAACAGATCTTAAGCCATCAAAGGTAATTTAAAATTTCCAAAATGGTAATTACAGTGTTCCGTGCGAGTGTGGTGAACATTATGTAGGTGAGTCATCTAGACCTTTCAACGTAAGGCTTGATGAAAACAGATTATGCTAGAAAAGGAGAATTCCAAAAGTCAAAAATTTGCAAACAAACATGGGACAACAATCATGAAATCCAATGAGACTGCAAAAATTCTGGAAAAAGCAACAGAACTGAAAGAAAGCTTAAGGAATTAGCTGTTCTTTTATTAAATGAGGATAAATATGGAGTTATCGAATTATTCTATAGATTTTTGTAGCTGGTTGCCGATCCGCAGGGATGCAGAATAAGTAAAACTAAAATAAATATAATTTAATGTCTCACGTGACTATGGAAGTACATAAACAACAAACTGTTATGTTTGATGTGCTAAAAAGCCAAAATTTTGAAAACATAAATGACTATCGCTAGCTATATGTTAACAGCTATCAATTTCATTTTTAATTATAGGATTATTATTTAACAATTTTGTCTCAGTTTATATATTTTTGGGTACGAGACATTTTGTACCAGTCATAAGTATTAAAAACCTGCCTTTATCTGATCCATTTGGCTCAGAAATTTTCAGAAAAAAGTGGCAAAATACCCAATAAACAGTAACAAATTATAAGAGATGGCATGTCAGTATGTTGGCTAGATAATAATATTTTTCCTATAATTCTTACAATGCTACAACATATATACTTTTTTGCAATTACCTACAAAAAAATGTATCAACTTGTACATTAATATTCTTTATAGTTTAAAAGATTCAAAGCCAAGGCTGTCTGGAAGGGGGTTACATATTTGAAAGATATACATACATACTCACCGCCATTTTCAGTGTCGAGACTGTGGCTCGAACCCTGTATGTGATAGACAGTTACGACCAGCATATTTCGCCACACAATATGCATTAGCTGACTGAACTAACGTGCCAAGACATTGTGACAAGAAGAAGGCAACGTACAAAACTAGCTTTTAATAAAGTCGATTTTAAGTAAACTTATACGAGACTGGCATGATAAAAGTTTTGCTTCGTAACTTCTCGTAATATATTTCGTGTGAAAATCAGCCCCGTCTATCCTTAACCAGTGATACACATGCCAAGATCAAACTATTTCTTTATTAATTGTTAATAATTTACAAGTGAAATTTAAATTGTAAACCAACTTGCCTGATTTGCGTCTCTTGCGCAAATATATATCGTTAGATAGTTGGACGCCTCTGCACTTAATACACCGACGAATCGCGTTATAATCTAGATATCCAGTGAATAAGTGGAGTGATTGAAAAATGAAATGTGAGTGACACCAAGGCACATCTAACTTTTCGCACGCTACCCGCATACTGCTGCCTCGAAACAATCCCTGTTAGTTGTCTAACTGCTTTCAAACTTAAAAATAATTAAGCGTCGACTCGTTACTACAAATCTACTTCTTTATAAATATATTTAATAAAGATACTCATTAACAAAACGTTGTAAATTCAATTTTAACATTACGTGAAACTTGGAAGAGGTATTCAGAAAAATATGTTTGATACATTATTCATATTTATACTTACCGCAAATCTAGCAACATTTGAAATTGATGCACCAATTTTCACGTAATTTAAGTACATTTTGTTTAATATCAATTAGAAAAATCGCAAAAAAGTTCATTATTAAATGGCACCCAACAAAATTAACAATGGCCAAAGAAAAAGCAATTGCCGCCAGATTATCCAATGGAGGGGGGGGCGGTTCATAACTTTTCACTTTTATCGTTCATGGCCGCGTTCACCATTATTTAAAATAAATAATACGCATTATTAATTCAATTTACCATTAGTAAATTATTATTATTATTTTTGAGCAATTTGTATCCTATTTTTTACGGGAACTGTAATCTATATAATATGTAGTTAGTTTGAATTTGAATTTCCTGAGAATTGCTCGTTTCTCACACATGCGCAGTTCTAGTTGGAATAACTGTTATAGGCCGGGAGCCCGTGTATAATATAACTGACTATCCGGGGAACTTTAATATGTAAAATGGATTGTTCTTATATAAGTTAGCAATGACTGGACGGGGGGCGGTGGATTTAGCATCAGCTGATCGATCAAACAGGTCCAAAAACATGAAAAATAAAAAATATTTGGCGAACTTTAAAATTCGGCTATAAGATAATATTTATACTGAGATTAACGAAAAACATAGTCAGCTGCAAGTATGTGGGTGAAAAAGTCGTCAGCTGATACAGTAACAGTATTGAGTGTTGACTCGCCTGAGAGGCAGCGCACACCACCTTTCTTGCTTTTCCACCCACATACTTACAGCTGACTGTGTTTATAGTTAATCTTAGAAAGAATATTATCATATACTCGAATTTCAAAGTTCGCCATAAAGATTTAATTAGTAATGTCGATATTGATAACTTAATGTTAAAAAGCGTGCGTGCGGCATTCCCGAGTTTTTTTTTAATTTGATTAAATATTCAATTTATTGTTAGTATATATTATTTTATGAAAATACAAATTAATGCATTCCTACATTTCAAAATCATACAGAATAATCTGCTCAGAAAATTCATTTATTATATATTATTTAAAAAATGAATTTATTCTTCCGATAACAGATCTTCCTCATTCTCATCTTTATCCGCCTCATCACTCTCTTGATGCTCAGTGCGTAAAAGATCATTTTCTTCTATGTCACTCGCATCTAAAAATAATAATTATCATTTAGAAAAAATTGATTAAAATTATAATAGGATGAAAAGCACAAATGATATAATACCTTCAGTATTTTTGGCATCTCTGATAATCATTTCCACTGATGGAAGTAATTGATCTCCATCAAACTACCTGCAAGTAAATTTGTTTTCCTCGAGCTGCCACGTATAACTAAGGGGATCTAATGTAGATGGCATCTGTTTGTGTGCGTTGTTCCAAATCGTAGATACATAAACAGTTTTTAAAACGTGCTGTACAAGTTCCGGTTTCGACGGTGGTAAGAGAGATGCATCAAAATCAATCAAAATTCTGGTAACCGGAATTCGTTACCATTTTCGCTAAATTTATACACCTTCATGAAGGTAGCTACACGAGCATCATTGACGTTTTTTGTAGATTTAAAACCATACATCGTGGAAACAAACTTCTCTATTATGTAAACGACATTATTATTTAGACGTTCTCCTCTGATAAATTATTCAAACTTTTAAATGCTTTAATAAACACTTGATTTCATTCTTAATAGTAAAAGGATTTTTTTCCTTATTATAATAACATCCTGTGAAACTGTGGAAAGCGGGCAACGCGTTACACAAGTCCTCGCCAAGTGCTAAATCGTTTATATATAAAATTTGTTCTTTATTTCCTACGCCCATTTTTATCAAAATTTTCACATTATTATGTACATTTTTCATGTTTCCCAGCATGGCGATAGGAATGTCAGTATCTGAGCATCTTATGACCATATTGGCGCTCATTAAGCTGGCATACGTGAAAAATCATTTTAGGCGTCCACCTCTTGGTGACAAGGACACGACAAGCTTTCCACGGTTTCTGGAGTGACACTAGACCGGATATCGTCGTTTCGATCGCAATAACTATAGCAGTTTTCAGCATTTAGTATAGGGTTTTATTACCTAAGAACGGAGCCATTTCATCATTTGCCCAATACATTGAAAGAAACTTGATTAGATCTTTTTTGAAATTGTTGTTTTTTTAACACAGGCGAAATCCGAAGGGCGCACTTGCTCGGATCCTCGTATCTGAAAATTTTGGTATCTACTTGTTCCTCGAAGTTTATGTTCAAGATCTTCTATGGATAGATTCGGATATATGTATCAAATGCAACTACAACAGTTGCTGAATTTGCCATCAATACTTGCAACAATTTTTGTCCTATTTTACCAAAGGTATTTGAAACTTCTTTCATTGTGTTTAGTATGAAAAATCTATCATAAATTAAAAAAAACTCGGTAATGTCGCACGCACGCTTTCTAACATTAAGGTATCAATATCGATATTACTAATTAAATCTTTATGGCGAACTTTGAAATTCGGGTATATGATAATATTCTAATAAATATTCGGGTATATGATAATAATACTAAGATTAATAATAAGCACTAAGCAATGATAAGATTAATGATAAGCACAGTCAGCTGCAAATATGTGCGTGCTGCTTCTCAGGTGAGTCAACACTCAGCACTTTTACTGTACCAGCTGACGACTTTTCCACCCACATACTTGCAGCTGACTATGTTTTTCATGAATCTCAGTATAAATATTATCTTATACCCGAATATTAAAATTCGTCGAATAATTTAAATTTTTCATGTTTTTGGACCTGTTTGATCGATCAGCTGACGCTAAATCCACCGCCCCCCATCCAGCTGACTATGTTCTAACCCAGCTAGCAAGGGTACGTTATAATGACGTCAAAATCTGGTGATTCTGGTCAAAAAGACGTCAGGGCACTAAAAATCGACGACAGAATGACGTCTTATAAATGACATTAAAATGACGTGCTACACATCACGTCATATTGTCGTCTTTTTTCGGTGTTAAATTTATTTATATTTTATCGGATTACAAACTTTAAAACTCGCTAATGGCATTTTGTTATCGTAAGCAGAGTGTAAAGTTAAAAAAAAAGAAACCGTGTCTTGAGGGATAAGTATTGGCGCTTTTATTCGAGGATAATGTTTTTTAACAAAATCCAAAATAATTTATATTCGAAAGAGTTTGCAAAGATTCGGCAGTTTATTTGTGCAGGTTTCGAGTTCTTTTAATAATAAAATTATAGATTAAAATACATTAAAAACAAAATCTAGCCGTCGCTGTTCAACTGTAAAGCCTTTAAGTAAGCATTCTCAAAGAGCTCGGTGGTCGAGTGTGTTAAGGTGTCGTCTTATAAGTTTCAACACGGATGTCAGCGAGTGAGGACAACGTAGCGAAGCTTCCACACAAACAATTTATCAAAAGTAATAAAGAATCACATAGAAATACAGGTGCCAAGCCTAAACAAAAATATAAGGAATCGAGGAGACGATCTCCCCTTAAAAAATCCAGCTTGCGTGCTGAAAAACGGTGCAGCGGCAGTGCAACGAGCAGCAGTGACAGCGACACTCATAAACCTAAGTGCAAGATAGACAGTGATAGAGACACAAAACTAGTAAATAAGTTAAGTGAGAGAGACACAGAACTCCCTAGTTATAAGAGTGAGACAGACACTAATAAATTAAATCTACCCCATTCAACTAAAACTGTCTACACGGACTCGGAAGAAGAGGACGAGGACAGTACACAGATCTACAAGAAACCAAAGCAAGAAAAGCACATTGACGTGAAGTCAATTCACATAAAGAAACATAAAACAAGTAAGTGGGCGAACATCCAGCCTAAACTCTATCAATTTAACAAAAACCCTGACAAAAAGATACCACTAAAACGAGTTGAATTATTTAAAGAATTCGAAGAATCCATAGAATTTACAAAACCGACCACAAATACTGTGCCTACAGAATCTCAGTTTAAAAGTGCCTACGATACCAGAGGCACATCACCGCCTGTACCCACAGTAGCTAAAAAGATACAGAGCGAGAAAATCGCACAACAGTTTTTACTCGCACAACAGCATCTTCTGGATCAAACTACCAACCAATCATACGCAGAATTAGCCGCAAAAATAATGGACTCCGAAAAAATGGAAGACGACCTCCCACCTGAAATAATCACTAAAGCACCCCTCGATAAATCGCCAACTACTCATCCAGAACAAATTTCCCAATTGGATACCTACAATAAATCCCCATCAAGGATCAACATTTTAAACTACGATTTACCAAAGGACCCCATAATCAAAACAGACTCCCTCCTAGAACAAAAAACAAAATTAGCGCAACAACAGGCAACTGAAAAATTAATAAGTCAATTGATTAAAGAAGGGCAAATCACCCTAGAGGACAACAATTTAATTTTTGGCAACCAAAAAATTGATATGTCCCTCTCACAGCAGCTGAGACCAACCACCCCTACTCCAATCGCGATGGACATCAAGCTACTCTCACAAACACATACCACTGGATTCATCACCCCGAAGAAAATCACCAAGCTGTCCTCATTGATTAAAAAACCTACCGATGCCATACCAACCAAAAACAGGTTTACCGGACTCCCAACGCAATCAGAAAAGGATATCGCCGAAAAAACGTCACAAACAATAACAAAAAACACCACCAATAAGCCTAGAACCACTCAGAAAAAATCGACTGAAAACGTATTTAAAAATCCGCCAATAGTAATCCAAGGACAAATTAAATCTCACGATAACTTTGTAAAAGAGATACGCAATAGTATAAAAAATGGATTTTACATTAAATACGCACCCAAATCGATATTACTATACATCGCTGACAAAGATGAATACAAAAAATATAAAGAAAAACTCATAAAACAGGACGACGTACGATTTCATACTTACACATCTCGTGACGACAAGTCACACGCGTTTGTTTTGAGAGGGCTCCAAGGCCACCATGAACTTACAGATCTTAAAGAGGAGCTCGAAGATAACCATGATCTGCCAGTAAGAGCTATCTATAAAATGAAAACCAAATTTTCACCTTTATACTTGGTAGTGACTGATAACAATGTGACACTGAAAGAACTTCAACAACGTATTAAATTTATTATGTACACCAAAGTAGAGTGGGAGAGACGCTCAAATGAACGACTAATTTCCCAATGCAGACGCTGCCAGGCATGGGGACATGCCACGAGCAATTGCTTCCGAGATCCCCGCTGTGTAAAGTGTGCAGGGGCACACTGGACCAAAGACTGCCAAAAACCAGTAGACGAAACACCTACCTGTGCAAACTGTGGTAAAAATCACACAGCATCTAACATAGACTGTGAGATATATCAAAATAGAATAGCTATTATGAGCAGGAGAGCAGAAGAGATGACAGCAGTCCAAACTAAATACGTTCCAGCTCCAGTCCCACCCACTAATGCTTGGGCGGAGCGTGCCCGAAATAAATCAAGATCGGCCATGCCAGACGATGGTGTCGAGGTAGGACCCACCAGATCGTTCCAACCCACGAGGGAGGAGCCAGCCCAGACGAGAAACGCACAAACACAACAACTCGCAGCCAGGAACGAAGGTTCAACAGCGCTGGCCGGCGCGCACGGTGATTTCAAACAATTAATGATAGCCACTAATAAATTGAATTCATTGATTAATATTGCCGAGACTATCAAAGCCATAAATGAACTAAATAACATGCTAGAAAAAGCACAATCTGACATGGATGTGCTTGCTATAATGCAAGAATTCGCCTCCAACATCCTACCTAAGTATAAACTTAGATATGTATAAGGTCACGATTTGGAACTGCAACGGAATAATTAATAAGAGAAATGAATTTGCCTATTACTTAAATGCAGAGAAAATAGACATATGTATTTTAACAGAAACTTTCCTAAAAAATAACCTTAAATTTAATGTCGCAAATTATATAGTACACAGAAGCGATAGGGTGGGCAGGAGAGGTGGTGGTGTGGCTATCCTGGTTAAAAGGGGCATTCCTCACCACACTCTCCCCATGCTCAACATTTCTATAGAAAATTGCACTATTCAATTGACTGACGGCACCACAATTATAGGTATATATAATCCACCTAATAACCGCTTAACGGACAATCTACTAGATCAGTTGCTCGCTCGTCCCAAGGTACTCGTACTTGGGGACTTTAACGCCAGACACTCCGCGTGGAGTAATAGACGCAACAATCACAATGGAAATATAATTTACGATTATGCTTTGAGGGAAAATGTTGCAATCTCCGCCCCCGAGTCCCCAACGCACTTCCCCCTCAACAATTCATCCCCCTCAGTTATTGACTTTATTTTAAACAAGAATTACCCTCACACCCTCCAACCCTTCTCTCTACCTCTCCTATCCTCAGATCACAATCCCGTACATTTTGAACTGAGAGTCACCCAAGCTAATGACGTCACCCGAAAAATATACCACTATAAAACAGCTAATTGGAAAAAATTCAAAGATCTGATTAATAATAATTTGACTATCAACAACCAAATAAATACCAACGAACAGCTGGACGATGAGGTCGACCGTCTCACGGAAATAATTACAAGTGCCAGGGATAAGGCCGTTAAAATTATTAACGTAAAACCAAGAGAACTAATTACCCCCCGTGAAATAGTCGACCTCATCAAATTCAAAAACCGATTACGCCGAAAATGGCAAAGATCGCGAAGACCTATAGATAAAGTAAGACTGATAGACATACAAAATAATATTAAAGATAAGCTAGGGAAATATAGGGAAGAAACCTGGAACAACAAAATCAGTAACCTTTCGAGAAAAGACAATACGCTTTGGCGTATGTCAAAACTATTAAAAAATCCTTTTCCCCCCATGCCCACTTTGATTAAAGATGGTCAAACATTCAACCTAGATGCCGAAAAAGCTGACGTCATAGCTGGGTATCTCCAGACGACAAATACTACTCCTCCCAATTCCTCACCCTTCCAAGAGCAGGTCACGGCTCACGTACGTGATCTGCTCCCTAAATATCCTATCCCACCCCATAAACTCCCCAAACTCCTAGCTTCCCCCTCTGACACCAAAAAGTTCATAAAGCAATCACCCAACACAAAGGCACCAGGAATAGACACAATCCCCAATGTTGTACTGAAATACCTACCCCAAAAAGCAGTGGTGCAAATAACCTATATTATAAACGCCATAATTAGATTGCAATATTTTCCATCAAAGTGGAAAATCGCTATAGTTGTCCCGATTCTGAAGCCGGGTAAACCTCCCCATGAACCAGGGAGTTACCGGCCAATCTCCCTTCTTAATACCCTCTCAAAATTGGCTGAGAGGGTGATATTGGGGTATATAAATAGGTTCGTGGGGAGGAAAAACCTCATGCCCATGCAGCAGTTCGGCTTCAGAGCGGGACACACAACCACGCATGCTATATGTAAATTAGTGCAGGACACGTTGCACAGTTTTAACAAAAAACAGTGCAACGTAGTCCTGCTACTAGACATTGAAAAAGCGTTCGACTCCGCGTGGAGAAACGGCTTAATTTATAAACTTGATAAACTACATAAATTCCCCAAGTACATTACCACATTAATTGCATCCTTTCTATCAGATCGTCACATCCTGGTACGGGTGAACAACTGTTTATCTATAAAAACGAGGCTCTCCGCAGGAGTTCCTCAAGGGTCCTCTCTTTCACCCATCCTTTATAACCTTTTTACCTCAGACATTCCTTCCTATCCTAACACTTCCCTCCTACTATATGCCGATGACGTCACCATTTACGCCAGCAGCTTCTATGCCGAAACAGCAACTCAAAAAATTAAATATCATTTGTTAAAACTTACCAAATATTATGAAACTTGGAAAATAAGAATTAATCCGTCGAAAACAGAGTCGATAACGTTCAACCGGAAGTTTACAAATAATAAGACCATTAAAAAACTTAAAATAGACGGCATAGAAGTTGCTGAGCGTGACACCATCAAATTTTTGGGGGTCTCCCTGGATAAAAGGTTACGTTTCGGCCCTCACATCACCAGGGCCATTAGCAGATCCTATGGAGCCCTCAGCAAACTTTACCCGCTGGTGAACAGGCGGAGTAAGCTTACCACGGACAATAAACTTACCCTCTATAAGGTCATCCTTAGACCAATTTTACTCTATGGCTGCGTGGCCTGGAACGGCGCCTCGGACACGCAGTTACATAGGGTACAAGTGACGCAAAATAAGTTTCTCCGTTTGCTCACCAACTCACACCGCTACATAACCATCGAGGAGCTCCATAGGATCACTGACATGCCTATGGTGAAGGACCTCATCCGGGAGACCGCACAGAAATTTTTCACTTTTAAAATTGACGTCTCGGCATTAACCTCCGATATTGCCAATTTACGAATTCACGACAACGTCTCACATACTCATAAATTAATACATCAAAAACTCCCTATTTATGAAATTCGTAGATAATGAATGTAAATTCCAGAAAACTTCCATCCCCTACACCATCCCTATACATAAATCTTCCCCCCCCTTGGGGAATCCTGTAGCAGGATTACAGAAGCATATACAGGTAAATCATTTACACATAAATTGTTATTCCGTACAAATTCTTATTGCTCACAAAAACATCACGGTTTTATCTATTGACCACGAATTATTTAAAGCAGGTTTTTATCCTTAATTTTCCTGCATATAGCTATAGCACATCCATACCTCCTCGAATTTACATTCTCCTGCTTTAAGCCTCGGCAATATTAACTTAAATGCGTTTAATCTTTAGCAAAAACGCCTACAAGTAATTAATCTTAAAAGTTGTTTGAGATCTCTAGGCTCACCATCAGGCCAAACATGGACGCATCACGTCCCCCGGGCGTCTGTTACGTTTGTGTTTTATATATATTGTTACACTAAATATGAGATACATGAAATAAAACAACTGAAATGTAAATAGCTAAAACAAATAAAGAGCTTTGTAATGCTAATGCTAATGCTAATGCTAATGTCGTCTTATAAGTCACTAGGTCGGCGGTTCGACTCCTGCTCATTCCATTTTCTTTTTTTTTTTTTTTAAATAATTGCGAAAAAAATTTTAGTTGTTTTTTTAAGGGAATAATTGCTTATAAAACCGATGTACGAATGTACTTTTCTTCAATTTTAGGTCTGTTTTAGACCATTAAATATTCTATGTTGTAAATGTCGATATTATACCTTTACTGTTTTTTCTCCAACACGTTTCCCAGGTTTGTATAAGTACCTCATTTTTAAAATAGTTGACTCCTGACTTCCCCTTCGAGATCTGGGGAAAACATTTTTTTTACGAACCGCCACTGAATAAATGTAATAATTACGTTGTTCAACAAGTACTCGTACTTCTCAGGTGGCACTGGTGACAGTTTAATTAAATTAAATATAAGTTCTTCTAAATAATTATAAGTAAATAAAAATACTAGTAACTCGAAAAATTCAGGTTTGGGAACACGTAAAAAAATAGAAAAGAAAAAAGAGAATCTGAAAGATTTTCATATATTTTAAATAAGGCAAGAAATTCAATTTCACATAATAAAGACTTCATTCACCACAATAAATACTGCTTTTAGCATCCGAAATAGCGGTCGCCAAGCTAGCTCAGTTGGTTGAAGCGTCAGTACTGTAATCGGACAACGGGAAACATGTAGGTTCGAATCCTACGGACCGCAATTGGTAAAGGTAAGTAAAAGTAAAAATGAATTTAATAACTTAAATAAAATAAACATTATAATTTGCAGGCAACCCTTGTGAGAAAAAGTTGGAGTGATGGTAAACAATATTAGATATGTTAATGTAAATAAAATTACGGATGGCTAACAAACAAATTCATTAGGACAAAACTTATTTATGCATTAATTATTTTATTTTTATCAAGTAGATTACTAACTAGTATGTAGTTTTATATGTTCCTATTAGTAAAAACCTGTGGGGGGATTACCAAATATAACCTGAAAAAGACGTCATTCGTCTGAGACATTAGGAAGTCATTTTCACGTTTCATTTACGTCATCTAACTCGTCATTTCTCGTCACTCCTGACCATTTTTTCACGTCATTTTCACGTGCCTTTGCTACCTGGGAACTTTCATTATATAACATACCCTACAAAAACTAAAGGTCGGCCTTCCAGCGGGCCATCACGGGGCCAGAAGTTTGATTTTCGGCCCAATGATGGCCCGCTGATGGGCCGACCTTTAGTGTTTGCTGGAACCTTCCTCTCATATAAGTTTCAGCATTCGCCGGATAATTTTTTTTCTCATTTTTTTTTACGTGGTTTCAACTCTTTGACAGCCACCCCACCGCTACCCAACCAGCTGACGGTCCATTCATTGCTAACTTATATAAGAACAATTCATTTCACATATTGTCAAAGTTCGCCGGATAGTCTGTCATTTTATACACGGGCTCCCGGCCTATTAGTAGGGATCATAGACTTATATTCCTAGACTGAGCTCACCAGCAACCACAGTTTTAGCACAGCATAGAAAGAGAGAATGCTGTGGGATTTAGTACAATTTCTCGCTAGATGGCAGTACATTTCGGTTGCAGCGAACGACAACACTGGCTACCAGAATGCAATTTATTAGTGATGGGCGATATCGTGATTTTTCAATCATAACGTAAATCGTTACTGTGATTTTCTTATATCAGTGAATTTAAAGCGTGATGTGATCACGACTTTCATAATACGACGTACGAGAGAATTTGTTCCATATCCCTAAATAAGCGCCGACAGACGGTGAATGGTGAATTAGCTACTTTTGGTAATCTGTGCTGCCGCAGATATGCATAATAATTTATTCTGCATATAACACAATGGAGCCATCGGGATCCGTGTTGGAAATATATATAAATATTACGGTGGAGTAATATATGCTGATTTATTTCATAATTGTTTCATCATTCCTTAACATGGCATTGGTGCATCTGTGACATATGCTGCCGTGCGAAGGGATTAAATATAATAATAATATATAATTGTCTCTGTGACACTAGATCCGTTTTCTGCTCCAATTTTTCCATCGCAATATCAAATGTAGTTTTTTGCTCATTAATGATTCCAGTTTGGTACTTTTCATTTTCGTCTCACAAGACCTAAGCATCGCAGCATCGGTAGCAAGTTGAAGTGGGGATGATCCGACTGTAATAGATCGCGCCAATATTCTTGGCTATAGATGTCGGTCTCGGATGACTGGGGTCTGGCAGGACTATTGCCCTTTACCCCAATACATCGCTGTAGACCGGGGACCAGCCTCGTGCAGGGCGGGCGAACTTACTTTACGTCGGCCCCACTCACAAATGTGAGCGGTGCAGACGATTTCGGCCCACCTCCCTGGATCCTGGCTCGTTGGACCTTGCTGGCTAAGGCCTCTTCTAGCGTGCTTCTGTCTTGATCTTCTTTCTTCGCCAGCTTGTCCCCCCCGGGGGGTGTCATCGGTCAGTCGGGTGTTTTGGGTTTTGGCAGAAGTGACTGCCGGTACACAGAATGTCAGTTGACATCCTGTCATCCGGATCATCGGTAGGGTAAGGATGAGCTGTGTAGCTCGAGAAAGGGCAAACCTAACTGCTTTGGTAGCATTTTCGGTCTGCCCCGAGCTAGGGGGACTACATGTACTGGACGGTTGTTTGTCCGGACCATAACTGTTTTCTTTCGTGCTGAACGAACTGATTGCAATCACTTAACATCCAATTAAATCGAGGTATTTTTGAAATCCTTGATCTCTATTGGTAGCTTACTGATTGTGTTCATTTTGTTCAGCACGAAAGAAAATAGCTCATGTATACTGGTATACTTCATAACTGGGTCCTAAATTTAAGTTTTAAATGCTGATCTGGCAACAGGGCATAATAAAGTTCTTCTGTGACAGAAGACAGAAAGTCACACGTCACACGTCATGTTTAAATAGTAGTCATGGAGGCATTGTTTTTTTTGTAAATGAATTAAGTATTAAACTATTAAAATGAATGGACTATACTACATATTTGTTTTTATATTAAATTGTGTTCTAACGGTACATGGTGACGAGGTTTTAGGCTGTGGGGGCTTTATTAAAAGTCACGTTGCAATAGATTTTTCTAAAGTTGAGGTTAAGCTGTACGTATTTTCCTCAATTCATTTATACCATTTATTTCCGAATTTCAAAACACATAATTCTTTATTTTAGGATTACAAAGCAAGGCATTGTGAAAGACAAGACTACAGCAGCACCCAATAATGGTTACTACTTTGTTCCACTGTATGACAAGGGTGAATTACTGTTAGTGGTAAATAATGTCAAGTCAGTATAAATAGGTGTGTTTATTAATATTTTGATTTCAGTTGTCTCCACCACCAGGTTGGAGTTTTGAACCGAAACAAGTTACTTTATATGTGGACGGAGTCTCAGACTTATGCAGTCAAGGAAAAGATATAAATTTTATCTTCCAGGGATTTGGTATAACTGGGAAGGTAGGTACATATAATGCAAAATAATTTCATCAAATTCTAGTTACATAAACTAAATGTTGTAGGTGGAAAGCTTAGGTAGTGACGATGGAGGTCCAGAGGGAGTGATTGTTCAGTTACAGTCTAAAGGAGACATTAGAACTACTGTTACAGGAAAAGACGGGACGTTTTTCTTTACGCCAGTATTTCCAGGGAGATATACTGTATCTATCACACATGCAAAGTATGTATTGTCTCATATTGAGCATGGTACAAGATCCTATTAACTTTTCACGTTTTATAGAAAGTATTTTTCAGAAATTACGAAGTCATGTCAACTTTTTAAATATATTTGATTATTGAGTTAGATGTTTTTGTTAGGTATATAATCGTTTTTTCAATAACGAAAATTAACAAATTTATGCTTCTTTGAAAATTAGAAAATAGATTTTTAGTCAGGGAAACTCAAGGTAGCCATGACTGCAGCAAACAGAATTATAGCAATTTTTCATAAGTATCAAGTTATCATGTTTAAATTTGTTTTTGTAGTCACAGCCACTTCTTCGATTAAATAATTGTAAATTGTAAAAAGTACATGCAAGAGGTAAAAATAACTGTTTAAACTAAAATTGACGAAAGTTCAGTGTTGTGACTTTTTAAAGAATGTTTGTATTGGACACTTGTAATTGCTATTTTCAGGTGGAAAATTTTAAAAAATTCTGTTGATGTTGAAGTTGCCGAGAGTAATACAGAGTTACCAAAGAAAAGCCTTGTTATTCAGGGTTATGAGGTGAAGGGGATGGTGAAAAGTGAGGGTGAGCCTGTTAAAGATGCCACTATTATACTGTTTTCTAAAGATGATGTAGGTACAAAGGGTTAGTGTGTTTTATTGAATGTATATCTTGTTCATATTCTAGAATAAGAAAGTGTTAGTGGGAGACTGTAGCAAAGAACCTATAAAAGGTGTTCAGTTTAAAAGTACATTTCTTTGCCATGTAGCATCAAACGAAGCAGGTGCTTATAAATTTGGAACGTTACCAAATGGCCAGTATTACGTAATTCCACATTATAAAGGACAAAACATATATTTCCAACCAGAAACTATAGAGTTTACTGTTAACCATAATGATGTAGAATTGCAGGACAGTTTTGAGGTAAGGAACTAAAAACGAAAAGCAAAACGAGAAGCACATTTATAACGTTCTTTTTGTAGATTATTGGATTTAGTATTCCAGGAAGAGTAGTAAGGACAAAAGATATGCCAATTCCTAATGCTAAGATATTTCTAAATGGCCAAGAGATTGCCAAAACTGATTCCAAGGGTATCTATAAACTTGAAAAAATGAAAGCTGGAACATACAAATTAAGAGTAGAGGCTGGTAATGTATATTTTTTTAACTTCTCCGTTATTAATGTTTCTTTTTGTACTTCATACATTCTGTTGTATGAGAGAAAATTTTCATAATTGAATGCCTGTCGAATACATAATAGTTCGTACAACGAATTAGCGGTTATTGATAATAAAATAGAATAGAATCACTTTATTGATCAATTTTACATACCTTAGTGTTTGATAAGTCAGTTACAAAATGTACATTTAAAAAAAAAACAACATAAATGTAATTATTAATCTAGTCCTAATATCGTACAATTTAAAACAACAACAGAAACACAATATATCGATGGGTTTTTGACAAAACATCGTAGGCGACATTATCTTCATTTTTAGCTTTTTTGGTTCTTGTGGTAGCTTACGTTAAACTATAGGTTCCCAGAAAATCTCGTAAGTAACTTATTTCATATTCTGCTAATATTAAAGATTTTAAAACATCGTAAGCACCCACTTTCTTAAAAAATAGCCATAAAATATCGTAAGCCTATATCATATACTGGCAGAAAATCGTAAGCACCATGGAGTTGTGTCGGTTACGATACACTTTAAGGCACTTAAGATAATTTTTCTTGTCCCATAAAACTAAAGGCTAGCCATAGTATTTCGTGTATATATGTACATCTTAAGCGACAAATTTCAAATAAAATATTCCCGATATAACATCTTAAGTACCAAAATTAAATTAAAAGAGGAGGGTCCATAAGGCCGGTTTTCGGCCTAATTTATTTTTGAACAAAAAAAAACTGAAAAAGATTTCTTTGTTATTTACTATCAATATCAAATCGATTTCACCCCAAAGAAATTTTCCCGCACTCACCTCTCCTATTTATACCTCCCTAAACTATTAAATAATCAGCATTCAGTTGATTTTTTTGCGGGTCATTGAAACATTTTAACATGACTGTTTCGGAAGATGTGGGAGGGGGGAGGAGGGAGTGACAGGAGGTAAAAAGAGAGGGTGGGGGGAAGTTTTGTTTGGGGTGGAATCGATTAAATATTGTTAGTAAATACTAAAAAAAATGTTTTTCGAGTTTTTTCCTCAATAAATAAATTAGGCCAAAAACCGGCCTTAGAGACCCTCCTCCTTTGTATTATCATCAATAACAATGTCGGTATCAATTTGTAATGACGAACAAAATCGTAGTACAAATTTTGGTACAGTTGGAACTAAGAAATAAATACAATTATTTTAAAAAAGTTGGTTCCTGTAAAATTTATGATCTGTCGCTTACGACTTTTTGTCAAAAACCTATCGATATTATGACATAACAGGTGATTTTTTAATTTGGTTTTGAGAAACTGGGAGGGAATTGAACACTGTTATTCCCAAATTATTTCTTTTAGTTAATTCCAGCCTTTGATTGGGTATTCGTATATTGTTCCTTCTCGTATTATAATCATGTGTATTACCATTTTTTGTAAAGTTATTAATGTGCTCCTTTATGTGTATCAAGTTACAATAAGTTATTGCCGACGGTAACGTTAGAATGTTAAGTTTTCTGACCATTCGTACAACTAACCATTTGGTTTACATCTACTAATGCTCTGATTGCCCTCTTTTGAACAATAAAAACTTTCTGAATGTGGGTAGATGACGCCCAGTTTATTAGGCCATAAGTCATTGCACTATGAAATAGGGCATGGTATGTCATGATTGCAGCATCTGTATTAATTCTAATTCTTATTTGTCTAATCGCATAAACTTTTTTTGACAAATTGGCACACAGATTGTCAATATGTGCCTGCCATGTTAATTTAGAGTCTAGAATTATACCTAGTGATTTCACTACTTCAGGGGTGGTTTTCTGGGTAGAAAACATTAGTGGGTTCCTTTTTTTCATATTTAAACAAAGTTTGTCTGCATTAAACCAATCTTGTAGAGGGGCTTTGCACGGCTAGGCGCCAGGGAACAGGATTCTCCAGGGTTGTGAGCAATAAAGAAGTTAACTTCAAACAAACTAGGAACGTTATTATTGAATTATATTGCAAAGCACGGAGTTTAATCTCAAAAATTATACTATTTGACGTTCTTGATTACCGCTGACATTCCCGCGTATTTTCTGT
Organism: Rutpela maculata; assembly: GCA_936432065.2. Lineage (NCBI taxonomy): Eukaryota > Metazoa > Arthropoda > Insecta > Coleoptera > Cerambycidae > Rutpela > Rutpela maculata. The sequence continues at coordinate 61,964,667 of OW386294.2, forward strand.
CTTAAACTAAACGGTTTTTTACTGTCAATCCTGGTATCTTAGGTAGCCAATAGGATCGGGCGGCAGGACCGGCCTTAGGAAATTGTAGGTTGTAGTGTTACAGTCTCCCCCCCCTGGTTGGGAACTCGTCTCGTGGAGGGGCCAGAGTCAGGTTTGCGTGGCGGCTTCTTTGCTTTCCGAGGTCTTCCTCTTCTTCTTAGTGGAACTACAGGAGCTTCCTTGATAGAACCTTGAACAGGTGTGAGCGCTGACACATGGTATACTCCCAATGGTATAGCGGGCTCGGTAGATTTGGCAACCTCGTAACTAGTTAGAGACACTACCTTGATAATTTGATATGGGCCATCTCTTTTCTGGTGGAATTTAGCAGTAACCCCCTTTTGTGCATTACTAAGTGTGTGGGTGCTCACCCAAATTTGGTCTCCAAGGGCAAACGGTTCCACTTCCCTCTTTCTTTGGTCAGCGCAAGCTTTCTGGCGATCTTGTTTGGCTTCATTGATATATCGAGCATCTTTCCAAGTGCTTGCAATCCTTTTCAAGTACGAGGTGATTTATGGCACAAAATTTTCGGTCTCCTCGGTGCAACTCAGATCATTCTGAACATCATCAAGTGTTCTAAGCTCTCTACGGTAGGTTAAATAAGTAGTGGTATGTCCAGTGGTTTCACACCATGCTGTATTCATAGCGAACCTAATCGTAAGCAATTTCTCAGCCCAAGACGTACGATCATCTCTAACTAATATAGCCAATCGGGGCTTTAAGTCTCGGTTCTTGCACTCTACCATATTTGCGGAGGCATAATATAACGGGGTAAATGCTTCCTTGATATCTAGAGTGAAGCAAACCTTTTGCATAACAGAGGATACGAACTGTGTTCCGTTGTCACTAATAATCTTGTGAGGTAAACCAAATCGTAGAAATACTTCTTTGATAGGAACATGAGCACACTGCTCTGCGGTGGCTTTAGGAAGAGCAAATAGTTCAATCCATTTCGTCGAAATGTCTTCTATAATGAATATCCACCTATTACCATTTTTATCTTCAGGCAAAGGTCCAAACAAGTTGATGGCAAGGGTTTCAAACCTTTGTGCATAAATGGGAATTTGCAATAATCCTGCCGGCTTCTGATTGGTAGCTTTATACTTTTGACAGTCAGGACATTGTTTAACATAATCAGTCACATAACAACGCATGCCGGTAAAATAATATTGTTTGGCTATGCGCTGCAGGGTATGTTCGGCACCATAATGGGAAGCTGTAGGTGCATTGTGATATTCTTTCAGTACTCGCTCTCTCTCTTGTATCGGGACAACTAATTGGGCTTCTTCCACATCTTCCTCTGATGAATATCTGTAAAGAACGCCACTAGACATAATGTATCCTCGATCGGTCCATTTTGTAAAATCGCACTTTTAGTATTGTCAGATTCCTCAAAGCTTTTTATAATTTTTGCTATATCTGGGTCTTTAAGTTGTTCATTTCTAACTTCGACTGCAGAACGTTTTGGTAGTTCTGTTCTTACAACACATATGTCACAAGTTTCTTTGACGTCATGGTCACAAGGTGGTCTGGATAGGGTGTCTGCGACAACATTTCTTTTGCCTGGCAGGTATTCAATAATAATAATAATAATAATAATAATAATAATAATAATAATAATCTTTATTGACCATTTCAGATACAAACAAAAAAAATGTATATATGGTACGTCATTGGACAATCTATAACAAACACACAATAAAATAGATATAAAATTATAGTAAATACACAATATTTATAACAATATCTACACGAACATAATTGATAAATAAAGATACAATATCACAGATTATCACAAAAAAATTCACCAATTGTATAATAACACTTTTCAACTAGTATTTTTTTCATATTATGTTTCTTAAGATCATATCCCTGTACAAGTAAGGCCCAGTGGGCTAATCTTCCCGTAGGTACTTTCAAGTTAAGTAACCAACGAAGCGGTTGATGGTCACTTTGCACAGTCACTCGATGTAACCACGGAATTTATTTAAAGCCCAAATCAATGCGGCTGCCTCATGCTCTGATTTGCTGTAATTCCTCTCCGCAGAGGTGAGAAGACGACTAGCATATTCCAAAGGATGTTCTTCTCCCTCTCCCTGTATAAGCACTGCAAGATGGGTGCAGTAACTAATGTCTTCTTCAAAGCTTCGAACGATTCCTGGTGCCTTTGAGTCCATTGCCATGGAGCATTTTTCTTGGTTAAGTCACTTAATGGGCGAGATATCTCGGCAAAGTCTTTCACGAACCGGCGATACCAACAACAGGTCTGTAAGAAAGAAAGTACCTGGATAACATCACGTGGTGCTGGTCTATTCGCGATAGCAGACATTTTGTCCGGATCAACTGAAATCCCTTCAGTAGTAGTAGTAGTAGTGTTTATTGATGTTTTTGATACAATTTAGATCATTACACAAGTCAAAAGTACATGTTTAAAAAATGTTTGTAGTATAACTTAGTTCTATAAAAGCTAGTTAAAATGTTAAATTAACATAATATAGTATAAAATTGATAAAGCATATAAAACAATAAAACACAAAAATTAAATGTCCCAAGTATTTAACCTGTGAACAGGCGAAATGGCACTTTTCACGTTTAACACGAAGTTTAAATTGTTCAAGTCTCGCAAACACAAGTTTTAAGTTTTCGACGTGTTCATCAAAAGTTGTTGAAAGTATAATTAAATCGTCTAGGTATGCTAGTACTAAAACATTCCTAAGTACACGACGGAAATGATCAATTAAGCGCTGAAATGCTTCCGCTTCCGTACGTAAATTTTCTAGTCTAGAAACCTCTACAGGTGCCGCAGCAGATAGAATAAATGAAAGTTAGTTTCAGGACTATCCTTGAAATTCCAACTACTTTCTCCCATATGTAATGCTACCTTCCCATCTTGTAGGGAAAAGTGTAAAATTCTTTGCTTCAGGAAATATAATAAATTTGGTTTTAATTAGACGTCCTTGCAAAATAATATTTTGATGAGTCACCAAGACATGTTCCATTTTTCCATTACCGTTTGCTAATTTAATGAAAATGTCTTCCTCTTGAAAGGTCTGGTTTTCTTTCTTTAAAATGTCATACAGCATATGACCAGCGACGCTTTGTTTGGCAGCAGTATCAACTAGTCCAGCGCCTTGATGTCCTAAAATGTTCACATGAAAAATAGGACGTGAGCGTGGTGCTATTAATGTATCCAGACTAAGGAATTCCAAGAAAGCTGTTTCTGTTACCTTACAAGATGGACATTTCGAGCAAATATAGCCTGGTTTTCCACATCCATAACATGACACGGGTGGTGTTTGGCTCGTACTTTCCTGAGGAGAATTTGAGATTGATGGCCGGGCAACTTGAGTCGTAGACTGGACCAAAGATTGTGACTGAGAAACCTTTTGTGTGTTTGACACGAGGGGTTTTCGAATTCATCTTTTGTATGTCCGAGATATTTGCAGTACTGGCAACGCGGATATTTATTTTCTTTTTGTAATACCGGAGCACATGTATCTAACTCGAAAGTCTCTTCGGCTAGACGACATTGTTTTAAAAGTTGAGTGAAAGTCTTTACACTATCACGTGGTACCTTCTCAAGCACACGCGAATGCAACAACCCATACACCATGTCAATCTGAGTCTCCTCAATTAACGTATTAGGTGGCAACTTGGCAACTAAAATTGATCTAGCTTTACATACAAATACATCGGTTGGCATATTAATATCTTGTTCACTTAATTAAAGTTCACGATATAGACGATAAGGTGGCTTTTGAGGACCAAAAGCAGTTCGTAAAATGTCGAGAGCCTCATCCCATGTATTGATAGTAGCTTTTACACCTTCATATCATGTAGCGGCGAAATCGTCAAGTAACATAGGAAGTCCCTTTAGAGCATTTTCGTTAGAAACTTGAGCACAATCCTTATATATAACTATGGCATCAATGAAAGCATTTATGTCTGAGTTCTTTGAACCATTAAATCGCGAAGAACATTTTGAGAAATGTCTATTCATCGTCTGTGCAGCAGGCAAGGGCTGATTTACAGTTAATCGGGCCATAGGTTAGGTTAGGTTAGGTTGATGTGTGAGTGGGCTAAGTAACAGACCCTCCACTGCGACCATCTGGTCTATTGTGGCTCACTCCTATTTATATTTCACCCAATAGGTTCAGCTTTTTGATAAAGTCGACTACCTTATTGGGTGAGAGGTTGTCCAGATCCTCTGGCAGCAGTTGCCCTTTGCCAAAGAGTGAGAATCTGGTTCTTTCTGCAGCAGGACAGGTACATAAAATGTGCGCTGCCGTTTCATCCTCCTCCAAGCACAGTCGGCATTCAGCGTTGTCCACTATTCCGAGTCTGTGTAGGTGGTGGTTAAGTCTGCAGTGCCCAGTGTATAGGCCAACAAGAGTTCTTAGGTGTAACCTGTTTAACTCTAATAGTTTTTTAGTTCTTGATTTCAAGGGGTATGTGATGAACTCCTTTGAATGAACTAATCCTGGTAGTTCTTGCCAGTATTGGAGGATTTTCCCCTCAGTCCAGGCCAAGATGGTTGTTTTCGCAGTGCTTGCCGATATGCCAAGCACTGGCTCCGGTCCGATAAATTTTGATACCGCGCCTTCCCTGGCTAAGGAGTTGGCTACTTCGTTGCCCTCCAAGCCAGAATGGCCCGGTATCCAGACCAGAGTTAATTTGTTGTATCTGCCCACTCGGGCTAGAGCCTTTTGGCAGTTCCAGACCAATTTAGAATTGCAGCGATGTGAGCCAAGAGCTTTAAGAGCTGCTTGGCTGTCTGAAAATATTTTTATTGATCTGCGTCTAGGATGCATCTGCTCAAGCCTCCTTGTACACAGTTCAATGGCATGAACTTCTGCCTGAAAGACAGTCGCATAATTACCCAGGCTCGAAGTGATTCTTACCTTGGGGTTGCGACTGTGTGCTCCAGCTCCAACTCCCTCGGGGGTTTTGGAGCCGTCTGTAAACCAACAGATGTCTGCTCTTTGTAGGTCAGTTTTGTTCCGATCCCATTCGTCTCTTCCAGGAAAAAGGACGGTAAAAGGCAGTTCATAGTTGGTCGTGGTAGGCATCACATCTGAAAGCATTCCCAGGATGCCATGACACTCCATGTCATCTGACAGCCTGTTGCGTTCCATGATGCTAGCCTGCGGCCTATTGTTTACCGCTTGTTGAAGTCTGTATGTTGCCCACCTGGCCTCTCTCTCCAAGTAGATGTGGAGAGGGGGTAGATCCAGGAGGATTTCCAGAGCTGCTGACGGTGTGGTACTTATCGCACCAGTTACCGCCAGACATGCTTGTCTCTGTAGACCAGAGAGTTTGGCTTTGGTCGTTTGTTGTAGCCCTTTCGACCACCAAACTATGGAGGCATACGCTACCATTGGTCTTATGACCGTAACGTATAGCCAGTATATTTGTTGGGGACCTATGCCCCAGGTTTTTCCACAAATTCTGCGACATGTCCATAAGGAGAGTCGCGCCTTGTGGATTACCTTTTCCAAATGGGAGTTCCAGTTGAGTGATTTATCTAGTGTAACCCCTAGGTATTTCACTTCCCCCGCAAATGGAATAGTTTCACCTGCTAAGGAGGGCGGCACTAAATTGTTCAGCCTCCTTTTTCTGGTGAAGGGTACTATTACAGTTTTGTGGGGGTTCACAGTCATCTGCTCCCTCTCACACCAAATGTGGACTGTATTTAGCACCTCTTGAAGGGTAATAGAGAGTACCTCTTCAGATTTTCCTCTAACCATAATGACTAGATCGTCCGCATATGCTTGAATCTCGGCTTCCCACAGAGAGAGAATGGCCAGCAGATCATCCACAAGCAGTGACCATAAAAGGGGGGAAAGAACCCCGCCTTGTGGACACCCTCTTGCGGCCCTGAATCTGACCGTTTCTCCCTGTAGAGAAGTCGTTATGATTCTATTTTCAAGCATAGCTTGGATCCAGCCAGTTATAGTTAGCTCAACTCCTCTAGCAGCCGCAGCTGTGTATAGGGAGTTGGGCAGTGCATTGTTGAATGCTCCTTCAATGTCAAGGAATGCTGCCACCGCAATCTCTTTTTCATCAAGAGATTGGGTGATTTTCCCGACCAGGTTATTTAGTGCTAGTTCTGTTGATTTGCCGGGTTGATAGGCATACTGGTGAACATTCAGAGGGTAGGTGCTCAGGATGTTTCCCCTGATATGTCCGTCCAGAACCTTTTCTAGGCCTTTCAACAGAAATGATGTCAGGCTGATGGGTCTTAGCGATTTGGGGTCTGGTTCCGTCCGACCCACTTTTGGTATATATACCACTTTAACCGCCGCCCAACTGGATGGGATATAGTTCCATACCAGACCAGCTCTGTATAGTCTGATGAGGAAAGGAAGCAGTATTTCCAGTCCGTTTTGTAGCAGCGCTGGAAAAATGCCATCCTCACCAGGCGATTTGAATGGTTGAAAAGATTTGATTGCCCATTTAATCGCTGGTGCTGTGATAACCTTTTTGGCCACCAGCCAGTCGTCTTTGTGAGGTCGTTTGGTTCGGCCTCCCGATGGTGGTGGTTGTTGGTTATCCAGGATCGAACTCCCTGGGAAGTGGTTCAGTGTAAGGAGTTCAAGGGTTTCCTTTCCAGATTCAGCAAATGAGCCATCTGGACGTTTTACCATACCAAATTCTCTTGCCGGCTCTCTGGAAATGATCTTGTGGATTCTAGTGCTGCTAGGTAAGTCAGTAATACTCTCGCAGAACCTCCTCCAAGATTCCCTTTTCGCCCTTCTGATTTCTTTATTATAGTCCGTTAATGCAGATCTATATTGTTCCCAGTTGCCCGAATCTTTAGCTCGATTACAGAGGCGTCGAACTTCTTTTCTCATTTTATCTAGTTTTTTGTTCCACCAAGATGCCCCTCTGTTGTCTTTTTTCGTTTTTAGTGGAGAGTTTTCGTGATATGCTGAAATAATTGCGCTCCGGGTCTGTTCCGCCGCAATTTCTATTTCATCACGATTCCTGATTGTGGTGAGAGTGGATTGAAGGTGCGCCTGGAGGGATTGTTTATATCCACTCCAGTTAGTACACCTAGGATCCCTATACGTCACCACAGGTCTTGGTCCAGTTTCTATGTTAAATAGAATGTGTCTGTGATCTGAACACGAGGGTTCAGAGGATACCTTCCAATCAGTAATCTTGTTGCTCACAAAGCTTGAGCTGATTGTTAAATCCAGTACCTCTCTCCTATTACTAGTGACAAAGGTTGGTTCCGTTCCAATGTTATTCACAATTAGCCCTTCACCTAATATGTATTCAAAAAGTGACTCACCCCTTTGGTTAATGTCCGTGCTGCCCCATGCCGTGTGGTGGGAATTTGCATCACATCCAATAACCAGGTGAATGTTGTTCCTCTTGCTGTAGGCGATTAACGACCTAACCGCAGGTGGAGGAGGTTGAACAGCACCCCTGTCTCCCGGGAAGTATGCAGAACAGGCTATTACGTCCATTTTGCTTTCCCCCACCGGTAGCGATAAGTGGATGGCTACAACATCCTGGGTGCAGTAACCTGAAAGTACAAAGTAGTTAATGTCGTTTCTGATTAGGATGCAGGCTCTTGGTCTTCCGCCCGAGCCAGTTGCTATTACCTTACCAGAAGTGTTACCCAGTCCGTTTATCCGGCCTGTATTGGTTGTCCAAGGTTCCTGGATAAGAGCAACATCGATTTGCTCTTCCTTGAATCGCCTGCCAAGGACGTATGTAGCGGCCTTGGCATGTTGTAAGTTCGCTTGTAGGAACCTGATGTGGTTAACCATCAGGTTGGGGATTTAGGATAGGTTTTTGGAAGCGGCTGGAACTAGGAAGTGGGAAGGAAAAGAGTTTACTTAGGCTGTGGGTGCGGGAGGGGGTTTGGGGGGCGATTTTTTATCCTCTTTAGAAGGTGGTTTCTTCCCACTCTTCTTCCGAGGAGGTTGGCCTGGGATGGCTTTACCCTTCCCGGTGAATCGGGGCGTTTCGCCTGCCTGTGGGGGCAAATTTGGTTTGCCCCCTTTAGCCGGCGGTTTCGCCACCGAAGTCGGTCTAGAGGTTGACGCAGCCCCCACCTTGACTTTCGGGCGGAATTGCACCTGCCCGAATCCAAAGTAGGGCCTGTAATTCAGCCCCTCCAGTGCAGCCCTAGACGCCTCATCGACTGAGAACGTCCAGGTCTGCCCCGGTCCCGACGCTTCTCTGTGTAGGATGTTCCACTCCCGAGTGTTCAGGCCGTGGTTCATCTTACGCAGCCTTGTCATTACAACCTCTGATGACAGCCGAAGACCGGCTTCATCAGGGATGTATGCCACACAAATGTGTGGCTTAGGGAGGTCTTTTCCCTGCACAAGCTTCAGTCGAGCTCCATCCCAAGGCTGAAGGGACGATGTCGTCGCCTCCAACCAAGTGACGCTCGTCTGATCCGCGCAGGTTATCAGGAGATATCCAGGCCGATGTGTGCAGCTCTGGAATCTGACCTGCGGACCACCCTCTGGGATTTGCTCTACAGAGTGCATTATCGCTCTCTGCAGAGTCCCCAGTTGAGCATTATCCAGGGTTGTTCCAGGGTATTCAGTGTGGATAATGCCCACTCTGACACCCTCAGAGACATCCCTGAAGGAAGGTTTGACGGTAGGCTCACCTTCCCGGGGCTTTTTTGCCCGCTGTTCGGGTGAGTTACCATCAGAGCGTTGACGTTTGGCCGTTTCAGCGCGCGCAGAGGAGGTTTGTCCCCGCTCCTGCGGCCGGTTGGCTTCACGTTGCCGCTCAAGAACCTGTTCCAAGGCGGTTTGGTAAGGTATTCCGCTCTTGACCAGGCGACTCAGACGCTTCCTTATGGCGCCTCCGAATCGTTTCCTTTTCAGGGAGAGGTTGCCCAAAATTTTGGACGCCTCTTCCTCAGGATTGCCTTCTCCTTCAGGCTCAGGGGTCGGAGGCCTTGACGGCTCCCTAACCTGAGTCGGCGGGATCGGGCTGGAAGATGGAGTAGGATTGATCCCAAGCTCCATTAATTCAGTTTCTTCTTGAAGAAGATCGAGGTTTGGAACCCCCTCGTTGGGTTGGTTTTTGTTACTGTCGGCCATAAAGTTCCCACGAGCAGCTGGGGAAACGGAAGTCCACCATAGCAGAGCCCCGCATGCCATGGTAAGGCAAAAATACTCCGGAATGTAGCCCTGTTTTCCGGAGGCCCCGTTAGTGACACCTTTCACCCCGGTGACATTCAGCCCTCGGCACGGGTTGCACACACCTTGGCTTGGGGGATTTTATCGACTTTCCTTGTCTAGATCCGCCGTGTTTAGCCGAACGCAGGGTCACCTCGAGCAGGATGCGACATTAAGTCGCGCACGGACGATCTTGAGAGAAGCTTCCTAGAGGATGGCCATTTCCCCTCAGCTTTTCTCCTAGAGTCAATGGCCGAGTAGCTGACTCCTTGACCCCAATCGGGCCATAAATGCTTCAAATTGTTCATTTGTAAAGACAATGTTTGACTGAGTCGCTGGCGATTCATTTCCAGACTCGTTCGGCATTTTGCTAATTCGATCTGACTGGTTACGAAGAAAATACAGATGTTTGACTTTTTCCTTCATCTTGAAATCTGGCCAGTGCTCCAGAAATAACAAACAATAATAATGAAATTTTACCTCAGACTTTTTCTTGACAATTTATTACCATAAGCTCTTATTGCTTGTATCTAAAATTAGGCACAATAATTTACAATCACTAGATATTTTTTAAGTATGTCTTCTGTTTGGCCACGAGTTGGACAGCCACTGTAGAGGGGCTCTGCACGGCTAGGCGCCAGGGAACAGGATTCTCCAGGGTTGTGAGCAATAAAGAAGTTAACTTCAAACAAACTAGGAACGTTATTATTGAATTATATTGCAAAGCACAGAGTTTAATGGCAAAAACTATACTGTTTGACGTTCTTAATTACCACTGACATTCCCGCGTATTTTTTGTCTTAAACTAAACGGTTTTTAACGGTTTTTTACTGTCAATCCTGGTATCTTAGATAGCCAATAGGATCGGGTGGCGGGACCGGCCTTAGGAAATTGTAGGTTGTAGTGTTACAATCATGTTTACAATATGACCTTGTCTAGATTTATGTGTTTTTAATATATTTTACGCAAATGCAAATTTGACTATATTTCAATACCTGTAACAGGGTCTTATGAAAATAAAGATATTATTATTATAATCTAGTGATTGATCTATAATGTTTGTTTTAGTTTTATCAATATTTTTGTCTCCTATACCGTCTAGTCGCCTCAGCAAATGTAGTGTCATCGGCAAACAGAACTGAAAATACCGGCATAACATGTGGTAGGTCATTGACATAGATAAAAAACAATAGTGGTCCTAGGACGCTACCCTGCGGAACACCCCTCGATACAGGCAACAAACTACTAATAACACCATTGTAGAACACACACTGTTGTCTATCCGTTAGATAGGATGACAATAAATTTAGAGCCATACCTCTGATAGTACTCTAGTTTATCTAATAAGATATCATTAGAAACACAGTTAAATGCCTTGCTTAGATCTAGAAAAATCGCTAAAGTTGATTTCTTATCTTCCAATCCCTCAGTTATAAAATTACCAAAATTAAACACACCATTTGATGTGTTTTTACCTTTTCTAAATCCAAACTGTTTATTTGTGAAAATGTTATTTAACTCGAAATAATTTATAATTCTTAGAGCAATTATTTTTGCTGCAATAGGTCGATAATTTGATTCATCGTTAATATCTCCTGATTTAAAAAGTGGAATGACCTTGGCTATTTCTTAATTTATTGGGAAATATTCCTGTCTGTAATATAAGATTTACAAGATACGTAATGGGTACAGAGAGCGACAAAATATGTTCTTTGTATATATATTTACTGATTGATTATACAAGTCCGTGGACTTGGATTGTTTTAAGGATTTTATGACATTCTCTACTTCTGTCTGTAAAGCGGGGTACAAGAAGATTGATAAGTCATTCCTTTGAGACATATTTTTCAGCTAATCCATGTGAGAACAATTTGACTGTGGTATCTGTTTGAATATATCATTTACTATATTAGAAAAGAGTGAGTTTTTCAGGAGAGATTGAGGTAGCTTCTTTTTTGCCTGTGTTACACACATTTTTATTTACAATGTTCCAGATAGTTTTTGTTTGTTATCAGATTCCATGATTTCTATATTTGCTTGATTTTTCTTTAGTTCAGTGATTTGTGGCTCATATTTACATTTACACTTTTTAAATTCTTCTATTATTGATTCATGGTTTGGTAGGTTAAATTTTAACATTTCATTGAGATAGTCAATTTCCTGTTTTGTTGTCACTAAATCTGGATGGGTAAAAATGTTTTGCTTATCCTTAGAATTTGTTTTAACTGTTATCAAAGGGAAAGATATGTCATGATAATACGTGAGAATATTGTAGAAAACATCCACTGCTTTAATAGGGCCCTGTTCTGAATACAGATCTACCCAGTTTTCCGACAGTAAGTAGTTACAAAATGTTTGCTTATTGACAACACTCTTATTTGGCATAGTTTTGTATACTGGACTTTTGCTTTTACTGTTCGAAGTATTTGGAAATTTTACAATTTGTGCCCTATGGTCCGATAGCAGAAAGTCTGTTACAACAGCTTCTGTAACTTGTAAGTTAGTAAAAATATTGTTAATGCAAGTTTTTGAGGTTTCTTGCACTCTAGTAAATTCTGTTGTGTTTTTGTAAACCATATGAGAGAAATAATTCTACAATTTTTTTGCTATCATTTGAATGTGAAGCAAGGTTTATATTGAAGTGTTTTAAATTTATTGCTTAGAATTTGTAGAACTTTAGCCAGATTTTCTTTAAAAATGAGTTTATTTCCACATGGGGAACGATACACGGATACTACAGTACAATTTAATGTGTACAATACAATTTAATCTATTGATCTCTGATTTTATCGGAACTTCGTTCCGGAAACGAAAATTTCCTGGAAATGTTTATTGGAAAGTTTCCTTTACCCATCTCTGTTTTTTTTTCTTACATGACCATAGACATTCCCTTTTGCATATGTGGAAAAAATGCAACTTCATCAACTATGTGCCCAAAACTCGTTAAGTATAGTCTATACGCTCCATTATTGTTAATTCAAAACTCGCTGAATGTAACAAAAGCATTAAAACTCATTGTTGATTTAGCCTAAACTCGTTGGGTTACTATTATTATTTTTATTTCTAAACTTGTTCATTTAACACCAAGGAAAGGTGTCAGAAATATACACAAAATTTGTGCAATATATGCAAAACTCATATAATATCTAATTTCCTCCATCCATAAAACCTATTAAACATGTGAGCGAAAATATTATTAAAAATACGAGTTCAATAGCTGTATAATATATGTAATACAATTCGCTGACCGAGCACCAAAATCCGGCAGTATTCAAAATTAACTTACCGTTAGCAGAGTTCCAGTGCACCCCCCCCCCCCCCCCTCGAACAACCGAGAAACCTAGAAATCCCGACTCGCAATTGCAAATTGGTATATATAGATAAATTTTAGGACAGTATATGAGTTAGGAAACGTGCCAATTAATTGATTTTCTAAAATATATTTTAAAAAATCAAGTGGATTACAAGGTTATTCAAATTAGAAATTTTGAATTATTAAGTAGCGCTGAGAAAAATACCAATTCATCGATTAAATTAATATTTACATCATCTTTTATTCTTATTCACACTTACGTTTCTCAAAAATTCTTCATTTTTTTGTCCTAAGATTCCTAAGAAAATCAGAGCTCAGTCTGCTCAATTTTGAAAATTGAAATGAATGCAAATAAGTCGCTTTTCTTTTTCTTTGTATACGCATTAGAACCTCGTTGACTAAAAATGTTTGTGTTCTAAGTCTAAGTATGTCTCTTCCAGCTGAAGACATTTCATCTTTTCCATGGGATACTTATTTTGTCGAAGTCGATTTGTTGACTTGTTCATGGAATTGAAATATTCATATGAAACATTATTTTGTTAATCTGTTAAATATATTTTGTAAATATAAAACATTTGCTATTTGCTCACTTATTGTCCCATCAGTAAATGATGGTAAAATGTCCCAATGATCACATGATCCTCTCCCAAAAATTCAATACAGTATAGTCGCGCCTCACTATCTTTATCTTTGTTTCAATTTTTTTCTGTTTATTGGACAAGGCCGAATTACTCCTTTACGAAATAAAATATTTTTAGGTGCACCTCCACAGCCCACGTACGTATCTGCTTAATTAGAAACCCTGTTAAGGGTTTAAAACTGCTTTATTACGGTCTTGTACAGTCTGTGTTACAATATGGACTGATATTCTGGGGCTCTTCCCCTTACCTCAATAAGATATTCATAGGTCAAAAGAAAATCTTGAGATGTTTGTATAATGCTCACCCACTTTCTCATTGTAAGCCAATATTTAAATCATATAATATTCTCACGTTACCAAGTCTCTACCTTTATCAGTTGATAATGTATGTGAAGGAGAACGAAACATCCTTCTTAAAGAATAGTGACACGCACTCATATTGTACTCGAAACATGGAAAATATACATCAGCCATATTCTAGACTCTCAATAAGCCAATGTAATCCAACTTATATAGGAGTTATATGTTACAAAGTGATAAAAAGTATCTTAGACTTTGATAATGTAAATTTATTCAAAAAAGAATTACATGCTTTTCTAGTAAATGAGTCATTCTATTCTGTGGATGAATTCCTTAAAAAACATTTTTCTAAAGAAAAATAATATATTTTTTTTACGTAATTTATTTATTCACGTTTCTATGTATTTTATTAAATCACATCTTATGTATTTTACCATATCTTTTATCTTGTATGTCTTGAATTTCAATTTTAAATTTAATGTATATTCTGTCAGTGATTTGTCTTTTAATTTTAAGCTTTTGTTTGACTAGTCCGATAATTGATGCTGTACATTGTATCAATTTTGTGATGAATAAAGATTTCTGATTTCTGATTTCTGACACTGCATGAAAATCTGAATTCGATTTCATTATACAACTCTCCAACACACATACTTTTTACACCATTCTTTGCGCTGTTTTATCCAACCGTATAGGGCATGTGCACGTGACGTCACAGCTAACCTCAAAAATATATATTTCTTAAGATTTATGAGTATTTCGTAGCTGTTATTAAAACTTCAGCTTGGTTTCCATACTTTCAACTAAAATCTAATTCAGTGTAATGTTTATGAAGTTCTACATACTTTCTCCTAATAAAATAGGACTCTTTTTGTAGGTTGGAAATCTAACCTGTAATTAGCAGTCTATTTTTATTAATCAACAATATTGAGGCACCATTTGCGTCGATTTTTAAATATTTGCTTGGAGCCAGTATTACTCCAAGGTGAAATGAGTATACAAACATTAAATATGAGAATAAACCCGAAAACTTAAAATTTGAGGTTATGTTAGTTATATGATGCACATGCCCTATACTTAATTGTAATTTTCTCGAAAACTGCTAATCTTAGAAAAATAGTTTCAAATAAAAAAGTTACGTCTATCCTTTATCTTTATTTCTTCTCGATATATTTGGTATCTATTTCGAAATATTTAAACCTGTAAACCTCATACTCTATCGACATAAACTTCGAAAAAAATTATATTTTAGACAATTATTAAAATTTGACCTTCATATTAACACATTTTGTTAACAGGTATATAGAGTTAACACAGTAAAAATTTGAGTTCATTTTTGACCAACCAAAAGAGTTATAATTTTTTATTTCATTGAAGGATAAGATTCTGAACACTTTGGTTAAGGTGACATTTCATTACATCTCAAAAAAAATTTGACCGCTGCACTAATTGTACCAGCAAGTGACGCTATAGCGCAGATTTCTGAAGGGGATTTCTGTGTGAGAGCGTATCTCAGTTTCATAGTATCATGACGTAGGTGAAACTATGCCTTTTATTGAACTAAACCTTTGTACCGAATTTTAGTGCACAATGTTCATTTAAACGACTTGAAATAACTGTTTACTACAGTACCCATATTGACGCCTTTCATTCAATTAGTTTTTATAAAAAATATTTTGTAAGACTGATTTTTCTGAAATAAAGTGTATTATTATTATTATTATTATTATTAATAAAAATACTTCAAAATTTCAATCACTTGATGTTTAACTCATTGAAGGCACTTTTCTGAAACCAAAAATGGTAAACAAATTGTAAAAGTAGTTGAAGAAACCAGCAATAAAAAAATAATAATGATCTACTTGCATTTAGCAAAACTAATGAAATACATTAGTTTTTGCATTTTTGGTTGCTTATAAATACATTGATATTTCTTCTTGAAATTGAAACTGATTGTTCTCCAAAGTTTATATTTTGTAATAGCCCATACTCTTTATATATGACGTAGTCGTTCGATGAAATACGTCATTTTGCCAAAAGTCTAGGCAATTCATGAACTGCCGGCATATCATGCAAATTCTTGAGGTTGCACAATCTGCCTAGGCATTTCGTGAAATGCCCTGGTCGTCTCGGCATTTGACGTTTAAAGTCATTCTACACGATCTGCCGCAAATTAAACAGGCAGATTGTGTTCTATTACTTACTGCCTATTTGTTTTGTTTATTATGGAAAGTAAGAGTGAAGAAGACTTCAATGATCATTACAAATAATACTATGAAGCAAAGCTGAATAAATGACCGTATACCATCAGAGAATTAAGGAAGGTGCAAAAAATGTTTAATTAATTTTGAGGTTAGGTTAGGTTAAGATGTTATATTCGTAATCCGTAATTCATTCATCATAATTCACAAATAAATTGACCGAAACTGCAACTAACCTAACCTCAAACAGAAACACAACACAACACAATCTGCCGGGTATCAGTCACTTCATGAACAGTCAACATCTAATTTATCTATCTATCAGAAAATAATACATAATTACAACACACGAGTGAAAACTGATGAATAACTAAAAATACTAAAAAGTCTTACAAAGGATTGAAATTGAAATGTTTATTGAAATAACATAACCTAATATACATATATACGTATATAGACTCATAAACAGCTTAAATTTAAAATGTATAAAACAATAAGAGAAAGAAATATAAAATTACAATACAATACATTAATATATAACAGAAATATATTTATAAAGTTTAATCATCGCCTTTAAGGTATTGTAATAAATGATTTTTAAATAAATTTAGACTATTACATTTTTTAATAGTTTTTGGTCGCATATTATATTCCTGAAAATCATAATAAAATAGTGTGTGCGTATGTTTGGTACAGTTTTTCCTTTCAAAGCGTAGTTGATCATTTGACCGAGTTAGATGATTGTGAATATGATTATTAAAAACAACATATTTGTTAAAGTAAGATGGTAATAAATTATTTAGGATCTTATATATGAAAATTAAAGTAAAATATCTTAACTGTTGTTTCACATTTAGCCATTTAGCATTGTTTTAATTGGAGTATATCTGTTGCACTTTAAAATGATCCTCATTCCTCTATTTTGCAGTTTTTGTAATATAGCAATACCATTATTATCCAAAAAGTTTAAAATGCTTGCACAATAGTCAAAGTGAGGTTGGATTATTGACTTGTAAACAATTATACTTGTTGCCACAGATACAGTGTGTAGTGGCGGGCTAGGCATAGGGAGTAAGAATTACATCGCGTGTGCCAGCTGGCTGAACTGAAATAACTGAGAGCTGGGATGCTTCGCCAACGGGCGAGTTTGCTGCTGCTGTGTTGTCATATCTCTCACGCTACGTGAATGTACATGCCTAATCGGCAGTTACACGCACTGTACAATTTGCGATACACGTGAGAAAAAGAATAGTTTTTTGAAACTTTCTTTTGTACATACATAAAACGACTCTTTAAACTTAAATCATTGCTAATAATAAAACCTAAGTATTTTAATCTCGGTTACCAATTCTAATTTATCATTGTTAAAAGAAATATTAATATTATTTGTATTCAATTCAAGTAGTGTAATTATATTTTTTTGCACAAATCATTACTTTGGTTTTGTTAATATTTAATTTTAATTTATTACTATTTAGATATTGTGAAAGTTCACTATTCATTTTACTCACAGCAACATCAATGTTAGTGTCCGTAATCGAAATCAGTGTATCATCAACAAATAAGTTAATTAATAAAGAGAAGTGGATCCCACACAAAATGATAGGATTTTGGACCTCACTGAAAATGTCTGAATTTTTTATATGTGTCAGTGTATAACCTTCTTATCAAAAGTCCTCATAGGTGCAAGACCGAAGAATGGACAGTTTTTGCAACACGCCGAATGGAAGGTCCCCAATCGCCTTTTCCGAGGCAACTAGATATGCCTGGAGACGTGTGACAGATGTCGATTTTATTATAATATATTTCTTTTGAGGTATCACAAAGAGAAAATCGAAATCCGTCACACAGGCATATATTCTTCATGCATATCTAGTTGCCTCAGAAAAGGCGATTGGTGACCTTCCATCCCACGTATTGCAAAAACTGTCCATTTTTTGGTCTTGCACCCATGAGAACTTTTAATCAGTAGGTCATAAACTGACACATCAAAAATTCAGACTTTTGTGTGGGGTCCTTTCAACTAGAGATTTATAATGTACCTGGCTCCGAAGTTCTATAATTTAATACCACTAAGTATAAGAGAAGAAAATTATTTTAAAAATTTTCTGCATAAAGCTAACAATTTTTAGTGCAGTCAGATCTTTAGGAAGGAAAATTTTTTATGTCAGCCCTGCGTTATGTTCCCAAAAAATTGTAGTTTTGGGTTGCTTTCAACAAGCAGATACAAAAATATAAACATTGGAGAACAACCAGTCTAAATTTCAAGAAGAAATATCAATTTGTTCATTTATAAGTGACTGAAATGCAAAATTTAACTCTATCTATTTTAGAGTGACCATATGTACGGAATTTCGCTGTATTTTCTGGAGTTTTAATGGCATGTTGGATGTATAGCAAAACGTACAGCATTACGTTTGCCTGGAATCATATCATTTTTAATTTGGAAAGTTTGTTTTTCTGAAAAGTGGTATTTTGTTTTGCGATGTATTGAGCTTTGTCATTGGATAATCGGTCAATTAAGGGTGTCTCGATGAATGCTGAAAGTGTGGAGCTGTGCGTTAATAGGTTTCGTATATGGTTGTTGGTAGTGTTGAGATTGCTCCTTGTATCGTGTAATTTTCTGAGTAGGGCAAACCTGCCCTGACTCGAATTCTTAAGACAGAAGGAGACTTGGAGTGATAATTGAGCTGTGGAGATAGAGTAAATAACTTGGTGATCGCGACAAGTTTTCAGGAATGTATATAGGGTCACATAGGAATCTGGTTTTAAGGAGGAGTGGACAATGCGATTTAGTCAGAGTATGAATTTCCTTCTATAGAGGCAAATGAAATGTTCCGAGAGATTTCCGCTATTGTCAGTATAAAAATTACTAGATTCACTGGTTGAGCTGTGTGAGCTCTATAAATAAATTACTCAGTATACCATTGTGAGTTAACTATGGACCTGAATTGGTCAGAATAAACCACCATCGGCAGTTTTCCTGCTTTTCCACAAACTCCAAAATAATACATTTGTTTAAAACATCGCACTGCATTTTAAACTGTATTTTAAATAGTTGTTTAAAACATCTCATTTTGTATTAAATATGTTTTAAACATGCTTTCCACACAATGCCGCCACTATAAACATCTCATCATACATGTATATTTCGCATTTCGCCACAGAAAAATTGGCTTACAAAAAAAGGTCTCACTTCACTCCACAATCCAAGTGTACACATACATTCAAACTGCAAATATCTGGTCAACCTAATCTATCTATATTCGTAATATATGACTGTGGCTGAAAGACCATTCGCACAACACCAAAAATATAACTCCAAGTGGAAGTAGAGCATTGTTTTATTGTAATTAATTTACTGTTTATGGCTTCAAAAAAGAATCCAGTTATTTGAATTTGTTTATAACTACAATTTTGAAAATTTGAAACAAACTCCAAAAAACGTTTTGTTTAAACAAAGGCAATTTTTTTTTGTATTAAATTTGTTTGTTATTTGAGTTTGTTGGGAGTGATATTTTTATTATTATTTGCGAACATGCAGTATACCAAATTTTATTTTCAGCTGATGTAATTTTTGAAGAAGTGATAGTGAGAATTAATCCAAGCTTACCAGAACTACCTGATATTGTACCCTCAGCATTCAAAGTGTGTGGAGAGGTAACTAGTGACCATTCTCAAATTGTTACATTCAGCAAAGTAGGTTCCACAAAATTCGTTCAAACTGAGACCTCTCAAGACGGTACATTTTGCCAATATCTTTCCCCTGGAAAGTATGAAGTGCAAGTAGTGGTCAGCAATGAAGATAAACAGAAAGGACTACAGTAGGTTTATTTTTGTTAGTAATAAATTTTGATAAGGAAATCACTAACGATAATAAATCTTTTAGATTTTTCCCGATTACTCAAACAATAGAGGTCACATCAGAAAAAATATTAGAGATAATTTTTTCACAATTAAAGACAAATATTTCCGGAAAAGTACAATGTATTAGGCCGAAGGACTGTGAAGGACTTACAGTAATTCTAAGAACTGGCAATGAGAAAGAGGTGTCTCTTAAAGTAAAAAGTAGGTATTGAAAATTTCTCCTGTACTCGTTTTATACCAGGAAATCTTTTTTTAGACAATTCATATTCTGTTAGTGACATGTCTCCAGGCTCGTATGAAATAATTTTGTTAGCCCATAAATTTTGCTGGAAAACAAGTAAACAGGTAATCAATGTGAACACTGCTGAAGTAGAGGTCCCACCTTTCGTTCAACGTGGTTACACGGTTTCATTTGTTTCTTCCCATGATACTCAGGTAAGTGATCATCTCTTACATTAGTTAATAGTTAGGCCTGTGTGTAACGGTTTGAGCACCCATGTGCAAATTTCCATTTGGGAATCCACTCTCTGCAATGGATGATTGTCATCCACACGACTGAAAATTTCGAATACACCATATAATTTTTTTTTATGTTGAATGTCGCTCAATATCTAGTTTTTAAATTTTGAAATACTTAGAATTGCCAGTGATCATATAAAATTATAGGTTGTAAGATTTGCTTAAAATTAATTTTTTATTTTTTGTGCTATATTTTCACAAAATACTCCTGCAGGCACACCAGCGAGACAACGCTTGACAGAAACATTTCAGTTATGTTAAAGAAAAATTGTGAGTACCCTAAGTGTTTAAAATTGAGACTTTTTGTGTTATTTATTGACATCTCTGTCTAATGGTATTGCAGGCACAGCACCAACAGACAGACAGACACCCGACTGACAGACTGAGAGACAAACTGACTAACTCTGACGGAATTAAACAACTTTAATTTTCATAATCTAATCTGAAACGTGAAAATGTGGGGAAATCTCTGAGTGAGGGAAGAAAAAATAATGTTCGGAAAATTAAAATGAAGAAATGTTGTCAAAGGATACAATAAACACATAAATTGACACCAGTTTCTGCTCTGTGTGACTCACTCTCCAGCAACTTTTGTTGCTCCTGCCAACCCCATGACAATTTCTACAAGCAATAAAAATTTTAGCCCTAAATATATCTGCCAATTAACTTTTTTTATTACATATGTTTATATTAATGACAGGAGCATGCCGATCTACAGTGAAGGTGGCAGGAAGCAATGTCAATAAAGAACACAAAAAACCTCAGCTTTAAACACGTGATACAGTTTTTTTTACATAATTGAAATGCTGCTGCCACTCGTTCCGCTAACGAAGTGACAGGAGTGACAGGAGTTTGTTTTCTGGATAAGTTACATGAATATGATAGAAAAAAAATAAACCAGGTTTAAACGAATATAAAACTAAAAGTGTCACTGGCTCCCGTACTATCACAACAAATCCACATTTCTACTTAGAGGTTAATGCTAACTATATGTCACAATAAATGAAAAGAAACCACCACGAATTTCCTTATTATCTCTTAAGATGTAAAGCTGCTCCTTGACAATCATTCCTAAGTATTACAAATAGGAAATGAGAATGCGTTTAGTAATAGGGATGTTCAGAAAAAAAAAATGAATTCTGTTTTAAGTAAAGCAAATTTTTATTAACACTGCTAAAAAATAAGTGTAATATAAATATACAAAATAAAATGTAGTACAAAATAAAAAGTAAGTAATAATAATGTATTAACTGGCTGCTGGTTTCCAATCTTTCGTGTTGACTTTGTTGATGGTTGATGTGTTAACCATGTTGTCGTGGTCTTTTACTGAAGTGAAGTGAGCTCTGCTAAACTGAGCTCCTCTATTTATACAGGTTATCAGGAGGCATATTGTGGATCATTGTTTATGCGGAACATTGACTTCCACGTTTTTGATAGTCCGGTGTCACGATTATAGTTGAGGAGAGTCATTACAAAATGAGTCTTATCTACTTTTAGTCATTCTAGTTAGTGACGTGAATTAATTCTTTAAAATCTGCATATAGTGCAGGCAAATCCAGTTTTGAGTATGAACTATCTGGGGACAGCTATTTCTTTATCGAAATGGATAGCTTTGTTCATGTAGAATGAGGATATAAAAGTCCCGAAAAATCCCAATGTGAGCTAAAGCCACCATTTAGAAAAAAATGGCCGCCAGAACCGTTTATTTTAGAAGGACATATCTCAGTAACCATTGCTCCGATTTTAGATTTCTTTTTTTCGTTCTCTTCCCCTTTTTATGTACAATCGAAAGTGTTATTACATCTTTGGGCATAAAATAGAAGATAACTGAAGAAAATAAGACTTGATTTCTTGGAAATATACAAGGTGTCCAATTAGTGCTTCCTCGGAAGATTGTGCAAAAACGGGTAACTTTATAAAAAAACTTTTTTAACAAAACTTTTAATGTTTCATCTCTACTACAACGTGAAATTATTTTCAATTATACAAGGTGTCACAAAAAGAAGTTACACAAGAATGTATAATTTTTTTTAATGGATACCTTCTAATTTTTTAGCGCCAGTTAAACCTCTAAGGGTCCTGAATTACACCCTAAAATTTTTTGCCAATCGATGCAGAGTTGCCAAGTTATAATTTTTTTCCTGTTTTTTTGGCAAATTACAAACATTTTTTTGACTACCATATCTCCGCGATTTATTAATTGTTTTTTCTAAAAATGTGTGTTATTCGATAATGATGCATTTACTGAAAAACATTTTTGAAATAAAATATTATTATACCGGGTGTCCACAATATTTGTTTATATTTCTTGTTATTTAATTATTATTTTTCTCAAATTTTTTAAATGGAATGCCTATATTTTTTACATGGATGAATAAAGCATAAAATTCCCCACATTCTAATATTATACACTTAATTTTTATTTCAAACCGTTTTTGAGATCTGATTATTTCAAATAAGTTTTGCGTAAACTGAGGTGCTTTTTATTTTAGCATTAAAATCTAGTATGGCTTTAGTCTTTTGATTTGCGTTTGTTTTTCACTTTATGACATTTTTCTAATGTGTTTAAGATTATCGTGATTAAGTTGAATTAATATTGTTCATATTTAAAAATACGAATTATAGTTATTGTCAATAAGATTTAATATCTATGGTAAACGTTATGTTATTGGTGAATGTGATGGAAATTGTTTATGGTTAAAAATATCCCTATAGAAGATGTCCTGATGTGAGGGCTCTAGAAAATTTGAAAGAACGTTTTGAACGTACTGGAAATTTTGCATATGAAAAGAAGGCGAGACGACGAAATGTATTGTAATGAAGAAAATGAGCTATCTATAACTTTAGCGGTAATCTAAAATCCTACGGCAAGTGTTCGGGAGTTAAGTATGGATTTAGAGGTCAGTGAATCTAGTGTTTCCCTGTGTCTTCGTAAAAATAAGTTCAGCTGCATCAAGAGCTTTGGGATGTGGATTTAAATCGTAGATTAAATTTTTGCCAAATTGGAGAAAATGAAGAATTTTTCAAATTTGTATTGTTCACGGATGAATCAACGTTTCATATCAACGGATTTGTGAATAGGCACAATTCCCATTATTATGCCAGAGAAAACCCTCATGTTGCACAGAAAAATCAGAACCAGAGTTTAAATGTAAGGGGAGGAATAGTACATGATTATGTTATTCATCCTCGCTTTTTTGAGGGAAATGTGAATGGAGCAGTCTTCTTAGATTTTACGCAAAATACGTTTCCACAAATAATCGAGCATATTTCTAATTACAATACAAATAATATGTGATTACAACTTGACACCACCACATTTTAGTAGAAATGTTCGTCAGGCCATTAGTAATCAGTTTCCTGAAAGGTGGATAGGAAGAGGAGGTACAATATTTTAATAAACTGTTAAATAATATCTAATTTATTATTATATTAAATTATGTCAGGTCTCATTACATGGCCGCCTAAGTCACCCGACCTGACTTCAGTGGGTTTTTTTCTTCGGGGATTTGTGAAGTCAGACGTTTATAAAGTAGAACCAACGACTTGAGAAGATATGATGGAAAGGATTCGTTGGTGTTTCAATCGCATAAATGTTGATATGTTACACTGTGTAAGGCGCTCATTTATCAAGAGACCTCAGTGTTACCTGAATTAAAATGGTGGACATTTTGAGCAGTTATTAGGTTAGCTTCAATATCGCGAAAAAAAAAATTATTGCTCAAGAACCGTTCATAAAAGAAACTGTACGATATCAAAATGTGAGAAATTGTAAGCGTTACTCATCCACTTAAAAAAATTATAGGCATTCCATTTGAAAAAATTGAAAAAAATGTAAAACAAAATATAGATTTTAATGCTAAAATAAAGAGCACCTTAATTTACGCAAAAATTATTTGATATAATCATCTCAAAAAACGTTTGAAACAGAAATAAAGAGATATTAAAATGTGAGGAAATGTATGTTTTATTAATTCATGTAAAAAAAGTATACATAGACATTCCATTAAAAAAAAAATGAGAAAAATAATAAATAAATATCAAGAAATGTACACAAATATTTTGGACACCCGATATACTAAAGATTTATTTCAAAAATGTTTTTCAGTAAATACATCATTATCAAACAACATCCCACATTTTTAGAAATAACGATTAATAAATCGCGGAGATATGCCAGTCAAAAATGTTTGTAAACTGTGAAAAAAAAAACATAAAAAAATAACTTGGCAAAATATTTTTAGGGTGTAATACAGGGCCCTTGGAGGCTTAACTGGTCTTAAGGAAATGCAGGCTGTTCTATTTAAAAAAATTATACTTTCTTTTGTGACTCGTTTTCGTGACACCTTGTATAATTGAAAATAATTTTAAGTTGTAGTAGAGACGAAACATTGAAAGTTTTGTTAAGAAAGTTTTTTTTATAAAGTTAGCCATTTTGCACAATCTTCCGGAGAACACTGACTGGACACTCTTTATACCTTAATGTACATTATTAAAAATGATTACAATTTTATATATAAATAACTATTACTCCTATAATATTTGAGTTAGTAACATCGGGCAAAAAACAAATGAAAGCTAATTGTGTGCTCTAGAACTTTTATTAAAATTATTTTTTCGAAAATTGACTAGAAATTTCAGTACAAACGTCTCGAGTTTACAAAAGTTTAAATTTCCGCAATATTTAAATTATTTTTTAATTTCCTAAGTTTATCGTTTAATTTATCGTAAAATATGTAATCATACTTTTTGTAAAATGTGAAGTGAGGAATGGAACAAAAAAAAGAAATCTAAAATTGGAGCAACGGTTACTAAGATATATGATTTTAAAGAAAATGTCTCTGGCGGTCATTTTTTCTAAATGGCGGCTTTAGCTCACGTCGGGATTTTTTGCGACTTTATGTACTTATCTTACATTAATAGAGCTATCCATTGCGATAAACAAATAACTGTCCCCAAATAGTTCACGCCAAACCCATTTTACACTGAGATTTGCCTGATCTAATATATTTTGCTCTGCAAAATCGATTCTAATCGTATATAAAATAAGTTTAAAAATTAAGTGTTCTTCCATAATGCGCCTTATCCACCAACTATGCTATTTCAATGTGAATCTAATCCAATTGGACCAATCATGTATTTTAATCATGTGATTCAGCATATTATGCAGGGAGTGCAAGTTAATCAGTTTCAAATCTAAAAACTTCGTTAGACTTATTTTGGATTGGATTGGAAAAACAATTCATGGAGAACTACGAATTATTCAAATTAAGACCGCCGGAGCGCATCACCAACCTTACAAATTTGAACAGATGGAACTACGTGTACTATTTGGCAATATTACATCGCGGATATCAACCAATAATTTCAGTGCAAATAGCAGTAGCAGCATTTTGTAATTCCTCTTCCAGGAGATAGGTGGAGGCCGCAAAAACCAAACAAATGAAAATAGTAGTGACCTTGAATCAACAATGCGAAGCATGCAATCTAATTTGAACCGTTTCAAGATAGAGTAATAGTAATTATGTATTATATTATCCGTCTCTGGACTTATAGTACAGTAACTAGAGGTTTTAACTTCGGAATAATGTTATATTGAACGGATTTCGTCCATTTTTGGCAGTATAATAGTAAAAGTTTCTATATTGTGCAGGGGCTTGTTAATTTATAGGGGGTGGATGCCACCTCAGGGAGTGGCACTTAAAAAATATATATGTTTATTGGAGCTGAAATAGAATCGAATTTTAAGAAGAAAAGGTTCTATGCAATTTTTCACATAAATTGATAGTTTTACTTCCACGTCCAGTGGAAGTATAGTAACGACAAAAATTTTTTTTAAAATTTTTATTGTCCAAATAGGCTTAAAATGTCATGAAACGTCGAGATTTTAAGTTTGAGCGAAAAAAATTTCTATGTCTGTCGGTCTGTCTGTAACTTTTTTTTGTTGTGCGCACGTTTACTCTGGAACCGTTTAAGATATTGACTTGAAATTTGGTACACATATGTCCTTCAACGAGATCTAGAACCAGATTATATTTTCATCTTGTTCCGTCGAAGAGTTGGGGGGTAAATTGCGGTAAATTTGGGGTAAATAGGTCAATCAAGCAGGTAAGAGTCCATAAAATTGGTATTTAGTATATACAAGAGAAGCTAAGGTCTCAAAAAAATGTTTGTCATTAGCCACCCCCATCCCCTTATTAAAGGGGATGAAAAACAATTGTGATTTAGTGTACCTATCTATGTACAGGAACCAGAAACCTGAAAATATTTTTTACTTCATCCACCCCCCACCCCACTACTGATGTAGGGTATCGTTTTATGGGTTTTTGGGGTAGAGGATTTCAAATATTCTATTATTAAAGTTCCATAAACAATTATTTTCACATACAGAGTTTTTTTCGTTGTGAGTGACTTGGATAGAGAATCTGGATGTGGAAGTAGTGATTCCTTGGGCAGCGGTTTTTAAGTTATAACGACTTCAAAATTGCGATTTTAGCTTAAAAAAAAAGGTATTTCCAAACGGCTTTCGTCAAATATCTCGAAAAGTATTACTTTATCGAAAAAATGATAGACCAATTACAGAAAGTACAAACTGGAATTTAATTATATTTTTTGTTTATTGATGTAGGATTAATAGTTTCGGAGATATTTAAGTTTATATTTGGCATCCAAGTGTTTCAAAATTACCTTTAAACTTTAAAATGCATTTTTTTTCTAAAGCAAGTGCTTTAAATGAGCAAAAAAATTTGAGCATCTAGATAATGCTGCATCTTAACGAAAAACTGTATTTCAGATAATTTTTTTAAATTACTGGCTAATTAAAGTAATGAAATGGCGACCATTTTATATAAAAAAATATAAATACGCATATTTTTCCGTCATAACTTTTTTATTTCTAATGCTACAGGAACGAATAAAAAATAATTTGAAAGCACAACTAATTGTCTTTAATTTCATTTCTTAGCTTGCGTGACATAGGTGTTACAATTTCTGAGATATTTAACATTTAAACTGCATTTTTCGTCTTACAAACGTTCGGACGCCATTTTTAAACTTTTATATCTTCGAAACTACTAAATCTATGTAAATAAATAAACAAGCGAAATTCATTATCAGTTTATGAGCTTTATTTTTGGTCTCTACCCATTTTTCAATAAAACTAATATTTGGAAAAGGAAAAAAAATTACGTTTTATCGAAAATATAGTGTAAACTGTATATTTTTTATAAGCAAGTACTGTATACAAACCAACAAAATTAAGCATCTACGTCATGCTATATATTAACGAGAAACAGTGTTTGAAATTCCTTTTTTTTTAATTACTGGCTAATTACAGTAACAAAATGGCGACGTTGTTATTAAAAAAATGTGTAGACGCACATTGCTTCGGTCATAACTTCTTTGTTTCTTATGATACAGAAACAAATAAAAAAACAGTTGAAAGCATAATTAACAACCTATTATTCTACCTATTAGCATCCTTGACGTAGGTGTCACAGTTTCTGAGATATTTAACTCCCAGGCAGCAAGGTGCCGTCATTATGACGTCGTTTTTTCGGCATTAATTACGTCAATTTCATCTTCAGCATGACGTAAAAATGACGTGCAAAGACGGCACAATGTCACAGCCCAATGACGTCATATATATATGACGCCAATATGACGTATTGGTAATCAGTGAATTTTGCGATAAGAGATGCAAACCTCTCATTATAATATTTTTCCACAATTATTAATAAAGTTTTTAACGAAAAAAAAACCGGAACGTGCAGGGATCGAACCGCGGACCTTTTGCCTCGCAACCTAACACTTAACTCACTGAATCACTGAACATCTTTATTTAAATATGTTTAAAAGCTGTATACCTAGTTAGAAATAGTAAAACAAAATTATTATTACTATGTGGCAAAAATTGAACTAGTCACTAAATACTTCTATTTATTTTTATTTTATAATAATTTATTTCACGTCATTTTAATGACGTCAAAATAATGACCTAAAAGAAACGTGTATTTGACGTCTTCATGATGACGTCAGAAGTACGTATTAAATATCACGTCTCTGGTACGTCATTTATTAATGACGTCAAAATAATGACCTAAAAGAAACGTGTATTTGACGTCTTCATGATGACGTCAGAAGTACGTTATAAATATCACGTCTCTGGTACGT
This sequence comes from Rutpela maculata, assembly GCA_936432065.2. NCBI lineage: Eukaryota > Metazoa > Arthropoda > Insecta > Coleoptera > Cerambycidae > Rutpela > Rutpela maculata. The sequence continues at coordinate 61,992,876 of OW386294.2, forward strand.
CATTTATTGGGACAATGATGTCGGCGACGAAAAATCACCTTTAAAAGACGTCATAATGACGTCACCTTGCTACCTGGGCTCTGTAATATTTTTTCGATAAAGTAATACTTTTCGAGATACTTGACGAAAGCCGTTTGGAAATACCTTTTTTTTAAGCTAAAATCGCAATTTTGAAGTCGTTATAACTTAAAAACTATCAATTTATGTGAAAAATCGCATAGAACCTTTTCTTCTTAAAATTTGATGCTACTTCCAATAAATATATATTTTTTTTAAGTGCCACCGAGTGAGAATACCCCAATACAATAACAAAATTGTGACATTTTATAAAAAAAAAAATGTGCCTATTCACATTTTTTTCACATTGTTTCGGCCATAATTTCTTTATGTTTATGATACAGAAACAAACAAAAAATCATTGCAAAGGTTGATTAATTATTTTTTATTCTGTTCCTTGGAAATTTTTATGGAAGTTTCATAGTTTCTAAGATATTCAACATTTAAACTAAATACTTCATCCAATAATCTTTCCGATATCATCTATAAACTAAAAAATCTCCGGAACGATTAATTCTACGTAAATATTAAATAAATACAAATTAATTTTCAGTTTATGGGCTTTATTTTTGATGTCTATCATTTTTTCGCTTAAACCAATATTTATTGAGAAAAAAAAATACGTTTTCTAGAAAGTCCGCTTCTAGTTTATAATACAATTTTTATTTGAAGAAAATGCTGTAAACGGACGAAAAAACAGTATATAATACATTTTTTTAATTACTGACTAAGTACTTACATTTAAAAAATGGCGACGTTTTTATTAAAAAAAAAAATGTAAGGAAGCTAATTGTTTCTGTCATAACTTCTTTGTTTTTTACGGTAAGTATAAAAATAGTCAAGAAATCATTTGAAAGCCTAATCGTTAGTATTTCATTACGGTTGTTAGCATTTCTGATGTAAGTGCTATATTCTGAGATAAATTTTTAATTAAATACTTCATTTTATAGGACGCCATCTTTATACTTCTATATTTTCGAAACCATTAATTTTACAGAAATTAGAAATTAGATTTTATTTTTAGAAAAGAACAACCAAATTTGATATCTGGATATAACTTCACATTATAAGCAACTTCTTTAAATAACATGTTTCGGTTGTTTACTCTTGAGGTAATTTCAATAAAATATATATTTTTAGACCTAAGCGCCAGGACTAACACACATTTCTGCAGTCCTTTTTTCGTTTGAGAACAGGCACGAACTTTTATCAAAAATAAAATTTTTCAAAAAGTCAATAACAATAGTCATATGGTGCAGACTTTTTGACGGATACTGTATAAAATGTGCAAATTCATAGTTTTATAATTTTGTAATTTTTACATATTATGTGAATGGGATATAAAGACGATGGACAAAAAGACGCGTTTTCATTGCCTAGAGAGTTCGTCGCGGTATCCTAATATACTATATAAGAGTATGAATCACATAAAAAAAGTGACCTTCATAACGTATTGACGACATCGTGAAACGAAGCGATCTAGTCAGGCGCCACCTGCGAGCCAAGTGCTAAACTTCATTTATGACTTTTACATTATTGGTCTTACAAACCAACGCTTGCTTTATCGGCAATTTGTCTTATTTATTTTCAATGAATTGGTTCTAGTAGTTCGAGGATTTTTCAAAAACTACTGAATAAAAAATTGAAATTTAAATATCGATATGTTTCATATACTATAGCAGATGAGCTCAGACTAATATCAATAAGATAATATCTTTTTTATTATTTTAAAATTAGGTTCAAAGTTAGAGGATGTTTAACAGCTTGACAAGAAAAAAATATTACTTTTCGTGAATTTGCAATAGTCCAGTACCATTCTATCGAGTTTTTTCTCAAAGCCTGTGAAATTTCTTTTTAATCAGTTCAGGGATTTAGAAGAAATCCTCGAACTACGAAGTCATGTTTTTAAGTAAATTTAACCTATAATTCCGGCGCCCTTAATATAAATCTTTGGCAGAAGATAACGAAGATTTTCATGAGTCTGTTTTAGACATCTTTAATAGCGTGTGCTTACCAGTGTCTGACACAATGCCAACTTCTGATATTATAAGTAACCAACCATCCATAAATATCGATCAGTTATCGGAAACAGACATCAGACAAGGTATCAAAAAGCTAAAAAACAAAATGAATAGAATAGAATTTAAAGCCTTTTATCTTTATTATATTGCTCTTCATATCATTTTTACGGTGTAGTGTAGTTGCATAAGAGTTTCAAAAATATTTTATTTTGACAGACTTTGTTTCTATACTTACTCAAATAGTTTTTTCAAAATGCGCCTTATCCAGTCTGTTGCTCCAAAATGTTTCTTATCCAAATTTAATTTAACATTTTTGAGAATACAGAGCATAAATGATTTAAAAGACTTGTGTTTTACTGATCTATTATTCTCTTTTATTTCAAAATCTAGCTAGGAACAAAAAGATGTATTAATAACGGAACACGGTTTTTTCGATTTCCTGTAATTTTCGTCTAGCGGACAAGGCGCATTTTCAAATGACCCTCCTCAGTTATTGCGATGTTTATTTACTTAAATGGCTTCTCTGTATCTTCTTGACCAATAATTTTTGGTGTTAACTAATTTCTTTGACTTGTCGAATTTTATCAAACTTCCAGTTCTTCTGAGTGTTCGGCAACTGATGATTTTGTGGAATTTCCCTTCTTTATATGGCTAATATGTTCTCCGAGTCTGATGTATGTATGTTGTTTGGTCTCTCTGATGTAAACTTGTCGTCCTCAGGAACATGGAATGCTATTATATACTCCTGGTGTTTCGAGTTCTTCTGGACCTTAGTATTTGGGCAAATGTTGTATATCCTTGTATAAATGGTAGGTAAGCTGTAGCCATGTATTTCTTTACTTCTGTTCTGGTTATATCTTGTCTCTTTATTGCGTTTATTCAATATTCCCTGATTTTTCTTCTTAATTTAGCTGTAATTTACTTAATTATTTATATTTTATTATAGGTGCATTATTTGATATAATTTAAAAATAAATTCATTTTTCATTTTGCCATAAAATAGATTTAAATTAAATTTTTACTCGGTTCCACAAAAACCTACTGCTGGGCTATTCAAGAAGGATACTGAAGTGGTACGAGAAATGACAGTTCGATTTTGAATGCGAACGGGGCTACTACTGTGGTAATTCTCTCTATTTTCTCAAAACTCGATATAATTGTGCTAGGGCTCGACCGATGGATTGGCATCGGCGCCGATGGTACAAAATTTTACCCATCGGCATTGGCCATCTGCAAAATATATGGCCGATGGTGCCGATGGATTTTCTTACAGGTTGCATACTTTCTTACAAGTTTCTGTTGGGAATGAAATGTTTATTGTTTAAATTTAGAATGAATTAAGTGCGAGTTAAGGGGTCTATAGACGATCCAACCAACCAACCGACCTTCTCGGTACACTTTGAAGATTGCATTCCATTTTTTATAACGTATACCTTTGTTTCTGTTTTTGTGCAATAAATATTAATTTTTATTATTTTTGAACATGTTGATTGATGTATATTGTCTAAAATTCAAACATCGGTCATCGGCATCGGCCGATGCTCAAGTAAAAACATTGGCATCGGCCTATTGGCAAAATTCTGCCATCGCTCGAGCCCTAAATTGTGCTCTCAACCCGCTATTGTGTGTGATTTCACCCAAACGTCTAACAATCGTTCTACTTGTCCAATAAAAGTCTGCAGTCCGCTGCGCTGCCCGATGGATGACAACCAGGCTCCTAATATCCAGCCAATGAAGGTAGGAAACGTGCAACCGAGTACGAACAATTTAATTTACTTAACTCGCTCTCATCTCATTCTCAAATTATTTTCTTACTACAAAATTGTCTGTGTCCTTCGGTTTGTATCCATTTTTCTGTAATGACATTTTTAAAGTCCGATATTCTTCTTGGAGATGTTCTGTCTCGCATATTTGCTTTGTTCTGTGCACTAGTGTGTTAACAATGGTCGGTTTTTGTACTGGGTGGTGGTGAGAGTTAGGGGTATCTTATCTTATCTATTTTATTATTATTATTACTATTATTATATTATTTCGTTTTCCTTGTCCAAGTCCAACTTTGGCGCACTTTTGAAAAAGTATAATGTATTTTTGTCTCACCAAAATTATACTTTTATTTTCAGTATACTTTCCCATGAGCACAATATACTTTTACTTTTACGACCTGCACATAAACATATTTTCCTAAGTGAAAATTCAGTGTTTCTTCGAATTTTCACCTGGTCGTGCCTTACGTCTCTGCGAACGTATATGAGTTCTTTTAATCTTGATGTTATGCTCTAAAATGACTTTAAATTAATGTTTACCTAAGTCTTCGACTTAGGTCGATTCTGGGATGTTCTATAACAACATCATATATTATGCTAGCCTCAACTCAGGAAGTGTTTTAAAGCCTTGTTAAATTCAGTGTTAGTATTCTTCTTCTATCTCCACAAAAAATACTTTTCGAGCAATTTCCTGATTGCTGTGTATTTGTGACTATAGATCTATTGATTTTCATTATAGTTAAAACATTCCTATTGTTTCTAATTTTATATTATTTGTAATTCATATTTTAATTTCTACAGGTCTACTTCAAATACCCTGGTCAGACAGCTACTACTAGGTTCGACGTTAGCAAAGGAAGGACAAGTTACTGTCTGGAAAAACCTGGAGAATACTTGTTTAATCTTGACGGTTGTCACACCTACAACCCCAAAACTATTTCTTATAACACCGACTTAGAAATAAATGAGGTGTTACTAACTGCTGAAAAACATACTCTGAAGTTAGCAATCCAGGCTGGTGTTGATTTTGGTAATATTCAAGTGTCGGTGAAAATTGGAACAGATAAGGAAGAAAGGATATTGAAATATGTCAACGGCCAGTACGAATTAAATATTTTATTAGAACCTGAGGAAAGTGCAGTTATAGTACCGCAGTCGGACACGTTGTTCTTCACCCCCCCAATTTTGTCAGTCCAGGGCAGAGAAGATTGTGCTAATTTGGGAGTCAAGTTTATTGCTGTCAAAGGAAAAGTCTTTAAAGGAAATGTGATCCCTGCTCTTGCAGGGGTCACTATTACAGTGGAAAGTACTGATGCTGAAACCTTAATAGTTGAAACAGATGCCAATGGAATTTTTAAATTCCCACCTTTGGATAGCAAGAAGGAATATAAGATTACCGCTCAAAAAGATTCATATGTGCTGTCTGGACCAGATAAAGATGGAAATTTCCTGGCACATAAATTAGCAGAAGTTATAGTGGAGGTCCTGGATGGAGCCGATAATACTCCATTACCGGTAAGTTTAACTATTACTTCTTTGTTTAACACCTGAAGCAAATTGTATTTCAGGGTGTATTATTATCTTTGTCTGGAGGGGACAGTTACCGTAGAAACTTACAGAGTGACGAAAATGGAAAAATTTCTTTTCATTCATTAAGTCCAAGTGAGTACTTCTTACGTCCGATGATGAAAGAATATAAATTCGAACCGAACTCGAAAATCATTCCAGTTAAAGAAGGGGAAACAGTCAGTGTTCAACTTATGTAAGCTATTTAGATATCACCGAGTGTTTTTTATTTTTGACAATTGTGCATTAAAAAAATTGTTCTTCTAAATAAATGTAACGTTTTAGTGGAAAGAGAGTGGCTTACAGTGCTTTCGGGCAAGTTGTTTCCTTGAACGAGGAACCAGAGGACCATATGATAATCGTGGCATCTGGAATTGGTAACTGTAGTCATTATTCTGAAGAAACTACTTGTGAATCAACTGGACGGTTTAGAATTCGGGGATTGCAGCCGTATTGCTCTTATAGGGTTGTCGTGAAAGGCAGCGTTGAAGACAAGTATATCGTGGAAAGAACAGCCCCAGAGTTCATTGACATTGAAGTAAGTAACTTTTATGCTGATACCAAGCAATTTAATCTATATCTTGTGAGCACTTTTAGACTATAATGTATGACTTTGCCACGTGAATTACACATTCACTTGTCAAAAAGTCATCAGGTTCATAAAGGCACAAATCAAAATTTTCCAACTAAGCGTACCACATGATAGAGCTAATTTTTCCCAGAAATCGTACTGTTCTCTTCAGAATTTCTATTTTTTAACTTATAAATAAAATTTACTTTTACGTGGACCTCTACAAAACATAAACATAACATAAATACACCACCTATATTAGACAACCCCCAATCCAAAGCGTAGGCTATCCAGGAGGGTTTTTTTATGAGTTGCGGTGCAGAAACCCCACAGCTTAAGCTTATTAAACATAAACATAAACACACCACAGATAGTAGACAACCCCCCAAAACCAAACCCAAGGCTGTCCGGAAGGGGGTTACACATTTGGAAAAACACAGACATACATCCACACCCACCGGTGTTGTCAATACCGGGGCTGGGGGTCGAACCCAGAGCGCGGTAGCGAGTCGATCAGCGTATTCGCCACTCAATACGCCTTAACCGATTGAGCTACCGTGCCGGTTGCAGCGCTCTCTTATTGTACCTCATAGTCTCGTTATTCAATTAGCCCCATTCCTCTCCAAAAGGCGAGTGTATGGTCGATAAGAGCTCTGGCTATTCGATCATGAATGGTCCCCCGAAGTACAAACGCCTTCCAGCCACTAACACTTTTGTCAGTGTATGACTTATCATTTCTTGTGCACAGATTTCTATAGCTATGACTTCTGCTTGGAACACTATTGTGGTACTGTCCATGTTCAGACTAATGTCTGTCCCTGGCTGGTCCCCTGTATCTCCTGCTCCAGTACTTCTTGATGTTTTTGATTCGTCAATATACCATGTGGTATGGCCCAAAAGATTAATAAATTTTGATTGATTGATTGATTGATATGGTACCATATGTTAGTGTTTCAAATTTTATTATCCAGTGATACCGTGCGTGTAATTTCCCATTAGGCATGTACATCCACGTAGCGCGATAGATATGACAACATAGCTGCCGTAAATTCCTCCGTCGAGCGGAGCATTCCAGTCTGTTATTTCATTTCAGCCAGCTGGCATGCGCAATGTAATTTTACTCCCTATGCCTAGCGTGCGGCTACACGCACTGTATATACTTTTTACATTAATATTAGCTACTCTCTTTTTTTTTCTATCTGTCATTTGGATATCTTCACAGTTGCCTTATTCCTTCCTCTTGCATCTCAGATATGTATACCCTGATGGTTTTTGTGAAGTTGTAGCTTGTGGTGATTCTATTTGACTGCATGTCTAGTAGTGGATTTTTCTCTATTTGTTGAAATATTTCGGCAATATTCCTATCCTGTTTTTGCAATGGTATCCACTCGTAGCAGTTCCTCACTCTACATGACTAAGTGTAGTGGAGGCAGGCAAAGTAGTCCTTCCATGGCTGTGGTAGGCATTGTTGACATTGCTCCTGTTATCCCTAAACAGGCCAGTCTTTGTGCCTTTTTTAGTTTTCTCATTGCCTTCTTTTTCCAGCTTTGTGCCAGCAGATCTGGGAGGCATAGGTTATTATTGATACCAAAATCCGTTGGTACAGCCAGTGCATCATTTTTGGTTGTAGTCACCAGTTTTTACCTGGCATTCTTTTGCTGGCCCATAAGGCCCACCTTGGTAGTCACTCTATCTAGATGTGCATTGAAGTTTAACACTGTCGCTGCGGCCATTCAGGCTATGGATCACCCCCCCCCCCACGCTGACTGGTTTTTATTGCATAATATATATTGTATAATTAGGTGTCAGAAATTGAGTAGTGTCAATAAAAATTGTTTATTCCATGTTTTTTGGACTGACTCTCGGGAGAGCACTAGGCACACCTGGCCAAGAATTTCTTGTTCAGTGCTGACTGGCATGATAATAATAATACATGTAAGAAAACTCGAAAAACTCTTTTAAAAACCGATTTATTTTCAAACACTATTTAACATAGTCGTGAATAAGGGCACTCGCAGTCAGTCTGCCGTCTCGAGAGCAAGTGTCCTTTATATTTACAAATAGCAACCACTATTCCCTATATTTCTTAATAGCCTAAACATAAATAAACAATATCCCTTAGCCAAGTCGAGTGGCAGGCCAGATCGTAAATTTGTCACTATTTTAGTGTAGGCCAGCATGCGTATGGTACCTCCAAGATTGGTTTCCACCAACTATAGGGTGTTGTGCTCACATACATAATATAGCCTGGCTCACATGAGAGTCGTGCGCACTGCGCTAAGAACGGAACCGACTCTCATGAGAGTCATACGCAGCGAAAGTGTTAATTTGGTGTCTAGAATCAGTCCCAAATATTTAGCTTCGTTGCTCAACTGCAGTTCATTTCTCCAGAGATATAATTTTCCCATTTTCTCTTTTTTGTGAAGACGACCACAGTGGTCCTTCCTGGGCTCGAAAGTCTATTTATCTACCATAACAAGGGCTCTCTGTATCTTTTCTGATGCAGCGCTCTCTTATTTTCCTGTTACTAGATGGCGATATCTATTAGAGGGATTACACATTTCAAAAAATGCGGACTATATTCATTACCCACCAACATTGCCGTTGTCGGAGCTGGAGATTAAACCTAGTACATGATAGACAGTGTCGAATAAATGTGCTTGTCATTAATAATCTTTAGCCCGTTGCGCTATGTGGTAAAAAACAAAAAATCCTCATTTATGTCGATTTCGCTAAAAACGAATTATTTTTTCAATTATTTTGCTTTATACGACCTATTATGTTAACTTGCAAACTATCGAATTTACTAAAAAAAAAAAAACGTGCGCCATGTTTGACCCAAGTGGAAGTTTAGTAATGGTAAAAAAAACAAAATCGAAATTTTCTTTTGTCAAAATAGACTTAGAATGTCATCAAAAGTCGCGATTTTAAGTTTGAGCAAAAATAATTCTGTCTGTCAGTCTGTAACTTTTTTGTATGCATGATTACTCTTTAACGGTTTATGATATTGACTTGAAATTTGTTACATGTATGTATTATAACGAGATCTGAAACTAAATTATATTTTGATCTTATTCCATTGAAGGCTCAACCAGCAAATTTGTTTTATAATTTAAATGTTATACGATTATTTTGTTTTATTGTTATTTTATTAATGCTTTTAAAATGCTAATCGATTATATTAGAGTTGCAGAAAACACTATCTGGTTGCCTGCAACTGAACTGTTTTATAAATTTATCATCGAAACGTTTTTACAGCAAAATTATAAAATATCTTATAAAGCAGTTAAGAAATTGTTTTGGAAACATTTCCGTGACTAAGCTATAAAACATTTCAGCTTATACAACTAAATAATTTTATAGCACTTTTTTAGTAACGTTCGGCAGTATTTTCAGCACCGTTATAAATATATGTTAAAATTGTTTCCTATTATCTTATAAAACAGTCATATTAAAGCATTATCTGGAACAGTTTTGCTATTGAAAGTAAATTGTTATTCCAGAGTCTGCTACATAATTATTATATAGTGTTGCAATCTATTGCAATATGGCAACGGCAATAAAGTAGTTACAAAATAAAATTTTATTAAGAGTTTTTTGATTGGCATTACAAATTTTACGTAAAAAAAGTTTTAGCCAATTTGACCAAATATTTTTTCACTTGTTCAAAATCATGAATTCAGAAATTTTTTAACTTTACCGCTTGTACATTTTTTGAGCTGTATTTCGGAAACTAGAAGTGGGATCGAGTTGGGCCCATGAGAACTCTTAATCACAAAGTCGAATTCTACAACAATCACCAATTTTAGTAGCTTAAACTGAATTAAAAAGAAACCCCTGAGCTATTTTTAACCTCATTAATAATTCAAAAGTTACTAATGTTGATAAATAGTAAATTAAAAACGTATTAAACTAATAGTGTACCAGCACCCAGCATGTAATTAAGAGGTGCACATATTTATTAAAAAAGTGAAAGTTTTCCCAATTTTAGTAGCTTGAACCTACTTAAGATGAAGAAACTCTTAAGTTATTTTTAATCTCTAATTACTAATTTTAAGCTGCAAATGTAAATAATAATTATAGACATTCCTATAACCTGTCAACAAACAAGACTCATAGATCAACCCAACCTTTCTATGTATTACACAGCCCACTAACACAACCTAACCTAATCTAGCTGTCATTGTCATTCTTATATTTATTTTTTCATTTAATTTAGGAGTGAAATTATCTTACCGTATCTGACTTGCTTTAATTAATTACTGGACATTTTTCAAGCACTAGGGAGATTACTAGTGAAAATTTCCACAAAATGAGCAAGGGTGTTAAAATGAAAACTCAACATGCAATTTAACGGTAATAGTTACAATAAATTATAGTTTTTATCAAAATGTTTGTGATTCTGGCTACAGTTATTTTTCTTCACTTATAACAAAAACAAAATAACCCTTTTTTGAAAAAAAAAAAATGTATTGGTTCATTTAAAATCACAAGTCCGTCACCTCTAAGACACATTATTTTATTTTATAGTTTTGTAGGAATCGCCTATAGTTTAATTATTTTAAATTGCTTGTTATTAACACAAAAGTGTTTTATAGAGGGGAAACCATTTCATGAGACCAGCATTCGAGGTCGTAAATATGACAAAACATGAAAAGTTTAAAAATCACATCTTTATTAATATTTATGGCAGTTAATATGTGCTAATTATAAAGGTGTGATGATTAAAACAAATTGGCATTAAATTTAATTACAAAAAAAAAAAAATAATAAAATGTGAAATCAATTTTTACAGAATTCCAAAAATTATTAGAAACCTTCAGTAAACATGAGGGGCACTTAAAATTCATCAAAAACACATGGCATGATTCGCATCCTTCGCATCAAAAATTGCTGGCTGTATGGGTCAACATGTCTCTAAAATAATTATTAAGTTCTTATCCACTATTCAATAAAATCACTGAAAGCTTGACATAAATAGAGATCAGCATATTATATATTTGTAAGTATATGTATGCGACTTTTTGAATACATTTAAGAAATCGTTTTATTTTATTGGTGTTTTATAGCAATAATAAACAGTGAAGTATGTGCTTTATAATGCAATTAAATGAAGCTTCAATAAAACTTTTATAGTGGCGGTACCAAATTTTCTGCCGAAATGTTTATACAGTTATTCTGTAATGGTTACAATAGGCTTTATAAAATGTCAACAGTGACTGAATTATTTTATAAGATGGCGCCAATTTTACATTTATAGCTGTCGTATAACGTTTTTAAAGTGTTTCTGAGAGTAATATTATTTTTTACCATTAATTATTTTTATTTATTTGCTTTTATCATGATTAGAGAATATTATTTAGGTATTATGCAAATCACAACTTACACACTTTTTTATTTATTATGAAAATACCTACTTTCTGTATATTGTTGTAGGGCAATAATGAGTGTTTTAAAGTATTTACCTAACTAGTATATTAGCGTGCCCAGATTAGGGCAACAATGTACAGAAAGTAGGTATTTTCATAATAAATAAAAAAGTGTGTAAGTTGTGATTTGCATAATACCTAAATAATATTCTCTAATCCTAGTAATATTATTATATCAAATTTGTGTCGAAAACATTTCTGCAACTTTTATAAAATACCAAATTGCTAGTTGGGGGTAAATGGGGGTAAATTAGTAAAAGAAGCAAATAAAAGTCCACAATATTGGGATTTAGTGTGTCTACAAGAAGCCAAGATTTCAAAACATTTTTGGGATTAGCCACTCCCATTACCACCCTCACCCCATTATTAAAGGTTGTAAAAAATAATATTGTGATTTAATGTGTGTACAAAAACCAAAAATCTCAAAAATTTTTTTACCATTGCTATCCCACTACTGATGTGGCTTATCGTTTTATGTATTTTTGAGGTATTCTATTAAAGTTCTACGAATAATTACCCAGGTTTACAAAAAAAAAAAAATGTCTGACCAACGGAATCCCATTACCATACCCCGAGGGGGCAACCGCTGGCGAAATTTTGTACACCTAATACCTATTCTAGAAAAATACCCTTTGTTTCCCCTTTAATTCCTTGTAATTCCCCTAATTCCCCAAATATCTTTATTTTCTCCTAATACCTTAATATTTTCTAGATTATCTCGGGAACGGTGCACTTTTTGATAAAAATACCTATATACAAAATTGTTCCTTATAAAATTCTCTATCAAAAATGTCTCTACACTTTTTTTCTAAAATTAATAGTACCGTGGAAAATAAGGCGCACACATAAGGGTTGGTTCCGGTCAACACAATAAATTGTAATCTTTACTATAATCTACTTTAAAGTTCAATACTTAACGCTAAAGCAGTAGCTACTAAAGTCCGCCTAAAATTATAATAAATTCCTCTCACCCCTATAAAATAACGCGATTTTTTATGAAGCGAGAATATTGTATAGCGGGTCGCTCAGCCGATAGGGACACTGTTGTAACGTTTGTAAAATACCCGGTTATTGCGTAAAATCCCTCACATTGGCAGCCCTGAACAGTAACAACGTTTACAGCAAGCTCTAAAATAATGCAGTGACCTTGGGTCGTCTGAGATGTAGTGGGAGAAATTGAAATTTTTTACATTGTGGTGGTGTATAGATATTTATACTTTTTTCGCGTAAAGACAGTTTTGGAAATAGCCATACGGATATTCAGCGAATTATATGACCTGCGCTGATTACATTTGCGTCTCATTTACCAAAGTACTATTAATTTTAGGAAAGAAGTTTAGAGAGGTTTTTTATAGAGAATTTTATAAGGAATAATTCTGTATATAGGTTTTTTTTATGAAAAAATGCACCGTTCCAGAAATAATCTAGAAAATTTCAAAATGGGGGTGGAAACGACGTCCTCTAGGGGATGACGCACGCAATTTTTGACACTTTATGAATTTTGTCCAATATATTACAATTTTAACTGTTATATTACTGAAGTATTACAAGACATCGTGCAAAGTTTTAATAATGAAAAAGCTAGTCATGGAGAAATTGTAGACATAGGAGAGTGATTTGTTCTAGCTTTATACAACTCTACCTCCGCAGAAAAAAATCTAGATGTATACAGATTCATGACTTTTAACAAACTTGTTGGTAAAGCGAACAATACTGTAATATTATCAAAACTACCAACTTCTGCTGCTGCTCGGCAACACTCACGTTTTTACCAAATTCAAACATGGAAAAACGTTGCGCTAGAAGCTACTGCTTGGGGATGGAAAAAAGTTGACAACAAATGAACCGGCTCCCGAATCTGTTATAACACTAATTTCTTGTTCATGCAAATTAGGGTGCGAAAACAGGTGCAGTTGTAGAAGAGCAGGCTTACGTTGCTCTACAATGTGTTATCATTACCACGGACAAGCATGCATGAATGTCGAATTTATGGAAGACGATGAAGATTAATTAACGTAATTAATTAGTGGATTCGGCCTACAGGGGACACCACACTCCAACGACTTTACCTCTAGGGTGGCGTGGAAACAAGTACAATATACAATATTCTCGCTTCTTTAAAAATCGCGTTATTTTATAGAGGTGAGAGGGTGGAAGTGGTACATTTATTATAATTTTAGGTCGAGTTTAGTAGCTACTGCTTTAGCGTTAAGCACTGAACTTTAAAGTGGATTATAGTAAAGATTATAATTTATTGTGTTGACCGGAACCAACCCTTATGTGTGCACCTTATTTTCCACTGTACTATTAATTTTAGGAAAAAAAGTGTAGAGACGTTTTTTATAGAGAATTTTATAAGGAATAATTGATCAAAAAGTGCAACGTTCCCGAGATAATCTAGGAAACTTCAAAATGGGGGTGGAAACGGCGTCCTAGGGGTTGAAGCACACTATTTAGGGGTGGAAACTTTCCGGTTTAGTAATTCTTATGCTATCCTTAACATTTCTACCAATTTTCAAAACTTTATGAATTTTGTCCGATATAAATCGTTATATTACTGAACTAGAAGTCTATAGTATCATCGGTAGTTTAATTTAATTAAATATTTTTTCTTTACTAGATATTTTTAGCGTTAATTTTGGCGCTAATCTTTTTACAACATTAACGTCCTTTATATAAGAATTGGTATGTAATTCTTCAAGATAAACATTCCATTTCAATATTTTTACGCTCTAATTTCCTCCTAATACCTTTTATTTCCTCTTAATTCCCTTCTAATACCTCGTAATAATATTTATTTCCTCCAAATTCCCCTGTAATTCCCTTAATACCTAATAATTCCTTCCGAAATACCTTCAATTCCTTCCTAATTCCTTCCTAATTCCTCCGATTTGTACACTATTTCCCCTCAGCGGTTGCCCCCTCGCCATACCCCGAAGGTTTTTGACGTGCTGAACACGATGCCGTAGTCCGTTTTGCGCCATCACGTCAGGATTTCGAGAAAACCTAACCTAAAAGTGCTAAAAATACCTTTTTCGTTCATGCACAAATTAATTCACTCAATATTTTGGGCTGAATTTTGTTACACGGGGGTTTTTGGGGTCGCTGATTACGAATCTGAAGTCAGAATTTAACAATTTCTAAATCCAAGATGGCGGATCCAATATGGCACAAATTCATCAAAATTTGAAGATTGTGGCCCAAAACTTATTAGTCGGGGTCACTTGAGTGAATTAATTTGTGCATGAACGAAGGCGAAAAAGGTATTTTTAGCACATTTCGGTTAAGTTTTCTCGAAATCCTGATGTGATGGCGTAAAATGCACTAAGGCATTGTGTTCAACACGTCAAAAACCTTCGGGGTACGGTAATGGAATCCCATTGGTCTGACATTTTTTTTTTGTAAACCTGTGTTATTTCCACTTAGTACAGTGCAAATATAGTATCAAAATTTGTTTTGTTGTAAGAGACTTTTGGATAGGAAATCTTGATGTGGAAGAAGTGATTCTTTCAGTAGCGGTTTTTTTATTTTTGCTTTAATTAAGAAAGCATATGGTATACAAGAGTGAACTTTGTTCAATAAATTCTTAACCAAGCAAGGCCCTTCCTTCTTATTAAAAAATTAACACAACAAAAGAAGCAAAACAACCAATCATTTCAATCCATTTTCAAATGACCAATGACGTGGTGAAAAATAATAAATGGGATCATGGGAAAGAAGAAAATACCACCCAATATGTCTTGATTGGAACTTTTCTTTATGCACTAAATGCCAATACAAAATTTTGTAGCTTTCGAATGTTACAGCGGATATAAGAAAAAGTTTGTATAGCAAATACCTATTATTTTGATGAAGTCTACGTTTGAAGTAAAAGAAACTGGCACACCTTATATACTTATGATTTAACTTATTCTTAAAGATTATTGTTCGACGAAAAATTGAAATATGCACAGGCAATTGATTCTTGAATTTCTTCAAAGAAAATGTTTTTATTTTCTATTGCAGTTGCACTTATTCAAATTGTATTCTTGCAGGACTATATGTAACTGTACATTAACATTAATATACTTATTTATTAGCTAATGTTTGTGGTTATGCTTGTTTGGAACCATCATATTTTTCTCACCGTCTACGTTACCAGCCTGTAATTTCTCCTGCTCTTTTTTCGTACCTTCCCACCACTATCGCACATTCCCATTATCTTCTACCTTTCCATCAACTTTCCTTATTAATCCAACTTCTTCCCTTATTTTCCTACCCTTTTCCCATAACTTCCCTCATACAAAAATGTTTCCTCTCTTTCCCATCATCTGACATTCCGACAATTTTCCACTTTCTTTTCCAGCCACTGTACATTTGACACAATGTGTAGTTTTTATTAGTTTTTTAATACCAGTAACATTAATTTCAGAATATAAATCAGGACAAAACGGATTTGAAATTAATCGTTTTCCGACCAGCTACCCAGATGGATGTTCTGGTAAAAGTTTACGCTGAAAACGTCGAACATTATAAGTCATTGAAGGTAAAATTAACTAGAGAAGCTGGGTCGTCAGTTGTAGTTCACACAGCGAAAGTAGACACGTCTTCAATGAAGTTGACAAAAGAGATTAACCCTGGGGTGCTGCTGCACATTCCGTCGCTACCGATTGATAACAGGTCTTACTCAATCCAACTAGAAACTAATTTAGTACAGAATACTATGTGGAAACCTCATGTGTATAATTTTATTGCTAATACCTCTTTCAAGTTTATAGAGTTGAATTTTAATGTGAAAAGTAGTATATCTGAGCAACCCATAAAGCAAACTTCGATTTGGAGTCTAATTTTTATTTTCAGTGTATTATTTGCTGTTTACAATATCGAACTGATAGCTAACATATTAAGGGACAAATTTAATTTTAATATTAGCGCCATTACCAATTTGATTCCAATTCCTAGTGCAAATCAGAAAAACACCAATGATTATTATGATAATGCCCAAATAGACCAAATTGTCCAAAGTATTAATAATGTTAAGAGAAAACCGAAACCGAAGAAAGCTTAATATTTTTTAGCCAAGTACTAACGATATTATTCGTACGTTGTTAGTAAATCATATTATTTGTTCTTTGTAGCCACGAATATTATCTGTTTTCACTTTGTTATGTAAATGAACTTGTTTTGTTAAATCTTGTGTTTTATTTCGCAAAATCCCTCTCACTTAAGCTCGTAGGAAGTAAGTGTTTATGACTAATGTAATATTTTTTCAAACTCCTCTATACATTTCCTTAAATATATAAGGAATAAAAAACCGGACTGCAACCAACAGCTACTCTCCGGACTAATACCCCGCCGAGCGCTGGATTACAAATTACAAGCTTGGCCACGTTAAGTGCAATAACTATGTATTGCCACAAAACGCTAAAAGCTCAATAAAACCAAAGCAATGATTTGCACTAAAAAATATAATTACTCTAATTTAAATGTAAATAATGTTAATATAGTCTTTGGTAAAAATAAATTAGAAGTGATAACAGAATTAAAATATTTAGGCTTCATGATTAGTAATGATTTAAGTTTAAAAAAACATTTCATATATGTACAGAAGAAAATATCGAAAAAACTGTTTTTCTTATCCAGAATTTCCAAATATTTAACAATAGCAACAAGCATAACAGTTTTAAAACAATAATACAGCCTTTTCAAGCCTGCCTTTTTGTCTTATTAATTTTGAATATTTTTTTAATAATATTTAGTTTTTTTTTGTTTAATAATGTTAATTTATAACTCCGGTAATTTTAATTTAATCACTCGCGTATTAACCTGGCACAAGCCCCTATTTCGCATGCGTGAGGATAATGGCAGAGTCTGGAAATAAGAACCGAGTTGAATAGATGCTAGCAGGACCCGCTGTTAAAAACACTCTTGTGCTAAATTTCGCTCTTTTAAATAATATATAAAATAATTTCTCTAATACTCAGTAAAGTGAACTAAGGTAAACCAAAGTGATAGCGATAAACCCAGCTACAGCCCACAGAAACCACGAGGCCTGGAAGCATTTTCGAACCTCCCAACATCCAGTTTCCAGGTAAGTGCCAGGTCCCACCGCTAACTTTGGCCCTTAATGAATCATTTTTCACTTCGATTATTGTATGAGTATCAGAGCTGGGCAAATACTTTGAAAAAGTATTTAAATATTAAATACTAAATACTTTCAGAAAATTGAAAGTATTTAAATATTAAGTATTTTCAAAAGATAAAAGTATTTAAATAATAAATAACAAAAGTAATTAAATAGTTTAAACTTAGTATTTAAATACTTTCTGAATATTTAAATACTTTGATAACACTGAAATATTTTGAAGCACAGTTAAGTGTAATAAAAATAGCCTTTAATGGCTAAACTTCGCCAAATTGTATTTTCTATTTTTGTAGAAATCAATAAAGACTTAATATTATCATTATCATTATTATTACTATATTAAATACTATTTGACTATTTGAGGTGTCAACATTTTAGGTTTCATGACTTTCATGAACTTCTACAACACTATTTTAATATCTATACTTAATCAGTTCTAGTTGGGTACTGAACTTTTACTTATCCGTAGAGCTAGACCTTTGCGTCTTCTGCACATACCCAAATAAAGCACAGAGACTATGGTATTAGTTCAACTGTTCTCTGTCACAATCACAACATATACATGCAGAGTGAGAGGGAAACATGCGTTTATTTTCGGTTTATTATAAATATTTAAAAAATCATAAATGGTATAATCCTTAAAATAGTTTCAAATACTCCCCATTGCTCTAAGGAATACAACCATATACAGTGTTTATCATAAACTTTGTATATAGTTAAATGCCATACTTTAATAATGAAATCAGGAACTATTTTCATTGACAAACTATGATATTCAACTACAACAGGAATTTACAATAAAAAAAATATATAGTTGTATTCGTTAGAACAATAGCAATTATTTAAAACAGTTTTAAAGATTATAGTATATTTGGTTATTTAATGATTTATAATAAACCGAAAATAAACGCATATTTCCCTCTCACTCTACAAAAGCCTAGCCTTAACAGTTAACACTTACTATCTATGTCTGCTCTCAACCAACTTTCTGGGAATTAAGACGTGAATGACTGAAGACTGAATGATGCAATGTGTTTATTAACTACATAGTATGGTACATGTCTTGATTCTTGACGAGTATCTGCCTGTCTCCCTGGTGTATTTGATTATATTTGTTGTATTTATTTAAATACTTTTGAGATTCAAATACTTCTGAAAGTATTTAAATACTGTCAGAAAATGATTTAAATACTTTTTTAGAAGTATTTAAATACTTCTCAGTTATTTAAATAGTTTAAGTATTTATAAATACTTTAGGATCATTTTCACAAATACTAAGTAGTAAATATTTCAGATAAAGTATTTGCAAGTATAAATACAAATACTTGTTGCAAGAAGTATTTAAATACTTGGTATTTAAATACTTTCTAGTATTTAAATACTTATGAGGTATTTGTAAGTACATATTTGCCCAGCTCTGATGAGTATCCTAAATTTTCTTAATAACAACAGCATTGCTGTATTACACAAACTGCAGAATAGAGGAATGCAAATTATATTAAGATACAACAGAATTACACCTATTAGAACAATGTTAAATATACTAGACTGGTTAAGTGTGAAACAACACAATATTTTACCTTAATTTTTATATATATAGAATTTTAAATGATTTACTCCCTGCTTATTTCAACAAATATATTACTTTTATCTAACTCCGTTATGAAATGTCACATTTTTCATAACTGTCAGTTTCATTACATAACTAGTTATGTAATGAATTTTTACATAACTGATTATTAAACCCATTTGTTGACACAATTTTCAAATTTCTTATATACTTCTTCATTCCTGCTTTTTGATTTACCAGGTATTATTGAATTTATTAAATTAGCCAATTGTTCTATATCAGATGGAATATACATATCTGAATCAAATATTTTCGACTTAATTTGCTTCAAAAATTTCAGCAGATTGACAAGTAAAGTTTGTTTATATATATATATGTCAATCCATACTAACGCTTAGGTAAAGCAATAAACACAGAATTTATTTGTAAGGCTACAAGCATACCCAAGGAACAATTTTAGTTTCTTAAATGTATACAAGGGTGCTATAAAACTATTTATAAAATGCCTTGAAAAATCTATTTTGCTGTAACAATATCCTTAATACCATCATAAAGCGACTTGTAGACTAAAAGGGCCCACCCTTATGAAGGTTGTTAAGGCCTTTTTAAATTCCATCATAAAACTTAGTGAGGCATAGTGCTGCTCTTGAAAACCTTGTTCGGGCCTTTTTAAAACCTTCCTTAAAACTGGTTTTTAAAACTCTTATAAGTCCATATTAGAACTGAGAAGCTATAAGAATGTCCACGAAGGAATCCAAATAATTTTATTATTGCATTTATTTTTTCTAAACTGATTTAAGCAAACACACCATCAGACATGGAATTTGAAATTTATAAAGCGTAGAGTGGTACTATAACCTCTCTAAGGCCGATTTAAAAGGTAATAAAAAGACATCAGGTATGACAAAAAATTAAAACCAAAACAAGGGCCCCCTCAGAAATAATAATGATTTTAATATCCATACAAAATTTGCATAGACACGTAATCAGCAAATTTAAAAAAATGGGTTGCTTCCCGGTTCCCACGGTAATTTTCAGTCGTTTCTTTTAATTCTACCTTAATTTGCTAAAGAAAAAGTGATAATTATTGATAATTATAATTGTGAGATTGTTGAATATTTTTATATAACAAGAAAAACATGGCCCGCCAACTAAAAACCTAATTGTCATTTTACAGTCCTCTCATTAAACTATATTTCTAATAATGGTAATGACCTAGAACATTTACTCTAAATGAAGTCCTTTTAGTCTTTTTGTATACTATCATAAATAATCCCTTCCTTACAAAAATGCAAATGCTCTTGGCGAAGATCACATGGACTTGATAAAAGCTGTAATAAAACGTTTGGGACGTTGACATTTGATACAAAAAACTTAAAACTTAACCTCAAAATAATTTGTATGTGTGTGTGTTTTAACAGTCCTTTTAAAATGGCCACTCTTTTTTATTTTCTTCCACCTTTCCAAAAAAGACTTAATTACAGTGGCGGTCTGGCCAGGTCGGCTAGTCGGCAAATGCCGACTGGGCCCTAGGGCCGCGTCTAACGAGGGTCCAGTTTGGGACGAAAAATTTTTTTTTTCGGATTTCTCTCCGCTTATTAAAAAAAATTTGGGACGGCAAAGATATTCAAATCGCTGACGAACTGAGTTTCAATGTTTATTGTAAAATGTCGACTAAGCCCTAGACACCCAGACCGCCACTGCTTAATTACACATCAGTAAGTCGTGGAATGCTTAATTAACACACACACACACACACACACATGCTTCAACGACACTTCAGGCAGACATATTGTTTATTATTTTTATAATAAATGTTTTAATGAGGTTTTGGAAAGTGTTTTATGGAATTAAAATTTGCCTTTTAGATTTATAGAGGCCTTTTTTTCTTCATAACGGTTTCATCACAACATTTATCAAGGATGTTTTAAGAGTCTAGTTTTGTAATGGCCTTTAATAGCTATTTTCTTTCGTACTGAACAAACTGAACACGATCAGTAAGCAACCAATAGAGATCGAGGATTTCAAATATGCCTCGATTTGATTGGCTGTTTAGTGATTGCAATCAGTTTGCTCAGCACGAAAGAAAACAGCTAATAAGTACTAATAGGCATTGACAATGTCTAGTTTTAAAAAGGATTTAAAATGCATTTATTACAAATATGTTAAAACCATAAAGAATAATTTAAAGCCTCTTTAAATGGAATTTAAGACGTTCATAAAACTAATTAGCTTTATGGAGAGTTTTATGTAGGTTATGATAAACCCATTACAAATACATATTATCCTATGTATCCTAGAAGCAAATTAGCTTTATAATTAGGTCTTACAGAATGCTTTAAAACTTACCATATAAGAGCAAGTATACTTGAAGCCTAAAAGGCCTTAACTACATCAATAAAGCACAAGACTATTTCCTAACCCTGACAAACCTTTCTTAAAACCTCCTCAAGTCCAAATGACTTTTAAATTGTTCCTTAGGATAGCTATGTTTGATACGCAAAATAGTATTCAAAATAAATTGCCATTTCTTTTCCATTTTAAAGGAGATCAGATAAAATTTTGTGCTTAATTCGTTATGAAAAGTAGTTTTATTTGACTCAATGTAATTTGCAAAACTTGTTAGCTTAGCGCTCGTTTTGGCAAAGTTAGTCTTTTATAATTGATTATGTAAATAACTATTAATAATCAAGTACATAATCACTTAACTAGATTAAATAGTCATTTATACATTGGAAGGAAAAATGTACCAAACATATGTGCACATTGTTTTCTGATGGGTGTTGAGAATACAATATGTTATCGAATGAAGTCAAAGAAAGTACTAACTTGATTGCATTTAACACATTCACTGCCGGAGCTCATTAGTGACGATTGATCATGTGCCACCTATTTTCTTTTGCAATTTGTTAATTTAATGTTTGTATTAGCTAGTGATTAGCTAGTGGACACTACTAGGTTCAAATTTTCCAAATTTTTTGCTAAAAAACAAAATTAGTGTTTTTTTGTTTTTTTTTTGTTTAATTAATTGCAATTTAGTGCAACCCTGTATTAGGTATATAGAAGAACGCCTCTCGGGTGGTCACGCCGTTTTTATCAAAATCGGGTAAACGCCCCTGAGGCGGTGCCGGCAGTGAATGTGTTTTAAACAAAAGTTATTGGAACACCTTAAAAGTTAATAACATGGCACCCATACACATTATTATTTCCACATTGTTATTTTTATTATTTTATTCTCTTTCTCAAAATTTCTACTAGTTTTTATCTTTTGGTAGTGCTTTTAAATGAAGATATAAATCGTTATATATTGTAGAATGTAGAATGCATCGAAGATATGTATTAGGTTTGTACTATTTCAATAAAGAATATTATTATTTTTATTTAAAAATGTTACCTCAAGTTCCAAGAGTGTATCAATGTGAATAGGACCGCGCACCAAATGCATGGGTAATTTGTTGTTG
The DNA here is from genome assembly GCA_936432065.2 of Rutpela maculata. Taxonomy (NCBI): domain Eukaryota; kingdom Metazoa; phylum Arthropoda; class Insecta; order Coleoptera; family Cerambycidae; genus Rutpela; species Rutpela maculata. Next base: position 62,015,438 of record OW386294.2, read on the forward strand.
ACAGAATCATTGCAAATTCAAGGCATAGAATCCTTAGGTCATTCTCAATGAAAACTGTTATGGATAAAGTTCCAAAATGTCTTTATTTTAAAAATACAGCAGGTCGAACCTCCAAAATTCAAAATTTTAAAAACCCGATTTTACGTATTCTTTATCGAAACGGTAAGTACTTTTAATATTTAATTTGCTTTAAGAATATAATACTGATGTATAGTGTAACATAGGAAAATACATTATTCTATTATTCATATAAACAAATAAAAGATTATTACGCAAATAAGAATCCTATTTTTATTCCAGTGGAAATCAACAAAACAAACAAAATACAAACGAGATCGTATGATTCGTTTTCCTGATAATATATTTATAAAAATTACTAAAAATTATAAAAGTTTGCGTGCATAATAGAAAAAAATGTATTTTTGTTGGATCTCAGAAAATAAATATACCTTTTTCCTTTTGTTTTAATGATTCTAGGCCACAAAAGTTCTTTAGCTTAAAAAATGTGATTTCGGCATTTTAAAGTAAAATTGACATTTTTATTGCATAATATTTAAAAAACACTGGACAAATTCACGTCACGTTGCTACAGTAATAAAAATAAAGCATAATAATATCATTTAATTTATACATTTATTTACATAAGTACACAATATATTATTCATGTAACTGCTTCATATAAATCAATACAAGTCTGTTTCGATAAAAAATAAGTAAAATCTTGTTTTTAAAATTTTGAATTTTGGAGCTTCGACTTACTGTATTTTTAAAATAAAGACATTTTGGAACTTTATGCATAATAGTTTTCATTGAGAATGACCTAAGGATTCTATGTCTTGAATTTGCAACGATTCCGTCGACAACAAATTACCCATGCATTTGGTGCGGAGTTCTTTAGTTACCAAGATACTTACTATGTCTTTACAAGGGACACAATAGAATAGAATTTATTCGTCAGTTCAAGTTTGAGGTTTTACAAAGCACAAACTTATAAGAGTTATAGTTTGTAAGTTATGAGCAAAAACCTTCAAGATTTAATTTTTAATAAGCGATTATTCAAGAAATAAGTTCGCTTTTAGTGGAAGGGTTACTGAAAATGTGACAGAATTAACGTGACAAATTTTTTTTATTGTAAAATAAAATAAAAGTTATATTTATCTTTTAATTCCTCCTCTAGTGGCAAACCGATGAACAGAATCATTTTTAAAGACCTATCTCTATTATACCTATTATCGCAAAAATATTTGAGATCGTTCTTAAAAATAGACTGCTAGAATACTTCGAAAAAAACAATTTACTAACTGATGCCCAATTCGGCTATAGACAGAAGAGATCCACTATTGACGCAATCTGTGAAATGTACGGAAATATTATAGAAGTTTTTGAGAAATGTGAACTGTGTTCTGCAAAATTTTATGACATGTCTAAAGCATTTGATACAGTTAACCATGGTGTTCTAATACAAAAATTTAATGATAAAGTATCAAAACTTTCTAGTGTTGATTACGGAGTGCCACAGGGGTCAGTTCTGGGTCTTGTGCTGTTTATAATATACATTAATGATATATCATTCTATTGTGCTGCTGAAGTGTCTCCAATAATGTATGCTGATGGCATGACATTTTTGCTAAGCAACGAGCTGTTTTCCAACCTGTGCACTAAGGAAGAAGAAGCTGATAATTTAATAAAAAACTGGACAAGGAGTAATTATCTTACCATAAATAATGGCAAAACAAAAACTCTAAATTTTACAGTGAAAAAAAGGGAAATAAATAACGAACCTATTGAACTCCTCGGTGTGCATTTGGATAATTCTTTGAACTTTCAATTCCAAATTCAGAGTTTATCAAAAAGGTTGTCGACTTGTATTTATATAATAAGACAATTCAGCAACAAAATCACAGCAGATTGCTTAAGAATAGCCTATTTTTCCATTTTTCACAGCATAATGACGTATGGAGTGATAGTATAATGACTCAAGCTAAATATGATGACCACTGTAAACCCCTTTTTAAAAGTCTCCATATATTAACACTGCCGTCATGTTATATGAATGCTTGTGTCATATTAAAAAGTAACAAAATCACCAAGAAGGAGGACATACATAACCATGACACTAGGACAAAAACAAATTTAAGATTGCCCAAATATAGACTAAGTAAATCTCAGAATTCCTACCTATATCCATCAATTAAATTTTTTAATGTGTTACCTAAAGATTTACAAAATCTTGATATGAGTGTAAACACGTTTAAGCTAAAAATAAAAAATATCCTTTTACAGAATGCCTTCTACTCATATGACGAATATTTTGAATATTTCGGCTCCTTGCCCAATTTATCGTCTGTCTAATTAGATTCATTATATTTAACGTTATATTTTAGCATTTTTGCATTAATTGTTTATTCTGTGTTTTTGACAAATGTTACATTTTACGTTTTTTCCTCTACTTGAGGTACTAGTTTTTATGACTACTACTTACTTTATATTGTGTTATCGTGACTCTGTTTTTTTTATACTTGTTTTTAAATTAAGTCGTTAGTTTTTTTATCTCTGACATTATATATATGTATAGCATGAATAAAATTCTATTCTATTCTATTTTATTCTAAAATATGAGGTAGTGAGGAGTGGCAAACGAACATATTTGTTCAAAAGGAGGCGTCCTGAGAAAAAAATTACGGGTACTTTTAGTGTTATTTTGTTCCAAACTATATGTGCTTCCGAACTATTACCATGTTCCAGGGACACTGTAGGTATATTAAATACTCGAGAAATTTCGCAGATTCAGGATATTTAACCCTGCCATGAGGTACGGGGTGTGTACCTCTCCTAAAGATGTGGTTTGTGCTCCGAGGTACATATGCTGTGCCACACGTATTACTATCGTTTTATTTAGTGAGACACAGCCTATGGCTCTCAAATGCCTATATTATCTACAGAAGCTAATTATGCATGGCACAGTGGACTTTGACGCCATAAAAACCCCTCCAAAATTATTTTTGGTTCACATTTTTTTGTCATATTTTTGTATCATGAGCTATTATTTTTTGTATAAAGCCTACACGCACTCTTCATTATTGGAAATTATGCGGATAATATGGGTTGAAAGGAAAATTTATAACAAAAGTGATTTATTGAAATAAAAGATTTATTGTCAATACAAATAAAAACAAGAAACTACAAGAACAGTTACATTCAAAATGCATTCTAAATACTGTGAATTGGAATAAAAAATCATTATATCATGCTAAATAACTTTTATGTGAGTGAAAACAACACTTCACACAGTAGGGCTTCTTGTAAGTAGAGCAAAGGCGGAACATATGTAAGCTTCTGTGCAGTGAGGTACTAAGCTTGCCATATTTTTTTGCAAAAATATGGAAAACAATAACGGCTATGATAATTTTGCAAACATTCCTCTAATGTACGCATAAAATTATGCTGAAATCCCTGCAAAATAAAATTTGGCATGAGGGGACCACAGTTTTTCTTCTCATGGCGGCAGTCAACACGTGTTAAGAGTTGTTTCAGCTAAAATTCTATAGGTACAGCACAAAGCAGGAAAGAAATTGGCAGGTAAACCCTCATTTAGAAACTAAATTGATACAGATAAAAAATATTCCACGTGTGGGCGTGGGTTTGTTTTCTATTACTTTCGATATTTATATGATTTTTACTTTCTATTTTAATTGAGGAGAAAAAAGAAAAACGTTTTTTTCTAAATTATTCAACGTTTTGGATCCCAAATAAACTGTAACCAAGCAGATGTGATTTGAATTCGAATTTTCAAGAATGTGGCGACGGTATTGGAGTTTCAGATTCTTAAAATTTAGTTTCTGTAATACTTTCCTCTAAGGCATAGTCTACCAATCTTGCCTCTAAGGAATCTATTGTTTTGCTAGTCGCCACAGAGACGGCGCAAGATTACCGATTGGCAATGAAATTGTTGATTTTGCAGTTTCCTGTAACGCATCTTATAAAATATCGACTGGATTTGACACTAGCCGGATAGAGGGCACTACATACTCCATTAGCTGGTATTTGTGAACAAAAATTGTAACATCATTTTATTTATTTTAATATATAAAACTAATTGAAATGATGTCATACCAGTAGAGAAACTTTCGAATTTTAAATCGCTCTCCATCAACGGATGAATCAAACCAAACCATTCCCAATGAAATACGAACTAAAGAATATGTTGGCAATAAAACTATATAGGTATATACACCCTTGTTTTTCACCGAATTCATAAAATTTAAAAAGGAGGAGGTTCTCAATTCGACCAGTTTGTTTTTTTTTCGAGAGGTAAACTGCTGGGGTATTTTGGTGTACAGCTTCCGGGTATTACTAGGTTTTCTTAGGTATTATTGGGTATATCAGAGGTATCACTAGGTATTATGAGGAATTATTAAAATATTGCTCGGTATTACTAGGTATTATTCTGTAATACCAGGTATTCTTCAGTATTCCCACATAACACAGTTATACCTAGGTATACAAAGTATGATCATAGTACAAATCTAAAGTAGGTACGTACTCATGCAAAGTACCTATATATATGTTATGTATATATATATATATATATATATGAAATCTTATATACATGCTGATGAGAACATAATAAGTTCGAAACCGGTCTATGTCTGGTTAGGAACAGACAAATGATAGTTGGTTACTGATCACGATCAATATATATATATATATATGAAATCTTATATACATGCTGATGAGAACATAATAAGTTCGAAACCGGTCTATGTCTGGTTAGGAACAGACAAATGATAGTTGGTTACTGATCACGATTTGAAGGTGTAATTCAATGCAGGTCGGGGTATTTGCCCGCTGAGTAGTTGTTTCTTTCAAATCCGATTTCATAAACAGTGAGTATAGCCCACTAAGGCTAGAGGTCGCCGCTCTTGGTACTTGCAAAAAGGCAAGTCGCTATACGTCAGTGACATTTGTCCAACGTATAGTAGCATCTGACCATATGAGAGTTTACCTCTCACCGACACTCCATTTGATTCAGTTTGTATAAGACTAGCAAGTTGACCACTATCATTTGTCTGTTCCATGACCTATGGCATACTGATGAGAACATAATAAGTTCGAAACCGGTCTATGTCTAGTTAGGAACAGACAAATGATAGTTGGTTACTGATCACGATTTGAAGGTGTAATTCAATGCAAGTCGGGGTATTTGCCCGCTGAGTAGTTGTTTCTTTCAAATCCGATTTCATAAACAGTGAGTATAGCCCACTAAGGCTAGAGGTCGCCGCTCTTGGTACTTGCAAAAAGGCAAGTCGCTGTACGTCAGTGACATTTGTCCAACGTATAGTAGCATCTGACCATATGAGAGTTTACCTCTCACCGACACTCCCCTATATATATATATATATATATATATATATATATATATATATATATATATATATATATATATATATATATATATATATATATATATATATATATATATATATACATATATATATATACTAAACGTAATTTCTCTCTGAAGCAACCCTCTATACATCCTTATTTTAAAAATAAGGAAATTGACCAGACTACAACAAATTGCAAGTCTGGCGCGTTAAGTGTAATAATCACATATTACTACGAAACGCTGTAATTCGATTTTAGCAAACACCGACCGAAAGACTTATTCCTAAATTAAAGGAACTCTCGTGTCAGCCACTGCACACCACTTGCAGACTGCAGTTTCGAGCTGTTGGCTCTCATCAGTGCAAGGTAGGCATGCAGTGACTGGCAACGAGATTTCGGGTGACATGGTACATGTTCACAATCTTAAGACTGCGACACGCAAAATAAATCGAAGGCGCCATCTCGCGGTCGCTGTTCACTACAATCGAATTGTTTAGCCTGAGATGGGCAGCAAATGTTCAAAAATATGCTTCTAGAAGGCAGAGTACTTACTAAACGTAATTTCTCTCTGAAGCAACCCTCTATACATCTTTATTTTAAAAATAAGGAAATTGACCAGACTACAACAAATTGCAAGTCTGGCGCGTTAGCGATGAGCGCCAACAGCTCGAAACTGCAGTCTGCAAGTGGTGTGCAGTGGCTGACACGAGAGTTCCTTTAATTTAGGAATAAGTCTTTCGGTCGGTGTTTGCTAAAATCGAATTACAGCGTTTCGTAGTAATATGTGATTATTACACTTAACGCGCCAGACTTGCAATTTGTTGTAGTCTGGTCAATTTCCTTATTTTTAAAATAAGGATGTATAGAGGGTTGCTTCAGAGAGAAATTACGTTTAGTAAGTACTCTGCCTTCTAGAAGCATATTTTTGAACATTTGCTGCCCATCTCAGGCTAAACAATTCGATTGTAGTGAACAGCGACCGCGAGATGGCGCCTTCGATTTATTTTGCATGTCGCAGTCTTAAGATTGTGAACATGTACCATGTCACCCGAAATCTCGTTGCCAGTCACTGCATGCCTACCTTGCACTGATGAGAGCCAACAGCTCGAAACTGCAGTCTGCAAGTGGTGTGCAGTGGCTGACACGAGAGTTCCTTTAATTTAGGAATAAGTCTTTCGGTCGGTGTTTGCTAAAATCGAATTACAGCGTTTCGTAGTAATATGTGATTATTACACTTAACGCGCCAGACTTGCAATTTGTTGTAGTCTGGTCAATTTCCTTATTTTTAAAATAAGGATGTATAGAGGGTTGCTTCAGAGAGAAATTACGTTTAGTAAGTACTCTGCCTTCTAGAAGCATATTTTTGAACATTTGCTGCCCATCTCAGGCTAAACAATTCGATTGTAGTGAACAGCGACCGCGAGATGGCGCCTTCGATTTATTTTGCATGTCGCAGTCTTAAGATTGTGAACATGTACCATGTCACCCGAAATCTCGTTGCCAGTCACTGCATGCCTACCTTGCACTGATGAGAGCCAACAGCTCGAAACTGCAGTCTGCAAGTGGTGTGCAGTGGCTGACACGAGAGTTCCTTTAATTTACGAATAAGTCTTTCGGTCGGTGTTTGATAAAATCGAATTACAGCGTTTCGTAGTAATATGTGATTATTACACTTAACGCGCCAGACTTGCAATTTATTGTAGTCTGGTCAATTTCCTTATTTTTAAAATAAGGATGTATAGAGGGTTGCTTCAGAGAGAAATTACGTTTAGTAAGTACTCTGCCTTCTAGAAGCATATTTTTGAACATATATATATATATACATGCATTTAGTACTCATACACCTCCGAATGTTATATGGTTAGGTGGTGTTTGCCTCCGATTTTACGCGTTCGCCTCCGATTTCGGAGGCGGAGACGTTTTGTGTTGTTTTCATCGCGAATGTCTTGATAATTAGTAAATTCATGACTCATTATTATCAATAATGATCAGCTTTATTGGTGCGCATATAAGATTATGACAAAAAGGGAAGAAATAGAGAGACAGAAGCATTTAACGACACTTTTTTTGGAGGCAGAAAATACCTATAAACATATGTAAACATACACCATAGTCCACTACATTTTTTACCAGGTGGCGCTGCTGTTTTATACACTTGATGTATATAGGTATTAAATGCTTCCTTACAATAAAGTAGCGATATCGCCTCCTAAACTTGGCAACATAGTAAAGAGGCATACTATTCCTAAATACATCTATAGATATGGTAACTAAAATTATCTTACTAAAAATATAAATAACTTTTATACACAGAAATAATACTTTCTAGAGATCAATGGGTTTTTAAATTTTTTCAATTTGGGAATAAAAAAACGTTTTTTTTGTTCAGAAACAAATATTTTTGTACCCCTTTATAGCTTAGAACAAATTAAAAAAGGTATTTGTTTAAGGCATTTATTTAACAGGACACGAACATTCCTTAACGTAACTAGTTGCCCTTAATCCACTATTTGTCACTGCTGCTAGCCTTATATAGTAAAAGTAAAAAAAAAATTAGAAGACGATTTTTATTGGGGGGGGGGGGGGGCTAAAAAGCAGAAAATAAAAGAATAATAATAACACAGGTCAACATTCAGTTTAAAAAAATACACAGGACTCTACCTAGGTACCCAGGGGTTTTTGGGGTCACTGATTCCGATGCCGAGGTCGGTTAAGCTCTATCACGTCAGGTTCAAGGACATCTGAAGGTCAAACTAAGAAAAGGTGGTTGAAAAAATCTGAGAAAATTTACACATAGATTTTTGGGGTCGCTGAGTCCGAATTCGGTGTTCGCTTACCCTTAAAAGGCATCCGGAGGTCATTTCAAGGTTAATTTGAGAAAAACGGAGAGGAAGCTGTTAAAAAATCTGAAAAAATTTACATATAGGGTTTTTGGGTCGCTGAGTCTGTATCCGATGCCGGTTGACCTCTATCACGTCAGTTTCAAGGTCACTTGAAGGTCAAACTAAGAAAAGGTGATTGAAAAAATCTGAAAAGATTCACGCATAGGTTTTTGGGATCGGTGAGTCCGAATCCGGTGTTCGTTTACCCTTAAAAGGCATCCGGAGATCATTTCAAGGTTAATTTGAGAAAAACAGAGGAGAAGCTGTCAAAAAATCGGAGGAAACTTATATATAGGTTTTTTGAGTCGCTGAGTCTGCATTCGATGTCGGTTGACCTCTATCACGTCAGTTTCAAGGTCATTTGAAGGTTAAAGTAAGAAAAGGTGGTTGAAAGAATCTGAAAAAATTCACACAGGTTTTTCGGGTCGCTGAGTCCGAATCCATTGTTCCCTTACCCTTAAAAAAAAGAGGCATCCAGAGGTCATTTCAAGGTCATTCTGAGGTCATTTCAAGCCGGCATTCGTCCGCCAGCTTTAGCTGCACATGAAGATTCTTCGGCTATCTCAGTGCAAATATATTTAACTCAATGAATCACCTACCTATTTTCTTCTGTGAAAGGATGGCCTTTAGGTATAGTTGCAGAAGCAGAGCGAACATGCAAGTAAAGAGTACCACGGGCGTTGGCTTCACTCACTTGGAGCTCAATCAGTGCTGGTTTTGCCTATAAGCTGAGTAAACGCCAGCTTAGGGCCTCGCATTTAGGGGGCCTCAGAACTCAGATTTCATACGCAGATATGCACGTTTATTTTATTAGAAGAGAAAGCTTCAACGAAAAACATACCTAGAGCTTAGGGCCTCCGGTTACCTAAAACCGGCCCTGAGCTCAATCCTGTCAGGGTCAAAGTAATTTAATGGTTTCCTGAGTCAGACAAACTGACAAGGAGGCAGACAGACTGTCAGATAGAAACATTTAGTCATTCAGTCAGACAGAATTACTGACAGAAAGGCAGGATGTCAAATAGATGGACAGAGAGAAAATGCAGGCGGATGATAAATACAGACTAACAAGCAAACAAACAGATGTGCAGGTATAAGGGCAGACAGATAAACAGACAATAAGTAGGCAGGTGAGCATTCGTATAAATTTTTTCTAATTTTTTTCACCTCCTATTCTTACTTTAACCTTCAAATGACCTTGAACATGAGGTGATAAAGGTCAACCGACATCGGATTCGGACTCAGAGACCCCCCAAGAGCCTATGTGTGAATTTTTTTAGATTTTTTCAAAAACCTTTTCTTAGGTTGACCTTCAAATGACCTTGAAACTGACGTGATAGAGCTTAACCAACCTCGGCAACCGAATCAGCGACCCCAAAACCCCTGGGTACCTAGGTAGAGTCCGGTGTATTTTTTCAAACTGAATGTTGACCAGTGTAATCTTCCACCTTCCAAAGATATTTTAAAAACCTAGATTATTCTGGAGCAAAAATGTAAATATTTCCCTCTAGCAAGAAATAAAAATGTTTTAAAAAGCATTCGAGACCAAAACTCTAGAATATATTTGTTGGTTAATCATAAATTTTGCTATACTAATTAATGATAGTTTGTTGGAGTCATCTCGAATGCTTTTCAAAAATTTTTCTCTTGCTGGAGGGAAATATTTACATTTTTGCTCCAAAATGATTAAGTTTTGAACATTTTACTTCTTTAAGTATATCATCTCTTTGAAATATTTTATATTATTTTCTGCTTTTCTGCATTCCGTTGGTTCCAAGTTTTCTCCTCGTCAAACATGAATTTGGAGAAATACTCTGTAAGAATGTTGACGTAATACCTCGGATGTTGCTGGCAGTCTTCGTAGAATCCCGGGTAGTACTAGATTGGCGGACTAACTTATTGAAGATAATGAATCTTTGATGATTCAAAGATGTAATTTCTTTTTTCGTTGAGCTCCGGTTGTTGAATATACGGACAACCTCTTCGAGATCTTTTCTTTTATTGACGCATTCCACCGTTTGCACTTTTCCTTTACCAAAGAAAGCTGAAGTGTTATCGCATCCACTGAACATGTGGCCATACAGCTTTTTAAAACTTCCGAGGACTGCAAGTCACGAGAACTGTAATCTTTATTTTTTATTTATCTCTGAGGCCTCTCTTAAGAAACGGATATCTTTATCTTCAGGTGCGAGAGCGATAATCAATGCGAGAAGATCAATATCTTGTCCGAGGATGACCACTGTATCGTTTCCATGAGATTCGTTTAAGGCGGTTTGAACTATGAGTACGTCAACGTCGTCTACAGCAGTAATTGTTTTGATTCCCTCGTTTTTAAATCTCTCCACCAATTGCGAAATAAACCGTTCCTTTTTGTGAGATTTGTTTATCATTTTATTTTGCGTTTCAGTCAGTGGCGTGTTCTCATGAAAAACAATTTCCGGTGAAATGCGTTTCAAAAGACGCTGCTGTCTTTCGATGCTCTTCATACTGCAGGTCAGCATATCCGTCAAACACTACAGTCACTTTTTTGGCCGTAATGTTACGAATAAAGCTGCTTCGGCCATACTACACGATGAATCAAATTGCCGCCATCAACAATGAACTGGCAATCGGAAAAATCTATTGGCCTCTCTCGTACAGCATTGAAAATATCATACAGACGATTTCTTAATTTTCCCTCATTAACCCTTTCTTATTGAAGAGAAGAAGTGGAATTGAAGCAAGCTCAGAGTTGAAATATCACTCCAAATCTTCTTTTGTGTGAACAGTACAGATTATCCTCTAATATAATTGCAAAGAAGGGGAAAATACATAAACTACTTGCGACAAAACCCTCAATATATGCATCTAATAGAGAAAATTCTGCTCAATAAATAAATTCCTGAGCATTTTTCTCGTTAAAGTAACCGGTTTTAAGACATTCGGAGTCAAACTTGGAATAGGATGGATTTTTACTTCTGCGCCCCAAACTACGCCTCTGTTCGGACGCTGTTAGCGCGAAATAGGTGAGGATAAGCTACAAGGTTAATAGTACATTTTTTATGCAGAATTTAACATGACGATTTTTTTATTTCCTATACTTTTTTCTCTTTCGACGAATGGTTTACAAGATAAAAGTGAAAAAACCAGCGTTAAGTCCCCGTAATATGGCCGAAGCAGCTCTATTCATAATCACTACGGACGTTTCACCCCTAAATTGTGGGGGAACTATTCGGGTATCTATTTTCGAACCCTATCTAGATTACGCATCCCAAATATTATTACTTTATGAATTATTTCTTCTAAAATATCTACTTTACGTGGACTAATATGTAACAATTGTGTTACAAAATTGAACTGATTCAGTGATGTCTTTTGAAAAGCATTTTAAATAGTAATAATAATTCCCTTAAGAACATATTTGGAATTACATACATTATTTCTACAATAGATATTTAGCGTGAACGGTTCATTTTAAAACAGATAATCGCACATTATCGGGGTAAAACACCAATGTAATCTTATAGAGTATAACTTACCACAATATAAATCATCATAATAACAAACGCACACGATTGCATAGCGCAACTAATTGCGCAAGCGCTAGAGCATTTTACACTATAGAAGTCTGGCAACCTCGAAGGAGGCAAAGTCTACCGTTATATATAAACAGTTTTAAATACATTGAGTCAGAGAGGTACTATTTATATAACGAGGTGTAAACATACCAATCGTATGAACGAAAAAAGTGTATGTAAAAAAAGATAAAAATCCTTTCCCCTCTCCGCGTGCCCTTGGTAAGTGAAATTTGGCGGTTATGTATATGTAAACAGAACTAATCTATCTATATTATTTCTAGTGGAGGTGCGGGCGCCACACAAATTTGTAAGGAGGCGGACAAGATACAAATGCACATATATATATATATATATATATATATATACCATATATATATATATATATATATATATATATATATAATATAATATATATATATATATATATTATATATATATATATAATATATATATATATATATATATATATATATATATAATATATATAGTGAATATATGAATATATATATAGTGAACCATATGACCAATTTGACGATAAAATGATGTCATTTTATTGACGCCAAAATAATGACCTAAAAGAAACGTGTATTTGACGTCTTCATGATGACGTCAGAAGTACGTCTCTGGGTACGTCATTTATTGGGACAATGACGTCGACGACGAAAAATCACCTTTAAAAGGACGTCATAATGACGTCACCCTGCTACCTGGGTCTATAGTCAATTTCATATCATGCTGTAATTAGTGAAAATATGTAAGATTTTCATTGTTACAGCACGACATTCGAGTAAAACATGATCTTTATTTAAAAGGTATTATGCACACTAAAGTTTCGTTATAGTTATAGTAAATATAGTAATAGTAAAAATATGCATGCAATATTTTCATTGTAACAGCACGACATTCAAGTATAACAGAAATTTACGATAATGAAAAATATATACCGGCGGTGTCCTAGAATGACGTTAACAGGCGATATCTCCGTTATTGAAACTGATAAACAATATAAATAAAGAAACCTGCAATTGCCATGAAGGACTCCATCTGATAACCCAGATAACACACAACATTCGTGGAATAATCTTGTAAATCTTCCGAAAAGATTATTAATTATTAATATTCCCATAATATTCTTGTAATAGATATATATTTAGTAGAACGTTACTCTATTACAGCCAATCCGTAAATATATAGAAGAAATATGCTCTTAATATTCCCAGAGGAGATAAACATAAATAATAAATTACAGAATATTTGCATATTTCGAATTTGAATTCAACATTATGATAGTACGTCTAAAGAAATTGAACTAATAATCCAACTAATCAGTCACGTATGACATTATGAAATTAAATCGAATTGTCCGTTATTGGAACTATATCGAGTTATGTAGGTACTGGTTGAAATAAACCAGATTATTCAAAGATATGATTTAAAAAAGGTATTTTCTTTAAGACACAATTTTATGTTGGTATTACGTTGCATATAGTGATATTTTTAAAACATTGGTCACGCCGATAACATCATGCGCACGCACAAAGCAATCCAACAGGTATTATTGTATTATTCTAAGAATATATACAATTTAACATGTTGATCTTGGAATATTTCATAAGAATAATAAAAGAACATTCTTTTTGAACAATAGTCTAATATTCTTAGAAGATATATGATTTTTGAGAAGAAAACAATAATATTCCAGGAAAAAAGACACGAATATTGCCATTAAACACACAAACGTGGGTTGGAATTATAGGTAAGAGATGGCATCAAATGCCAATTATGTAATAATGTCGCTACAGCGAAGGCAATAACTATTGGTTACGTTTATCTAGAATTAATCGCGTATTTATTGGTATTTGATTCATTTCGAAGCCTTTCCAAGTTTGCAATTGATTTTGGTAGATAAATTTGGTTATAAGTCGTCGACTTAATCCTATTACTGGTTTATGAGTATTCACCTAATAATTCATATTGGCAATCTAAACATATAAATTCTCCGATGTGATACCTTGAGACAGAATCTTATAGGCAATATGCGCCGCACTGATAATTCTGACGATAACCAACAGTTAGAAATTGATAGTTGTAAGCAATTATCACGTCTCTTTTTGTAGTTTCGTTTCATTCTGGTATCGTTCTCGTATCCTAGAGTAACTTGATTATTCCTGTAATATGCATTTTGGATAATCGTAGAATATCTATTGACTGTGCCATTTGCATAAAGAAGAATATTCCTGTAATATCTGGAATGTTTAAAAATTATTTTAGAAATAATCAAATCTTCGAAACATATAATCTACGATTATTCTAAGAATTAGATTGTGCTATCTGTGTAATTCAAGTATATTATGGGAATCACTTTGTGCTAGCTGGGAATTAATCCTGGAATATTTATTTGTTATTCTTGATTAATTCTGTAATTATTATTTCATTGCTTCATAACTATTCCTGGAATATTTTGTAATTATTCTTAGAATAATTTTATTATTATGCTGTAGATATAGAAAAGTGCGTACTTTTTGATATTCTAGGAATATCGAAAAAAATTATCTATGAATATTCGAATCTTCGTTAAGAATAATATAAGCATATTACAGGAATAACTTTGTGTTATCTGGGAAGGAACTACTCCAAATTTTTTTCCAAATTACTCCCTCCATAGCTTGAAATTTGCGATGGATGCGATTTCAGGCTTTAGCTAAACAGAAAAATTGAAAAAAAACTTGAAAAAAAAAATGGGGATGGTTTTTTAGAGGTTGCAAAAGGTAACACGTTATAAGACGAAGTCCTTCATCCTCTTTGCAGGTGTCTTATTTATATTTTTACCTTTTCAAATAACATGGATAACTCTTGTTAATGTAATTCGGGGAGACCCGGTATAATTACATTCGTTAGAACAATCGTAAGTGCCTGAAACTAATTATACCATGTTTCATTTTTAAAATATTTAAAACAAACCAAAAATAAATCCCTGTTTTGCTCTCTTTCTAAAAAAATCTAAATATATTTTAATATTTAATAGTTCTAGAATTTTTGGGCTTATAAAAACACATACCGTTTTAAAATTGTTTTTGTATATTTTAGGAGTTCTCGAATAAAAAAAAGATATTGATATACCCAGCCGTCAGTGATGCAAGAGCTTCAAACCAGGTACTGCGAAAAGCGGGTGGTACTGGGTATTCGCCACCTTGGTGATTAATGAATTTGGATTGGATTTGGTCCTCTGATAATCCGTATACTACATCACACAAGCGGTAAGTAGTAATTTTTATCTCGAATTCAGTTGTAAAATTGTATATGGCAAACTTACAGCTCTGTAAAATCATTTCTTTTAATTGCTTTCAATCAGTTGGCGTCAATTAATCCCGCTTCTTTTGATTGTCAATCGAGGATATTTTATAATAATGACGTTGTGTCGGATTGCCACACTTCTACAACACACGACAAATGGCAATTGGTGTGATATAATGTTCGCAAAACACTAATATTATGAAAAAAAGTTGTGGCGTGACGTGTCAAAAAGGATTAGATATTGGTGTGTGTGCGCACGCACGCACGCGCGTGCTTATTCGAGTGTCTTCGCATTCGATCCGACAGATGGCGCTGTCGCCAGTGTGTAGCCAACTTTTCACTCTATCTAATCCTCTTTGATGTCAGCAATAAAGCTTTGCTCCTTTCAGTGGCGGATTTAGGGGGAGGGGCTATAGGGGCTATAGTCCAAGGCGGCAAAATCCAGGAGAGGCAAATTTTTTGAAAAATACCAAAGGCACATAAAAACAAAAAATTATATTATTATTGGTATGTATTATCAGAACATTTTTAATTTATTTGATAACGTGTTCTTTATTTTAACTAGACTAGAGTTTCTTATTACAGTCAACTGTACAGGGTGATCGCGCGAATGTTAGAACCTCATTTAACTTAGTTATTTTTGCAGTTATGTAAAAAAGTTCTAAAATAAAAGTTATGAGAAATCACAGGTATTTTCCAAACATCATTTCAGAAAAACAATTAAAAGTCGAATTTCGGAGATATGAGCTTTACCTTGGTTTTTTTAAACATATATTTTTACAGCATTTGGAAGGCCATAGAAAAACCTTTTCAATGGTGTATAACACATAGTATTTTTCTTAAAAACTATAGTAGACATTAAGTTTTATATTTTCTTACATTAAGTCATGGTAGTCCGAAAAATATATGTCAATTATTGAAATTCTCCATTTTATTTAAAATAAAGTGAAATTAGATACTAACATGTATTTTGACAGAACTAACATATTGTTTATTTTAATTTAAATACTTTTGTTTTCCATGGCTAATTTGATAAATTGTAATTTTATAGTAAATTAGACAAAAATTTTTTAAGATAAATACCATGTATTATATATAATTAAAAAGCTTTTTTATAGCCTTTCAAAATGGTGTAAATATATATGCAGTGTTTCATTTAAAAAAACCAAAGTAAAGTTCATGTCTCCAAAATGCGACTTTCAATTGCTATTCTCGAGGGGGCAACCGCTGGCGAAATTTTGTACACCTAATACCTATTCTAGAAAAATACCCTTTATTTCCTCTTTAATTCCTTGTAATTCCCCTAATTCCTCAAATACCTTTACTTCCTCCTAATACCTTAATATTTTCTAGATTATCTCGGAAACGGTGCACTTTTTGATAAAAATACCTATATACAAAATTGTTCCTTATAAAATTCTCTATCAGAAATGTCTCTACGCTTTTTTCCTAAAATTAATAGTACCGTGGGAAATAAGGCGCACACATAAGGGTTGGTTCCGGTCAACACAATAAATTGTAATCTTTACTATAATCTACTTTAAAGTTCAATACTTAACGCTAAAGCAGTAGCTACTAAAGTGCGCCTAAAATTATAATAAATTCCTCTCACCCCTATAAAATAACGCGATTTTTGATGAAGCGAGAATATTGTATACCGGGTCGCTCAGTCGATAGGGACACTGTTGTAACTTTTGAATGGGCGAATGGATTTTTTTCAAATTTGATGTAGTGATATGGGATTTAATTTCCAATTATATAATGTAAAGAACCAAAATGGCCGACTTTCGGTTTCGATTTTATCAGAAAGAGGGTTTAAAATACCCGGTTTTTGCGTAAAATCCCGCACATTGGCAGCCCTGAACAGTAACAGCGTTTACAACAAGCTCTAAAATAATGCAGTGACCTTGGGTCGTCTGAGATGTAGCGGGAGCAATTGAAATTTTTTACATTGTGGTGGGGTACAAATATTTATACTTTTTTCGCGTAAAGATAGTTTTGGAAATATCCATACGGATATTCAGCGAATTATATGACCTGCCCTGATTACATTTGCGCCTCATTTACCAAAGTAATATTAATTTTAGGAAAAAAGTTTGGAGAAGTTTTTTATAGAGAATTTTATAAGGAATAATTCTGTATATAGGTTTTTTTATGGAAAAATGCACCGTTCCAGAAATAATTTAACTGTTATATTACTGAAGTATTACAAGACATCGTGCAAAGATTTAATAATGAAAAAGCTAGTCATGGAGAAATTGTAGACGTAGGAGAGCGATTTGTTTTAGTTTTATACAACTCTACCTTCGCAGAAAAAAGTCTAGATGTATACAGATTCATGACTTTTAAAAAACTTGTTGGTAAAGCGAACAATACTGTAATATTATCAAAACTACCAACAATTTCTGCTGCTGCTCGGCAACACTCATATCGGGTTTTTTACCAAATTCAAACATGGAAAAACGTTGCTCTAGAAGCTACTGATTGGGGATGGAAAAAAGTTGGCGGTATATTAACTCGAACTATGACAACAAAAGAATCCGTTATAACACTAATTTCTTGTTCATGCAAATTAGGATGCGAAAACGGGTGCAGTTGCAGAAGAGCAGGCTTACGTTGCTCCACAATGTGTTACCATTACCACGCACAAGCATGCATGAATGTCGAATCTATGGAAAACGATGAAGATTAATTAACGTAGGAAACCTTTTGATAATTAGTGGATTCGGCCTACAGGGGACACGCCAAGTACTTTACCTCTAGGGTGGCGTGGAAACAAGTACAATATCCAATATTTTTGCTTCTTTAAAAATCGCATTATTTTATAGAGGTGAGAGGGTGGAAATGGTACATTTATTATAATTTTAGGTGAGTTTAGTAGCTACTGCTTTAGCGTTAAGCATTGCATTTTAAAGTGGATTATAGTAAAGTTTACAATTTATTGTGTTGACCGGAACCAACCCTTATGTGTGCGCCTTATTTCCCACGGTACTATTAATTTTAGGAAAAAAAGTGTAGAGACGTTTTTTATAGAGAATTTTATATGGAATAATTGATCAAAAAGTGCACCGTTCCCGAGATAATCTAGAAAACCTCAAAATGGGGGTGAAAACGGCTAGGGGATGAAGCACACTATTTAGAGGTGGGAACTTTTCGGTTTAGTAATTCTTATGCTATCCTTAACATTTCTACCAATTTTCAAAACTTTATGAATTTTGTCCGATATAAATCGTTATATTACTGAACTAGAAGTCCATAGTATCATCGGTAGTTTAATTAAATTAAATATTTTTTCTTTACTAGATATTTTTAGCGCTAATCTCTGCGCTAATGTTTTTACAACACTGACGTCTTTTATATAAGAATTGGTATGTAATTCTTCAAGATAAACATTCCATTTCAATAGTTTTACGCTCTAATTCCCTCCTAATACCTTTTATTTCCTCTTAATTCCCTTCTAATACCTCGTAATAATATTTATTTCCTCCAAATTCCCCTGTAATTCCCTTAATACCTAATAATTCCTTCCGAAATACCTTCAATTCCTTTCTAATTCCTTCCTAATTCCTCCGATTTGTACACTATTTCCCCTCAGCGGTTGCCCCCTCGGCTATTCTGAAATAATTTTTGAAAAATACGTGTGATTTTCTATAACTTTTATGTTTGTACTTTTTTATATAACCCCAAAAATAACAAAGCATAGAATTTTCTCAATATCTGTTATAGAACTTAAATTAGTAGGAGTTGTTCTGCTGATTGCTGATAAGCCTATCTGGCCTAGGCCTATTTGGCCTATGTCTAAATGAATAACATTTTAAATGCATACCAAAGTTTATTTCAAATTTTATTTTGTTCTCGTTCTCATATGATAAAATAAACAATATTATATATCGATCTGGTTTTTAATTTATCCAAAACCATTCTTGCTAGTACTAATGATTTTGTGCTATTGACAAACCTATGAGGAGAAAGCGTAAAAGGGAGTGAGCGAGGAGGGAATTGACCCTTTAAAAGGGGAGGTGAGATGTAGAGGGAATATCATTTTTTACTCCTGAGGCAAGGAGCAGGTGAGAGTGGGAAGGGGGTGGGAGGGCGGCAAGTTTCCGATAGCCCCTAGGCGGCAGAAGTATAAATCCGCCACTGGCTCCTTTTGTTAAATTCATTGAGGACGTATCTACTGCCTAACTCTACTTCGCTGTATGTGACCCACGAACCATCAACTCATAGTGTCAACCTATGAACAACTTATTCATGAGCCATCCTTTTAAAATTGAACATTTCAATGTTGTCTTCAAGCAATGGATAGCGACACTAAGATGTCTTGATCCATCAATGGGACAACGTAATATTATAAAATAGAACATTTTATTTCACAGAACTTATTAACGTTAAAATTTGAATTATTTGAAATTTTTCAAAGTATTATCATCTATTACGAACTAAGTAAACCAGGCTACATCGCACCTCTTCTAGCAACATAACATGAGGTAACTGTATCGATCTTCATAATTCTCAGTGAATGGTTAGCAAGCTTCCAAAGTAATTCGATAGATGGTGCTGTCATCTATTTATTGACTGTTATTTGCAGTCTGCAACTACCGCTGCATTTCTATCATAATAAATTATTATAGAGTTTAGTCTGAGATTAATGCATATGCCAAAAATGATTAGCAAGTACCTAAATAACGCCTTATTTTTTTGTAGATTAAATTTTTCTCTATATTTATCAAGCTAATTTACCAGTGTTTAAAGACTCATCCAGAAGTAACTAATTAACTAATTTATTGAAACATTTTAAAAAGAGAGCATTTAGAAAAACGTTTCAAATCGAGTTTCAAATACAAATCAGCATTACAACATTGTATGTAAATAGAGATGAACCTAAAAATATCAAAATTATAAGAAGACTTAACTAATGTTAATAGGCAGTCAGCACATAATACAAAACATATGTATGAGAAAAGTTTTGAAAAATGTATGGGGTTGAGTGAAAAGTAGGATTAATAGCTAAATGTGCCTGAATACTTCTTTTAAAAGCAGCTACAAATGAAAATATTTTTTTGTATCAGATGTTATCTTTGTACAATTTTATGTATGGGAATCGATTCATTATATTTCAGAATATGTGTCCAAATTTTCAAGTAGAGTCAATTTTTAGAAACAAAGTTATGAGATGAGAAATGTAAAATGTTGTATTTAGGAGATATTTCATAAAAAAGTGGAAAAGTGCGATTTTTTCGATTTAGCAATTCCGAATCGAATCGCAATCTCCATAATCGAATTCGGCAGGTCATTTTACATAAGAATATGACTTCAGTTTTTGTATGTTCGCGAGTTGCATAGGCCATTATTTTTTTGCATATTTCAAGGATCTCGCTCTCCGGCTATAACCGCGTAAATCGAAGAACCAGTGGAGTGTGTGATGTGATGGTACGAATTCGAAATCAAATATTAAGTTTAATATTAACGCTAGAGGCCTAATTTTTTTACTATATACTTAGAAGGTTAAATACTTACGGAAAATGCAAAAATAAATTATAAAGTAAATATCACTAAACGAGCCCATTTCAGCAGACTTAAATTCAGGTAGTAATAATTGTCGAATGCTCAACGCTATCAAGAAAACTCTCGTGATATTAATATTGAATAGTACCTACAGTTTTTATAAACTGTTTCTCGTTAGTTAAAATTTCGTACTTTGAAGAAATTATTTTATAATTTTACAACACGTTTCTTAACGCTGATGTGTCATTATTATTTTCTGTTTGATTTAAAAAAAGTACCTAAATGTTCTTTGCTATAAGGCCATATCGCACAAATATCATCCATATATATCATACAATAAGTTTATAAATTAAGTTATTAAACCTTTCGGGACGGCAGCGGACTGCGCTTGCGGATTTGCCCGTTTGTAGCCGCCAACTGTAGATTTTTCAGATACATACGGCTTAACAAACTCAACATTTTTATGAGTTTAGGGGAAATGTCAAGTAAAAATGCTAATAATAGAATTAAAACTTTTATTTACCACACAGAAAATATAAATATGTACGCTAAAAAAAAAAATTGAACTAACGGTGGGAGGAGTAAGAAAAGGGTTAAACTAACAATGTGTAATAGGCGGATACGTATGTTTCCAGTAATTAAGTGCACCTCTTGCCGTGCGTAGATATTCGGTTCCCGTCGCGAAAGGGTTAATATTATTTTCCTTAAAACTTTAAACAGAAATATTACTTAATGTTGGAGATAATTAAGAACCTATAGCCATACCAAAGTTTTATTGGTAGAAGTCATTAGTTAAGTGAAAGTACCACGGCGTCGTATTAATACAAGCAATAGTATTCGCCAAATTCCTATCAAGTGTAATTTATTTTTGATTATTATTAATGTCTTATCTACCGGAACATTTGTAAAAAGGCTTAGTACATCAAACACCACCGTTATTAAAATGATTTTCTGATAGTTCTTTTAAAAATATCTGCTATTTTCAATATGAGACTCAGAGGAACCTGATAAGTGATTTATAAATTTTAATAAACTGTCTCAATTCCTTAAAATAATAAAAAAAAAAGTAAAAAAAAAATTTAAAAAAAATAAATAAATAAAAAAAAAATAAAAAAAAATAAATAAAAAATAAAAAAAAGACGCAAAACACCAGCAGAAGTAAGTTAAGTTAGTTAGAAAGTTAAATAACAGTGTTACACAGTTCCATTGTATGACTGACCATTTGAAATGACTGTTTTATTTGCGATTAAAACAATTTAATACTTGATTTTAATTAAAACTAACAGTGAATATTTCTGTGGCTAATCGAACCTGTTTTCGGAGGCCAACACACTTTCTAAAAAAAAAAAAAAATTTTAATAAAAATTTTGAGAGGTTACTTTATGGAGAATTATTGAGCTCACAACTGGTCGCTAAGTAATTTTAGATTTATCTATTTCTGGTGAACCATGGGGGGGTTGTAGTTAGGGTGGGAATTCCCCCCCCCCTATAACGAAGAAACCAACTTACCAAGGTATCAATATTAAAAATCTGATTTAAAATAAAAGTTAGATTTGATGGATAAATGACATTAGTAAAAAAAGAAAAGTCAGATTGAGTGATAAATGACAAAATAACGTAACACAAGGAAATTTATTTTTGTAATAACATTATCCTTAATGTGAGTATGTTATATGTCATTGATGAATTGAAATAAAATAGCATGTATATGACTGATGCTAAGTGAATAAAACTTTGCAATCATAATTGGATTGAGCTTCTTTAATAGGCAATTGATAAAAATAGCAAGCATGTGCTAAGTGAATATGAGTTCGCAATCATAATTGGATTGAGCTTCTCAAATAGGTAATTGATAAAAATAGCAAGCATGTGCTAAGTGAATATGAGTTCGCAATCATAATTGGATTGAGCTTCTCTAATAGGTAATTGATAAAAATAGCATGCGTGTGCTAAGTGAATGAAAGTTTGCAATCATAATTGGATTGAGCGTCTCTCAAAGATGTCGCACCAGCTATAGCAGCTTTGGCTAAAGAAAAGCTGGCGAGACAATTAAAATAGTGAATAATTGATACACTTGATAAGCTGATTTTAAAAAAATGTAGAGAGCAATATAGAGTACCTACCGTCACATAATAAAATAAGTAAGAACAAGTCTTCTTAAGATCTAGTTTGATTCGTTTTTCGGTACTATCTTCATGGAGAGACTGAGGAATCCGTGTCTAGCGAAGATATCTATGGAACGGTCGACCTTTAGCTGGCTGTCTTCGTTATGGATGTCGTCCGTCATCAGTGGTTAGCAGCACGAGCAGTTTGGTTCGGTCCCATATTCTTGTCGCGACTGGAACAGCTGTCTAGAATGTCCATGGCATAATTTATTTAAAAAGACTTATTTAAAAAGACTGTCAAGAGATATCAAACTTCAATCTTCACTATTAATTCTTCTATTTCTTAAATGCAATTAAAAAAACAATTGCTTGCATAGGTCACGTGATGTAATAATGAAGGTTATTTTTTAAATGGAAAACCCTGTATGTTTTTACATATTCTTTTAAATCTTTCTTTCCCTGATATCAAATATATAAGGGGTTGATAGATCTAGTTGTAATATTTCTTGACATATGAGACATTAAATATGCTTCAAATATATATATATATATATATATATATATATATTTGAAGCATATTTACACCACCACCGTTTGTGTCAATTCCTAAGTTGTGCCTATCCTTTCAACTTAGCTACACCGTGCTGATGAGGACCAATGAGTCCGAAACACGTGTCCACGGTTGCTCTTTTTCTTTGCGGTCTTACCCATGATTTTTTTCCTGTTTGCCATAAAGCTTTGGTCCGCACTAACATCTCCTATTTTTTTTTATATATATATATATATATATATATATATATATATATATATATATATATTTTATGGTTATTGAAGGAAACGCAGTAATTACTCTTACGCAGTAGGCTGTGACTGATGATACTATGACAACATTGTTACTGTTTGACATTTCGTATTATTATTTGATCAAAATGGGTTACACAGAAGTTTGATATATTAGAAGTAAAAATAAAATCCTGAGATGAACAATATTTTATAACATAAAATACCAACGAAAATTTTACAACAGCGTCAGCATTAGGTTCATCAACTATTAAAATTGTTCAAAATGGGCACCATTATTTAAAATACAAAGCTCATACCTTTTTATTAAATTATTTAAACGATTAGAAACAAGGTTATCATTATCCTTGTTTAATTCGTAAATTGTTTCCCTAATTTTAGTTTTAATTATTTCAAAATTCTGACTAAAATCATAATACACTTTGTCATTTAAGTACCCCCACAAAAATGCATCTAAAGGTATTAAATCAGGGCTGTTTGGTGGCCATGGAATTGATCTGCCATTACCAATCCAAATGTCAAATTGATCATTTAAATGCTCCCTAACGTCCAAAACACTGTGCGGGGTCGCTCCGTCCTGGTGCCAAATTACTTCATTAAGTTCCTCATCAGAAAAGTATTCCTCTAAAAGCTCTGCTACCTCTGGCAGAATTATTTCTAAATATGTTTCCCGTGTAGGGTTAAATTGAAAAAAATTAGCCCTACAATTTTATCTCTAAAATTTCCACACCAAATTTGAACCGATTTTCTATCGGATTTTTTTATTTTAAACTTTTCTAGTTCTGTGTAATCCATTTTGATCAAATAATAATACGAAATGTCTAACAGTAACAATGTTGTCGTAGCCTGTACGCATCCTTCAATAACCATAAAATACCTATATGCATGTTTGGAGCATATTTAATGCCAGATATGTCAAAAAATATTACCTTTTATACTTGAAATCGGGGAAAAAAGATCTAAAAGAATGTGTAAAAATATTTTTCTATTTAAAAAAACAACCTTCAATGTTGCATCACGTGACCTATGCCAGCAATTGTTTTTTTAATTGCATTTAAAAATATATACAAGTACAAGTTTTATACGAAACTTTTTTAAATTTCCAATAATAACATAAATAAAGCCCCCATCTCAATATATATATATATATATATATATATATATATATATATATATATATATATATATATATATATATATATATATATATATATATATATATATATATATATATATATATATATATATATATATATATATATATATATATATATATATATATATATATATATATATATATATATATATATATATATATATATATATATATATATATATATATATATATATATATATATATATATATATATATATATATATATATGTTAGATCACGGTTCACATGAATGACTTTTTAAAAAAGATTTATTTATTTAATGGAGCCAACGTTGGCTCTTGGAGAAGGAATAATACAATAATTAGAAGTGTTTCATTCTAAGTGAGTTTAATAACTGATTCAACAAAGCGTGTTTAGTCGTATTTATAACATACAGAACCTGAGTAAGCAAAATATATAACAAAGGAATTGCAGTTCTGCAGTCTGCACAAGTTATGAGAAACAAAGGTGTAATATGATATCTTGAAGATAAGCAATTAATAAGAGAAGCTGTTATCGTGAAATACGATATATCTGTGAAGGTTTATTATGGCTAAGTCGCAATAAGATAGCGTGTAATATTATATAACAACTTCCCCCTTAATAAAAAAGTTGATGTTATGCAGCAACTTTTGAAAATTGTTAAAACGTTAAATGAATATAATGCAAAAATAAATTGAAACAATGTTGAATGAATACAAAGCAAAATAATAAAATAATGTAAAAGTTAAAATTGGTAAGCGATAATAAAACATTACATAACGTAATAAGGATAAAATACAATAGTCTAAATTAATAGACAAGGGTAAAACTCCACATGAAAGTCTATGTTAACTCGATGTCCTCTTCTTCTTGAGGTCTAATACCGGGTCGCTTTCTTGGAGGGATCAGTCTAGGAAATTTGGTAAATACTCTGCTTCGCTCTGAAGGAGGTGAAGGAGGATTATCCGTTGAGGGTTGGATTCGCAATGCTCCACATCTTCTTCTTCTGCATTTACAAGTTATGTAAAGTAGAACTAATAGGATGATGAGAGTGATTATTATGTGAACCAAGATACATGTTTGGTCACAAAAGGTTCGTTTATGAGGTCGTCTAGGTCTTTGGAATATTGCTCTAGTTTGTTTTTAGCAATATCTAAATCTTCTACGTCGAGACTGTTTAATTTAAGCGGTTTTAATTTTGGGATTTCGATTTTGTCGGGCATGTGATTGCAGCATTCAAAAGGAATTTGGATTGGATGTGAATTGTCCTTAATTTCGGAAAAGTCTTTAGCACTGGCTTGTATTCGAGTAATGCCTGCATAGGCGTAACATCCTGGTTGTAGTTTTATGATGGAATTTTTATTAATTAGCTCTGTTATGGATTCTCTCTTCGGACAGTTGATGGTAATGTGAAGTGGTTCGGAATTAATTACTAGCCATGTGTTGTCTTCAAGTTCTTGGACGTTGTATCCTTGACTAATGATGAAGGAAGTTTGACAGTTTTCTGGGAGTTTCGGCAATGGTTTTAATATTCTAGCCTCACAAATGGCATTTTGGTCGATAGGATATGCAAACAGGTTCGAACATAGTTTGGTTCCAAAATAGAGTGGTTTGCATTCTTTCAAATTTTGTATAGGTATGTACATTAAAGAATCATCGTCTCTCGCGATAAACTTTTGTGAAATAGATAAAAAGTGATGTAGACCAGTTCTGTTATCAAGTATAGGTATGGGGTATAGGCGAAAGGTGTTATAATTTTGAGGTTCAATAAGAGGTATTGTTAAAACAAATATTAGGTTAGAATCTAGTTGAAAAGCTTTTAGTTCAATAATATCCAGATATTGAGCAACTGCTGATAGTTTAATTGGAAGAGGTAAATTGTTCCTTCGCAAACTCTGTGAAATCTCTTGTAACGCCGTTACTAAGTGATCAGGTGTTATGATTGATGAATGAATAATTCCTAATCTGGCAAATGTTATTGAATTTAAAATATCGTTTAGATTGTCTTCGATATACAAATAGCTGGCCATTAGTTGTTCGGAAATGTATAGAAATTTTAGTTTTATTTCGGCAGCTTGGATCGTTTGAGTCATGGTTTGAATTGTGTGCTCGATTTCTTTGATATCTTTGTTAAATGTTTCCTCATCAATTTGCAATTTTTGTATAGTTGAGTTGAAATTTTTGATAACAGAAGTTGTAACTGAGATTTGATTTTTGATTAAGTTTTCTAATTGATGTTCGTCATTATTTAGTTTATTTATACAGTTAGTGTAGTACTCGCCATCTTCGGCGTCTAAGTTTCCGGTGATTGATTTGAATATTGTTCCAAAACCGTCAAGTATTCCGCGTTTATATCTCTTTGTGCCTGAAAAGACTTCGTCAAATTTCGTTTTTATCGAACTAGCTATTTGCATTAAAAGGTTAAACTCTGTTTTAACTTCGCTTCTAAACAGGATTGATTTTTGATCAGCACCATCGAGGGTGTTCAAGATTCTGTCTAAATTATTTTGATTCTTGTCAAAAGCTAGTTTGAGGGATGAAATATTTTTATGCACTAGTAGAGTCCATTTGTCATTTGTCACCACGATGTCCGTGTCTTGGTGATAGTATACACCAACTGTGTTATTGATCGGGATAATTTTGTATTGACAGAGTGCTGATCCGAACAGCAGGAGAAACCTGAAAATAAATTTAATTTTCAGTATATGGTTTCATTCTATCAAAATTTACTTTAGTCTCTTGTTTTGTTTCGAGATTTAATAGGGTGGCAGAATTTTGAAAAATTTCTTTTATTTTAAAGGGACCGTTAAATTTATTTTGTAGTTTGTTCTTAATTTGTGATTCTTTTACATAAACTAAGTGACCTATTTTGTACTCAGATCGTTTCTGGGGAACATTTCTGTCAAAACGAACTTTCGCTTTCTCCTTTTGTGCTTGTGTTCGATTGCGGGCGATTTCATAATAGTGAGATATTCTATTGTTTAGATCTCTAACGTATTTAGTTATTAATTCTTTTTGGTTATATAAGGTTTCGGGTGGTCTGTTGGACGTATGCCCAAATACAAGTTCGTATGGGGTGAAACCGTGTGTTTTATTTACCGAATTGTTATAGCATATTACCGCATATGGTAAAATTGTGAAAGGATGTTCGTTCGGATTCTCGGTTTTATGAATTCTTATCATTTCAGCTAAAGTAGCATGAAATCTTTCTATGGATCCGTTCGATTGGGGATGTCCTACGCTTGAATAAGTTAATTTTATGTCGTAGAGGGTGCAGAGATCTTTGAGCAAATGGTTGTCAAATTCGCCACCGTAATCGCAATGGATTCTCAATGGGGTACCATAATGTTGAAAGTACAACAACAAAGTATTTACGACAGATTTTGCGGATTTGTCTGGGACTGCATAGGCTTGCGTGAATTTAGTTAATTCGTCGCGAATGGTTAAAGCGTAATTTCGAGTGGGGAATTCAAATAAATCGATATTAATTCTTTCGAAAGGTGTTCTTGGGGTTTCCGTGATTACTAGAGGGTTATTTAGATTTTTCCGGCATACTTTAGTCTTTTGGCACGTTTCGCAGTTTTTTATAAAGTTTTCGACGTCTTTAGTTAAACCTTGCCAAGTGTATTTTTCTCTAATTCTTCGAATCGTTTCATTTATTCCGCGGTGTAGATTATTTTTACCAAAATGATTTTGCTCCAATATAATTGGAATTTCATCTTCGTCGGCAGTTC
This sequence comes from Rutpela maculata, assembly GCA_936432065.2. Classification (NCBI taxonomy): domain Eukaryota; kingdom Metazoa; phylum Arthropoda; class Insecta; order Coleoptera; family Cerambycidae; genus Rutpela; species Rutpela maculata. The sequence continues at coordinate 62,043,838 of OW386294.2, forward strand.
TGACGATATCTTGACAAATTACTACTTTTAAGTCTTTTTCTGCAAAAATGAATGATAGAATTTCGAGTATGGGGAGGTCTAGGTTATTTTCAACAAAGTATGTCTTAGAGAGATCTAGAACATCTTGATTTTTAAATAGTACCAAAAATAGATGTTCAATTACAGATTCGATATCAAAAGGTAGAGGGATGATAAAATATCTCCTATGTCTGACTGTTTTGCTTGATACAATATTGATTTTATCGTTATGAAATTCGGGGTTTTCTTCGAATATGTCCTCGATAATTTTGTGATGTAGGTCTTGTAAGTTGTTTTGTTGGAAAAAGGTTATAATATCTTTATGTTCTCGATACAAAAGTTGTTTGTTCGAGGCTTTGATTTTCGAATAGTCAATTAAAGATGTTGTTTTATATAAGTTGGCGAAAGTTTCAAATTCTTGGGAAATTTGTTCGTTAGTGATTTCGTTATTATCGTCTGGGTTTTCGTCGTCGTCTGACTCTTCGTCGTTCGCGGCTAGAACCTTTGAATAGAATTTGGAACATTCGGAAAAATGATTAATTTTGATTCTGGAAAGTGCGTCCGCGTTCTTGATTTTGCCTGGTTTATAAATTATTTCGTAGTAGTACTCTTCTAATTTGAGTCGCCAACGGGCAAGTCTACTTCCTGGGTCTTTTATAGAGAATAGCCAGGTGAGTGGTCTGTGGTCGGTTACAAGCTTGAACTTTCTACCGTACAGATAGGGTCTAAAGTGCTTTACACTCCATACTATCGATAAAAGCTCGCGTTCAATCGTTGAATACTTAGTTTCTGCACTGCACAAGGTTCTAGAAGCATAGGCAATGGGTAGATCTTTGCCAATAGGCCCCTGGCTCAGCACCGAACCGACGGCAAATGCGCTCGCATCAGTGGTTAGAACGAAAGGTTCATCAAAGTTGGGGTAGATTAATATCGGAGTTGTCGTTAATGTTTGTTTCAAATTTTGAAAGGAATTTATACAATCATTGTTGAAGAGAAATGGTACGTCTTTTTGTAGTAGTTTTGTTAAAGGCTTGGTTATCTTGGAGAAATTCGGGATAAAGCGTCTGTAATATCCGGCTAAGCCTAGAAATGATTTAATTTCTTTTGGATTTTTCGGTTGAGGAAAATTTAAAATAGCGTCAACTTTCGAAGGGTTCGGTTTTACGCCGTCTTTTGTAATGAGATGTCCTAAATAAGCGACTTCCTTGCGGAGAAACTCGCATTTGTCTGGTTGAATTTTGAGGTTGGCTTTTTGAAGGCGTTTAAAGACTTCAGTTAGACGAGAAATGTGTTCGTGAATTGTAGGAGAGTAAATAATGATATCGTCCATGTAGACGAGACATCGTTCATTTTGAATACCTAACAGGATGTTATCCATAACTCTTTGAAAAGTTGATGGAGCGTTTTTGAGTCCAAATGGCATTCGCACGAATTCATAATGACCGTTCTCAACTGTGAAAGCAGTTTTTTGAATATCTGCGGGATTAATTTCAATTTGGTGGAAACCAGAAGCCAAGTCTAAGGTTGTGAAATATTGGCATTTGCCAAGTTGGTCTAAAAGATCGGAAATGTTGGGCAGAGGATATTTGTCACCAATTGTAACCTCGTTGAGTTTGCGGTAGTCGACTACGACGCGCCATTTCTGTTTACCAGAAGCGTCCAGTTTTTTGGGAACTACCCAGACAGGAGAGGACCAAGGTGAGATTGAGGGTTGAATAATACCTTGACTTAACATTTTCGATACTTGGGACTTAACTTCTTCTTTATGGACCTGAGGATATCGATACGATTTAGTGAATATCGGTCGGGAATTTTCGGTGTCAATAGAATGCTTAATTTCGTTAGTAAAAGTTAAATTGTCTCCTTCCAAATAGAATATATCTTGAAAGTCTAAACAAAGCTGCGTTACTATTTCGGCCTCTTCTTCGTTTAGATGATCCAAGCGCAATTCGTTCCTAATTTCGAAGGATCTGTCTGTCTGTGGATGTTTGTCGGAATTTTGAGTATTTAAATTAAAAATTGATTTGAATTTTTGTACTGGTTCTAGTTTAAGGTTAGAGAAATTTATAGTTTTCGGTATTGCGTTAGCGTTCACGATCGAAGTTAAAAATTCTCCGTTGCTGTCGATTTTTACGAGAGCATTTGGTAGGCGTACTTTCTCAATTTCTTGGGCTAACAGTATAGCCTCGGTATTTTGCAGATTACATTTTAATTTACAGATTTTTTCCATGCGAGGTTCGATAGAAATTAAATTTTTGATGTTGCCTAAATTTGGATTTTGGTTTTTGATGTTAGAGTTACCAGTTGGTTGTACAGGTAAATTTACTGTAGTTTCTTCCGTGACTTTAAATAGTGGTACGGTTTTAAAATTTGTGACTAGTTGTTTATTTTTGAAATCTACTCGGCATTCGTAATGTTCTAAAAAATCTGCGCCTAGTAGTCCATCAAAATCTATATCTAGGTTATAGATATAAACCTTGTGTGACTCATCTGAAAAGGGGATGAGAACAGATTCGTTGATATACATTTTTTGATCAGTAATACCCTGTATAATTACATTTTCAGGGGATCTACGTCTATAATTTTCAGCTGTTTTAGGTTTAAAAATTGAAATTCCTGCACCTGTGTCAATCAAAATTTTAAATTTGCCGGTTGCGTCTTTGATGTAATAAAGATTTTTTGAATTTACGGTTAATAGGGTGTGAGAAAGCGTATTTACATGAACGTCTGTTCTGGGAAGTTCAGCATTGGATCGAAACTGTCGTTGAGATTCATTGTTTGTATTTGGTTTGATATTTGGTCGAATTGGTCTATTTGTTGTGTTGGAGTATCCGTGGGGTACTCCGGATCTAAGCGAAAATCCTGAGGATTAGCAGTATAATCCTCCTGTAGTGTTTGAGAATTAGCAGTATAATTCTCGTACTGCTCATATTGAGAATTAGCTGTATAGTTATCTGAAAAGTTTTGAGCGTTGCCTGAATCGTAATTTTCATAATTATCACTTACGTTTTGATAATCGGATGAGTAGTCATTATATTGATTATAGTTACATTGACTGTCATAATTGTCATAAGGTTCGTAATTCAAATGATGAGCTTTTTGCTGGTTAAAGCGATTAAAATTCGGGTTAGGCTGGATAGCGGATGGTCGTTGTTGCATAAAATTAGGGTTCGGCCTTATGGCTGAGGGCCTGTTTTGCTGTGATTGATTTGGCTGATTATTTTGAGGGAATGTCCTCTGACCAAATTGATTACTCGGTTGTGCGAAGTTTTGATGCGAAAAATTTTGGGAGTTTGGGTTTCCTTGGAAACTTGGTCTCTGGAAGTTTTGAGACTGTTGCCTCGTGCGGCATTCGCTTATTACATGTCCATTCCGTTTACAGAAGGAACAGAACTTTTGTTGCAAATTGGGACCCTGTGGTCGCTTTTGTTGAATTACTGGGTTTTTGACCGGACTATTTTTTGGGAATTTTTGTTGTTCAAAATAAGAGAGTTGTAGCTCTCTACGGATTCTAATAATTGCGTTCATTATAGTTGGAGGGTTACTGGCACGTATTATTCTGCCTAGATTTGGTTCTAGACCCGTTAACAAATTATTTAATGTCATAGTTTCGATCAAGTTTGTTTGCGCGGTTCTTTGCTCTGAAGTTAAATTTTGTTTTTGCACTGCAGCGTGCATTTTCGCATTGTGCGTTTGTAGACGCGAAACGAATGTTAGTGCAGATTCACCAGGCAATTGGTGAATTCGCTGTAGGTCTTGGATAAGAGCTGTTAAATCTCTAGAGTCACCGAAGTGGGTTTCTAGGAGTGCCTTAATTTCTGGCCATGTGGCAGGGTTACGAGAATTGATTAGTTCGGCAGCTTTGCCTTTCAATTTATTTTTAATATGAACAGTTAATAAGATTTTTTGGTCATGAATTGCCATGCGTTGGGCACACTGACATGAGTTTAGGAAAGTTTGGAGGTTGATGGCGTTACCATCGAACTCCGGAATTAACGAGAAAATTTCTGAGAGTTTGTAAGGCTCTACCTCGTGCTCGACTTGCTCTGGTTGCTCGGCTGTCGTCGGCACTACTGGTTGAACTGGTTGAACCGGCTCTGGTTGAGCTCTGTCTGGCATTTTGCTTTTTTGTTTGTAAATTTTTGAACTAAAATTGGTTGCGTATCAGCAGTATGATACGGAAATTAAATTGAAATAGTTTGTTATGTTGCGTACGTTAATAAATTGTGTATTAACTGTATAATACACAGTTGTTTCGTGAATACGAAAATAAATAACTTAAAATTAAAATTGTTGCGTTGTAGCTTGTATAGGATTTGTTTGATAACAGAATTGGCTTTGTTTGCCGAGTGTATTAGCGGTATAATACACGTAAATAATTATGAGAAATAATAATTGTAAAATGAAATAACGAGATGATTCTTAAAAATGACTTACATTAATTTCATCTCCATGAGTAGGTTCTTCGTCCGTCAAGGGATTGGGATCCGCCACCACCAGTGAGGAAGGTCTCCTTGTTCTCGTAGATGTACACGCACTAGTTAGGCACCTTTTGCAGATGTTCCCCTTGTTCTCTTACGCTTCACTACCAGTTAGGCTTCTTGTTCTGATGATGTTTACGGATCCTACCGACTGCGCCAATGTTAGATCACGGTTCACATGAATGACTTTTTAAAAAAGATTTATTTATTTAATGGAGCCAACGTTGGCTCTTGGAGAAGGAATAATACAATAATTAGAAGTGTTTCATTCTAAGTGAGTTTAACAACTGATTCAACAAAGCGTGTTTAGTCGTATTTATAACATACAGAACCTGAGTAAGCAAAATATATAACAAAGGAATTGCAGTTCTGCAGTCTGCACAAGTTATGAGAAACAAAGGTGTAATATGATATCTTGAAGATAAGCAATTAATAAGAGAAGCTGTTATCGTGAAATACGATATATCTGTGAAGGTTTATTATGGCTAAGTCGCAATAAGATAGCGTGTAATATTATATAACATATATATATATATATATATATATATATATATATATATATATATATATATATAAAATTTAAATGAGAATTTGCAAATGATATAGCGGTGCTATGTTTCTAAAACTAATTCGGTTAATTTTTTAGCCAAATCGGTTAATATCTAGCCGCCCCTACCCCCACGACCTTGAAAATGAAGGAAAAGGTCAATTTTTCGATCTTTAGAATTTTTCAAATTTACGTTTGATTTTTTCTATGACTCGTTATTAATGTCTAAACGTGTGTGGCAAAAGTTTCCGAGTAAAATATTTTTCAGTTCCAGGGAAATTAAAAGTTTGTCACTAAAAAGTAGAATTTGACGAAAATAAGGTTTTTTGTACAACATATAATTTCTCTGGAATTGAAAAATATGTTATGCGGAAAACTTTTGCCACACACGTTTAGACATTAATAAAGAGTCATAAAAAAAATTTTAAACTTCAATTTGAAAAATGTTAAAAATCGAAAAATCGCCCTTTTCCTTCATTTTAAAGGCCGTGGGGGGCAGGTTAGATATTAACCGATTTGGCTAAAAATTTAACCGAATTAGTTTTAGATACATAGGAATAAATTATAAGCTATATCATTTGCAAATTCAAATTTTCATTTTTTTCGGCCTGCCCGCCTTAATATATAATGAATAACCCTGTACACATTAAATCATAATTTTATTTTTTCACACCCTTTAATAATGGCAGGTGGCTAATGCCAAAATTTTTTTTGAGACCTTAGCTTCTCTTATATATACATATAAAATACCAATTTTATGGACTCTTACTGGCTTGATTTACCTATTTATCCTCATTTTTTCCAATTTACCCCCCAACTGATATAATATAGTTCCAGTTCTCGTTAAAATTCATACGTGTACCAAATTCCAACTCAGTATCTTAAACGGTTCCAGAGTAATTGTGCGCACAAAAAAGTTACAGACAGAAAGACAGATCGACAGACAGACAGAAGCTTTTGTTTGCTCAAACTTAAAATCTCGACGTTTTATGACATTCTAAGCCTATTTTCCAATTTTTGTTTGCGTTACTATCTGCAAGTCCTCATCTTTCACTGGGTATAATATTTTATGCATGTTGGTAAAAAAGGAATCACTACTTCCACATCCAGATTTTTTATCACTCACAACGAAAAAATTTTGTATGTGGAAATAATTGTTCATGGAACTTTAATAATATAATATTTGAAATCCTCTACCCCAAGAACCCATAAAACGATACCCCACATCGGTAGAGGGGTGGGGGTGGTTATAGGGGGGTGGTAGTGGGGGTGGATGAAGTAAAAAAATATTTTGAGGTTTCTGGTTCTTGTACAAATACTAAATCACATTTTTTTTTCATCCCCTTTAATAATGGGGTGGGGGTGGTAATGGGGGTGGCTAATGCCAAAATTTTTTTTGAGACCTTAGCTTCTCTTGTATATATTAAATACCAATTTTATGGACTCTTACCTGCTTGATTTACCTATTTACCCCAAATTTACCCCAATTTACCCCCAACCCTTCGACGGAACAAGATGAAAATATAATCTAGTTCTAGATCTCGTTAAACTACATATGTGTACCAAATTTCAAGTCAATATTTCAAACGGTTCCAGAGTAAACGTGCGCACAAAAAAAGTTACAGACAGACCGACAGACAGAAATCTTTTTTTCGCTCAAATTTAAAATCTCGACGTTTCGTGACATTCTAAGCCTATTTGAACAATAAAAAATTTTAAAAATTTTTTTGTCGTTACTATACTTCCACTGGATGTGGAAGTAATTATAATTTCTGCTAACGAAACTTGAATTTTAATTTGAATTGAAGTCAAATTGTTATAGTTATTTTTTGTGTCTCCAAGAACCATATCTATTTATTTTTCAAAAATTTTAACTGCAAATACATTTAAAGTATCAGGATCTACAGTTGTATTACTTTGGGGGTTTAATTATTAAAGACACAAATACATTTACAAAGCACTGATTTACAAAACAAATGTTTACGTTTTAATATTAATTTATGTCCGTAAAAATGTTGTCGTGTAGGTAGGTTCAGATATCTTCCGGCAATTCCTCTCGTTCTTACAGGTGCTGAACACCAGACAAATAATTTTAAGCTTTGTAAGTCGGTGTAACCAAAGAAAGCAAATTTGCCCTTAAGTGAAATTCTTCGTCTGGGATGGAGAGAGTAATGTGTGTCATGTTCACGGTTAATCAACTATTTGTGTGTCACATATAGGGGCGACCAGTGCAAAGAAGTGTTAATATTTAATATCAAATAACCCATACGTATTAAACACTTTTAATATGACTATTTAGTTTTTAGTTGTTCCAAGACTGTAGCTTAGGATTTAATTTCGAACCGTCATATGTGAGATTTAAAATGTAGAATAAATATTGTAGTAGAAGCAAAGAGTAGATAATTTATACAAGAGAAGACAATCCCTTTGCTCTTTTTGTAATAGCGCTCATGACCTCGTCAATATAATTTGGAGTTATCATGCTGTTGTCGAGTGTAAATCAATTTCATATATCAGATCGATCAGTTGTTATAGACATAGTGTGATAGGTGCTTAATTTCAGCACAAGCAGGCTTGACATTTCCTGTTTTATGGTATTGCGAATTTATTAGTTCCAATAGTTCCTATACAATATATATATATGACATATAGTAAGGAAATTTCCAAAATAAAGTAAACATTCCTGTTAAAAATAAATTTATTCCAAAGCTAAGCACATATACCTTGAAACATAACACAGATCTTGGGGAAATGACTGGGTCAACGAGTCATAATATGATATAGTTATGGAATTAATTATTTAATAATAATAAAGGCATACTTTTTCAATGTAATCATAAATTCATTAGAATATTTGTTTTTGTTATTGTTTTGGTGTTTGTTTTAAAATATAAATTGCTATTTTTCAACAGGACTATAAGACAGCAAACAGAATGTTTTTCGTAATTGTTCATAACATTTTGGGTCTGAAAAATATAAGACAAGTGAAAATTGCGTCAATTCCTTACTATAACGCCTGCCTTGTTTCGATATATAAAAGATCTAATTAGCTTTTCACAAAATTTGCAATTTTTTCTCTTCATATTCACAACGTCAACGTCAATTGAAATTCTTTCCCATCAGCTCCTTGATGATATCAGCCCAACGCTTTGGAGGGCGTCCCCTTCGCCTCTCGCCATCTGGTTTTCCCTGAACTGTCAACCGTTCTATATTGCCCTCTCTCCGGTCGATGTGGCCAAAAAATGTGAGGATTCGAGAGAATGCAATTTGGACTTAAAAATTGGTTCAAGTTTTATCTAATCTTCTTTTACGAGGAAAATTTTCGCACTGAAAAAACTCTCAGTTTCCACTGACGCAAGTAATGGTGGTGACACAACAGAATTTTAACATGCAGGTGCTATATACGTAGATCTCTCTTGAAGTAATCTCTTTTTTCTACGGAAGTTACGGTAGAAGCCTCCATAGCCTTTTGTTACCATCCGAGTGCTAATAAATATAAGTATTTTATAATAATAGTAATGTAAATGTATAGTCACCAACAACGAAAGATTTCGTTTCTAGATAAGTCTCGTTGTTTTTGCAGATGGGTGGATAGCACTCGTGCATTTTCGATAGAGTTATTATTATTAAAAATTAAGGGTTCAAAATGAATTCTACAAATTTAGGTACGCTTTTGTACATAAAAATCAGTTTTTAATAAATCTGAACATCCACGTGTTTGAATAAACCACCATTGACATCTACAATAGAATATGACATTTTCCATATAGGCTTAAACAAAAGTCAGGAATTGGTATTGATTATTGTGAACTCTACAGAGCATTAATAAGTATTATTATTATTATTATTTCTTTCATTTTTCAACTGACCACAAATTTAATAAATTATAGTGCTAGAAGGCAGATCTCTGTATTGGCTCTTGCATTTTTGCTAACCTCAAAAAACACCTTAAAAATGACCGAAAACCCCCAAACAAGTAAATAAAAAGTTTAAATGAGCTGATCACTACATCTATACGTAATTTGGGGCGCTGAATATGAATATGAGGTCAGAATTAGCCGATCAGTTAGGAATTTTGACATAACCTCAAAAAACACCAAAACAAATAAATTAAAAGCTTAAACCAAGAACTTTAAAACTAACATAACCTAAGGCAAGAGCATTACACCAAGAACTTTAAACTAAGAATTCTTAACCCAACATAACCTGAGACAAGAACTTTAAACCAAAAACTTAAACCTATTATAAATTAAGACAAGACCGTTAAGTTCCTAAGGCAAGAACTATTAAGGTTTAGAGTTCTTTGTGCAAAGTTCCTGTCTTAGAATATGCTACATTTAGAGTTCTTGGTGCAAAGTTCTTGCCTTAAGTTTTGTTAAATTTAGAGTTCTTGGTTTAAAGTTATTTGTGTAAAATTCTTGCCTTGTTTTTAGTAAATTCGATGTTCCGAAATATCGAAAAAAAAAAAAAAAATCAACGATAAAATAAAAAAATATTTATCTAAAATGTTATAGTATGGAAATAGTGGATACAGATTTGCCATGGTACCTTGCATCATATGTTATAAAATGTTGGACAAATGGAAAGAACGTTAAAAAGTAAAATATAAAAATCCAACAATATGGAAGGAGCCTGGAATCCGTGAAGAGTGTTAATTTTTAGCAATACAAATGTTTCCGGAATTAATGCTAAAAAAGAGTTAATGGAAACTGATTGTTTCGAAACTCAAGAAAATGACAGTGAATATGAAGATAGTGAATGTGAGTGTTCGATAAAAACTAAAACTTCCAATATTTGGTGAAATGATAACTTAATAATGTTATTAGAAATCTTGGTCTGTCTAATGGTAGGGAAGAATATTTAGCGGTGATTACGGAAAAAGGCAACTTAGTATCAAGTGATGTTCGATCTAGCTCATACAGAAAAAGAAAAAAAGACTTTAGAAAATATTTTACACAGGGAAAAGAACACTTGCTCTTATGTTGTCATAATGAAGAAGGGTTGATGAATATAGTTAAACCTATCACATATAGATTTTAGATAAATATTTTTTATTTTATCGCTGATTTTTTTTTCGATTTTTCGGAACCTCGAATTTACTACAAACAAAACAGAAGGAATTCGCATTATTTTTACAGTTGTGCAAATTTCTTGTACTCATAGGAAGCCAAGTTTCCCACTTCACTAGAGCTGCGGTTGCATGATGACGATGCGACGCCCGCGGTCTCGCTTTCCCAACCTGACCGGCCACCGATACTGGGGTTTCCCTCCCCTGGATCGTAAACTCTTTCTCTACTTTTGCCATGACATGATTTTTCTTACCTAGGACGGGATTTTTCTTACCTAGGAACTTAGCCGAAATAAATAGTTGTCCTCCGTCACCACGTGGAGGTGTCCTAGTCGCAAAAATAGAAAAAGAAACAAATGGAATATGACAATCAAACAGAATAAAGAAAACTATACAATTCTAAACAGCTCTAAGAAAAAAAAGAAAAAATCATCAAGGAAGGTAAATGTTAGGTCCAAACGATATTCCTCCTCAACAGAGCAAACTTTGTCCGAAAATGTTTCCTAAAAATGTCACTGTTCAGTAATATTTTCTTTTAGATACTTGAAAATTTAAAAGTTACCCATCTCCGCTTACTAGGGTTGGTGAGAATATATGTTGAAATGATATGTCTCTTAAAGTTTGCAGATTGCGCTTTAATTCTGACTACGGAATTGTGTTCAGCTCGTGAAAATACGTCGGAAATTATATGTTCAGATATTGTGTAGAGCAAAGTCAATTTCGGGCTATGATTCAATGATTCAGTCATTTTTGGGTACGTTTTCATCCTAAATTAGGGTGACCAGATTTTTGTGCTAGACCCTTCTGCTGGGAAAAAAATTGATGAGCGGGGGGAGCAGAAATCCGAAAAATCATTTCTTGATCCCAACATTTTTTGATGACCGAGAGGAAAAATTTTTTTGATCACAGATAGTACTCCAAAATGCTGGACTGTCCAGCGAAATTCCGGACGTATGGTCACCCTATCCTAAATATGGATTTTACAAGATATTCAATCGTCGCGCATAAATTCTGACCTTGGATTCGGTTTCAGTGCTTCATATTACGTATAGATATAGTGATTAGTTCATTTAAGCTTTTTATTTACTTGTTTGGGATTTTTTGGGCATCTTTTGGGTGTTTATTGAGGTTATGTCAAAATTCCTAACTGATCGGCCAATTCTGACCTCAGATTAGGTCTCAGCGCCCCAAAATACGTTTGGAAATAGCGGTCAGCTAATTTAAGCTTTTTATTTACTTGTTTAAGATTTTTCGGGCAGTCTTAGGGTGTTTTTTGGGGTTAGGAAAAATACAAGAGCCAATCCGGCAAAACGGACATCGGATTCGTGTTCAGCGGGTCGAAATGCATGGGAATACATAGGTCTGCCTTCTAGCACTCGACATTTTTTTTTTGTGTGCCACTAGCTGGGTTTTTAAAAAAATTAAAAAATGTCAGATTTATGTGTTACATCTAATTTTTAAAAATAATTTTGTCTTTCAACTTCTTAAATTTATATTTTACGTTATGCACTTTCCCTTACTAAATGCATGGTTCAAAAGAAAAAGAAGCGTTTATTTTACTCTATATAAAGGAATATATTTTTTATTTTAAACAGTAAATAAACGTTAAATTTTCCGTAAAAGGAAAAGTACAGAGGTAAAAGGTTTTGCGTACCTCTACGTAATTTCCATTCTTTTGTAAAGCTAATCTTATAGCCACTAAAAAAGTACTATTTTCATAGCTATTGTAAATACACAGTACATTACACACATTGCCAATACTTTCTTTACACTCCATTTTATTTTGGAAATATATAACACCAAAATAATATCAAAATGGTTGGAATTCTCCTGATTACATCACTTTGCACCTATTCAAAATTTACAAAACAAAAAAACGAAATCAGCTGATCGTGACGCACAGCTGTGTCCTTTTAAATTAGAGTTTTTTCTAATATATTGTTTTCTTTCTGACTGTCTCCTCTTCTATAATTTCTATTCTTTGGTAGAAGTTTCGTTATTGTAGTATAATGTTTTGTTCTTCACGCACTTTAATTTCAGACATGAATTGCATGATACTTCTAAAATACCTAACTACCATGCAATTCCGACGAAGTTTGAATTTCTTATCACAAAATTAAATTTAATGAAATTAAATTATCACCAAAAATCTTATTTCTGACATGCACATAGGTCAAATTGAGAAGTCTGTTAAAAAGTGCAGACATCGGTGCCATTTTTTTTTTAAACCGAGCTTCCGGTGAAAAATTTGATCTGGTATCCAACATTTTCGTATTCGTGTGCTTTTCTTACCTGTTCCAGCTGCAGGTGGCATCAATATCATTAATTCTTGGTTGGCGTACTTAAAGGTCTTGTATTTCGTTATAGAGATTGCATTTATATTCGACGCGTCAAGTAAATTAACAACAATTTTCAAAATTGTCACTTTTTCAGTATAATTTGATGTCAAGTTGACCTTGTCTCTTCAAATAAAAGTACAGTAAATACGCGAAATGAAGTGAGGTGATAGGAAATTTAGCGTGATTCGAAATTAAAATATCTAATTTATCTTAAACTAAAAATATTCAAAACAACTAAGAAAAAAACGCTGCCTTAAAGAATCACAATACTTCCACATCTAAATTTCCGGTGGGGGTAGATTGTAGATTGTTTAAGGGTTCGCTTGACCCTGGGTTGGCCTTTCTTCACCTCGACCTAAAAGATCTTTTGTGAATTACCCTGCATCTAGTTGTTACCCAGGATTCCAAGACTTTTTGCAAAGCTTGCGATTTTCCTGGGGGCTAATTTCCCTATGTCTTCAGGCGTTAATTCCGCCTGTTCTAGGTACTTTAGCCTAATGCGGATTAACACCTTGCATTCACAAAGTATATGTTCCGCAGTTTCGGTTGCAGCTTCACAGTATCTGCATTTGTCATCTTCTGCCATGCCCATGTTCTTGAGATGGTATCTCAAGGGCAATGGCCAGTTAGAAGGCCTGTGATCAGCCTTAAATCGGACTTTTCCAGTTCGAGAAGCCTTGTGGCATTCTTTGTAGAATAGGTTATAAACCTTTTTGCTTGTCTTTGTCCTGGAGTGTTCCTCCAGTAGGACTCTTTTTGTTCCTTTTCCCATTTTAAGACCTCCTCCGTTATGTGTCCCCTGGATAGGCCACAGAACGGTTCGGGTCCAAAAAACGGGGCTTCAGCCCCTTTTCTTGCGAGGCTATCAGCTAATTCGTTACCTTCTATCCCCTCATGCCCTGGCACCCACATCAAGGGTGGGTGGGGGTGGTTGATACTAAAAAAAGTTTGAGGCTTTTGGTTCTTATATACGCAATAAATCTCGATTTAATTTTTTCACCAGTTTAATACTAGGGTGGGGGTGGTAATAGGGTAGCTGATGTCAAATTTTTAGACCCTGGCTTCTCGTATATACACTAAATCCCAATTTTATTTTCCCTTATTTGCTTGCTTTACTTATTTACCCACCACTTACCCCTCAGGCTGCAACGGAATAAGATCAAAAAAATATAATTTAGTTCCAGATCTCGCTATAATACATAGCTGTACTAATTTCAAGGCAATATTATAAACCGTACCAGAGTAATCGTGCGCACAAAAAAAGTTACAGGACAGACCGACCTATCGGCAGATCGCTCAAATTTAAAATCTCGACGTTTCGTGACATTCTAAGCCCAATTTTTTTTACGGTTGGCTACTACTTCCATGATGTAGAAGTAAAATAAAAACAATTACGGAGCAGCGAGGCCATGGAAACTCAAAAGTTCAACTATACAAAAAATTAAATTCACGAAATGCAAGTTTTATCGTAAAATTTTCTTATATAGCACTGAATTGTTCACGTACCACTTGTATGGAAAGAATATAATTGTTGTTTGACGCCATTTGAATTTCGTAAATACCCCGCGATTTTCAAAATTGGCGATAAGCTGTTTTTCATTCTCTGAACGATACTCTAAGCAGATCAACTATGACACATCATCTGAGTGGCAGTCAATTTTAATATACACGGTTCTGATCAGTTTCATGTCATTAAAAAAAACTGGTGGTGGGGAACGACTAAACGAACAAAAAAACCTTATATAACATGGGGTCTAAAACCCATAGTTAAAAAAAAATAAACAAAAATTTCGAAAATTTTCAATAATATTGTTTGAGAACTGCTGGAATGTTGGGATAGTCTTTTATCTTCGCGTATGTCGGCGCCTCTAACCATCAAATACACTAATACGGCTCTTTCAAAGTTACGCGCCCCTTTGTTAGAGACCGCGCGTCGGCGAGGACACAAGTTGATAATCACACTTTTTTATGGCTTTTTAAAAGTAGGTAAGGTAAAGTCTTTAGCGGTGCGGTAAAGGTGAAAGATCTCGGCGTTTTCTGAGTGCTTAGTAGATCTGAAGAAAATCATACTCTCCCTTGTGCAATATTTTAGTTTCTGTGGGCACTTCGTTAAGTACACACGTCGAACCCGTTCGTTGTTTTTGCATGTTTCTTTTACTCTTTTTGAATTTTGGGCCACGTATTTACAGTTAAAATTTATTTTATTGACTTACCGTTGAAGTCGTTAAGTTCTTGATTACGTACAGACACTACTTGTTCGTTCTTTTTGTGTTGCTCTTTGGATTTTGGACCAAGTTTTTATTTTTATTTTCTTTATTGACAATGTTAGTTGATAGTTTAGTGTGCCACAATTATTGGTGAATCTCCCTGAAAGGATTCGAAATAGGATATGGCTTCGGCAGGATAGTTCTTATTTAAATGCAGTTAGAGACCAGTTAAATAATACCTACACACTTCAGCGGACTTGAAGAAATGGACTCACTAAATGGCCTGCTAGATCCCCAGATCTTACAAAAATGGATTTCTTTTTGTGGGAATACGTGAAGGACATTGTTTATAAAGACACACCAACAACAGTACAAAATATGAAGGAAGGATAATAACTGCTCTTAGATCTATCACACCGGCAATTTTATGAATAGTAGAAACCTAATTTCAAAAGCGCATAGAGATGTGTGTCGATCCAAATGGGCAACTTGTGTAGCACTTATTATAATATTATAAGAAACCTCTATTTTTTAAGTTTATTCTAGAATTTAGTACTTATTGCTCAATAAAACGAAAATAGTTGCAATTAACCATGGGGAAGTATTTAGAAAAAAATTCGTTTTCATTTCTTCATCGCATCGTCGAAAAATATACAGGGTGTTCCATTTGAAAAAAATGAGAAAATTCAATTTAAAAAGTTCTTAATTGAAAAATAATTTTTGGCCACCCCGTACAGTTTTAGGAAGTAAAAACGATTCAAAAACATTATCTAGCTATCTCGTAACTAGCATTTACATACGTTTTTCTTAAAACTCGTAATTGTGACTGATGATTTTTTCAAAATACAGTTGCAGATAGCATTATTTCAACAAAAAAAATCATTACATCCAAGTGGTTGGAAGATAGTCAATAATAATATAGGAATGAATGGAGTCTAGAAAGAGGCTTCACAAAATGTACTGATATACATAGCATTCCGTTTAAAAAAAGGCACTTGCTCCTATAATTTCGTTTTGGCTCGCCCTGTATATTCGAAAATAATTTCCGGTTATAGACTTTTTCATCTAGTTTACTTGCATATTTTTTTTAATTTCTAGCTGTCGTAGAACTCGAGATATCGAAGTCCGACGCACTATTGCCCCACCCTGTATATAAACATAAACATAAATACATCACATATAGACATTCCCCAAATCCAAAGCCAGAGCTGTCCGGAAGGATGTTACAAATTTGGAAAAACACAGATATACATCCATACCTACAGACATTGTCAGTGTCGGTGTTCGGGCTCGAACCCATTCCACGATAGACAGCGTGACCTGTATATTCGCCACACAATACACTTTAGCCGATTGAGCTACCATGCCGGTTTTAAGAGAAAAATAGCCGAGATAAAAAATTTTGAATATTTAAGATCTGGCGCAAAAATAGTTAAAGCGGTGAAAATACAATATATACAATAAATACATGTGTTTATATCCTATAGATTGGGTCAGAGAGGTTAATATAGAAATATGCTTATATAGATT
Organism: Rutpela maculata; assembly: GCA_936432065.2. NCBI lineage: Eukaryota > Metazoa > Arthropoda > Insecta > Coleoptera > Cerambycidae > Rutpela > Rutpela maculata. The sequence continues at coordinate 62,060,028 of OW386294.2, forward strand.
TATTTCTATACGTATATTTCCGCTGCATAAATATAAATAATACTGACTGACTGACTTTCTCACAAATAATAATATCCAGAAAACTCTGAATTAATCCATTGAAGTAGTATTTAGAAGAAACTGCTGCATTTCATGTCACATATGATGCAGATATTTTAATTGTGGATACTGCAATTTCTATTATATGTGGTGTGCTTGTGTTTTATGCAATTTCACAGTCCAAGAATAATTACAGCATTGTTGTTGTTAGCGATGACACTGATTTGTTAGTTCTAATTATTCTAAGTAAACAATTTCTATCCAAAAATATTTACATGTTGAAACCTGAGAATAGCAGAGTATCTGATAAATTATTCGACGTTGATTTAATATAGAAAAAAATGGGACCAATTCGAGATACACTGTTAATTTTACATGCACTCAACAAACTATGTTTAATTAAAAAAAAAAAAAAAGTTAACTTTATTTAACTGTGACTGAGAATTGAAAAACAGTATATTCATCTTTGTTAATTGTACCCGATAATATGATAAAACTTTTTTTATCGCAAGTGTTGACATGACAGTAGGCAATAAAAATTGTCCTTGCAGTTACAAAAAGTGTTTCTAATATCTGCAGTCATTGCCATGACATACGTTTTGTCATTTTAAACACGGCAATTATTACTGACATTGACGACGAAAATGAAATTTAAAAAAAGCCATTTATTTTAAAAAATGTCTACCTTAAAGACAGAAATGTTGTTGGTAATACATTTAAAAATTTTAGATCTTATAAACCCAAGAAAAAGGAAAACGATTAAACCATTATTAGAGATAGAATCTGCGAAAAAGAAGTTGAATTAAATAAATGAATCTAGCTCGATATATGGAGCCTGGGATATAACATGTTGGCATTGCTGTTATGTTTTAGCAAATATTTTTTTGAGTATTTTATCTTGCCCGTTTTGGCGCTAGCCGCCCCAGAAAATATTCAATATAAAATATTCAATTGTGAAACAGAGCATAACACTTTGGGGCTTGGCCTATCAACATTCGATATATGCCAACATTTTTTCTCCGTGCAATTGGCAGCACCGGCGACATCAATTATGGCCAATTATGGAACGTAGAAATAGTATAACACTTTCTGACCAAGCGGAAAATTTTGGTTGTCAATGCTCATTGCTGGAAAACCATATGCCAACATTTTCTGCTTGCCCCTTTTCCAGAAACGGGCTAATACTGGTGCTTTTCAAAATGTTGGCACTTTCTCAAACTTGTAGTTTCGGTACCAAAGAATACCTGAACACATTAACACATAATATCAACACTCTCAATATAGGACTACATGTTTATTACCCTCACACTATGTTTGTCTAATACAAACTAAAGGCAAATGCTCTTTTTAGCAATAACGAATAACTGCTCTTACCAGTCTCTGCAAGTACTATTCTAAAATATCTGCAAGTATCAAGTACCAAGCACTCATTTCTTCGGGTATCTGAAGTAAAATACTTCAAGTAATAAAAGTAATTGAAGTACAATTTATACTACTTTTACTTGAAGTAGTGCCCAGCTCTGTTTCTAAGAATATCTCTTTTCATGGAACGACATGTTATTCCCATTTTCGGTGACGGCAATTGTTTATTTGTTTATTTTTTAATATTATGAAGGTGTTTTGTTGTTTGTAACCCATCTTATATACATCCCATTAATAATAATTTAACTGAATATGAAAATTTGTCATTTGAGAAAATCACTTTCATGTAAACTAAAATTTCAATTTCTTTTATGATCATGTATAAATTTAGACCCACTACTTCAAATGCTACGGTAATTTTGTGTATTTAGTTTTTTTAAATCATACACTGATTTGTTAGCTATCAGAAAACACTTAAATAAGTGCCCAAAAATGAGTAGTTTTTTTTAATTTTAATTTTCTTTGTTAAAAATCGGGAATTTTTTTCAAAAAAATTCATACTGGATTATCTCGAAAACTACTCATTTTCGGACAGGGTCCCACATGATTAAATTTACTACAAATTAGCTCTACTTTAACCCCTTCAAAGGAATGTAAAAAATTTGTTTTCTGATTTTCTCCCCCCTGCTCATCCATTGTAATTTTCGAGGAAAATTATCCCCCCAAGCTCAAGGCCGAAATCCGCTCTTGTATGGAGATGATAACAACGAAGAAAGTTTTGATTAGAGTTCGGAAAATACTATTTGTAGTTAATTGTAATCGTGAAGAAATCACTTTCCGAAATGTCTTTATTTTCATATTATGCAGATACGAAAATTAGGGTTTTCCATTCCGTTAGTACTTAGTCTGTCTGTATGTCTATCGTGTGCCTGTCTGTTGGTGTTGGTGTCACATTTAAAAACCGATTTGATGGATGAAAATAATATTTGACTTCACGCTATTGCCAAGAAAGAGACCTTACAACACTTAATGAAAAATACACTTGCTGGATACTTTAAAAAAAATAAAACAACAAGAAAACAATATCCGAATGTGGTTGACAAGGATGAAAATCTGATAAAATTTTGGTAAAAAAATACAAAGTGACCACTGAAAGGAATAAGATAATTAATAAATACAAGGTGTGAAGTAGAGAGGGGAGATTTTTGCAACTAATGTTACAAATTCTTCCTCACTTACCGAAGTATTGTTATCATGAAAAATTCACTATTCCAGGTTATTTTGGATTTTCACATTTTAGATTTAGATTATAAAAATTCAGGTATTTCAATTCAGCCATTCAGTCCGTCTGTCTATTTGGCAGGTAAATGAGGCCTATTACCATGGAAAAAAATTGGTATATTTTGATTGAAAATAGAGGCCGAATACCCCAAAGAAATAATTAAAGAAATCATGTTACAGAAAACAATAATATTTGACAGGTATTTAACACAATGAACCTCATTGGTGTGACTTCACATAATTATGCAACCTCTATATACTACTGTCATGATATATGGGTTGCCTACCAAGCACATTGGAACTTGACCCTTAATGCGTACGTTTATAAGGCGACATTTTCGGGGATAGAAACAGCGTAGAATTTTATTTTATTTCTCCCGTGGAAGAAATATTTAAGAACTTTCAGTTACCATTTATCATGCACAAGGTATGAGAAAATATACATGAATTACAAAAACTGTATTATGAAACTAAAATAAAGTTTTTATAAATCAAACACGGATATATATACATTTTAACGTATTTCTTAAATGTGAAATAGGTATTAGAAGTCCTCAAATATTTATTCCACGGGAGAAATAACATAAAATTCTAGGCTATGTTTCTATCCTCGAAAATGTCGCCTTATAAATATATGCATTAAGGGGCACGTTCCAGTGTGCTTTCCAGGCAACCCGTGTGTCTGCGTAGTATATAGGCCTAATTTGCAACGTCACAACTAATTAAGTCCGTTGCTAAGGAAGGAACTTATTTTAGTTTTAGTGAAAAAAATAAACGGGGTAGTCACTAAAAGAATATAATAATTAACTGGACTAAACACGTCAACATTTGACGAAGGATGTTTAGAGTAGACTATTTTGTTTATATGAACTACTCTAGGAAAAAGTGAGATCATTACGTTGAAAAAGGGCCGCAAGTTTCACGAAAATATGCTTAGTAAGTTCAAAAGTGTGCCTCCAAAGAATAATTTTCAGGATACATTTTCAAACATTTGCGTTTCGTCGAATTTCGACGGGCTGAGCTAGTTTAATTTTATATGCGGTAGAAATACCACAATGAAGTACTCTGTAGATATAAGGAATAATGTAATATTTATTTTCTGAACAATAATATGGCCCATTCTGCAATATTTCTCAGGGAAATTAAGGTGTCAACACACTTTTCATGTTTCAAATTTCATGCCTATGACTCCACGTGCCCCTCATTCTAAGCGAGAGGTGGAGTGTCGGCCTCTTTTTTAATTTTTTTATCCGACTATATCGGGTGACACAGGAGATATGTAGCATGTTTATTTAAAAAGATATTATTTTGAAATTTGGTAGACCCATATAATGTGCGATTGTCCTTTTTTTAGTGTAGACAAGAAATTTTTTCCACTTCTGGTTTCACCAGAAGTGACATCTACTTTGTTATTTTAAATAGCACCCTGTATATTTTTTTTTTCTATCTGGTTCTCCTTAAATTCCTCTTTTCAACTATGTATAGCAAGGTGGCATTCATTTTTAAAATGGCTGCTGAAAACCATTTTATGGCATTCAGTCAAGTTGGCTATGGTACGAAATGTAGCGGTAATTAATGCTTAGTGTGCTGCAATATCAAAAGAACCATGGTACACAATTTTGTGTTTCATATTTGTTTTGTTCTAATCAGTAGCCGAAGAGACTTTGTACAATTTTTATATTAAAGAAAAATCTCTAGACTAAATCCACGACATCAAAAAAACTAAGATAGAAACACTAATTTTAAATTTTATCCATTTGTAAAATATTTATTCATATTTCACTTTTACCAATTAGATGGCCCCCGAGGTGTCCAGATTTTACGCCACTTGATTTTTTCATATGGGGCCATCTCAAGGAAATGGTTTATAAAACTCCACTGCAAAATAGGAATGACTTAAAAATGAGAGTTAGGTCAGAAATAAATTAGTTTACTGAATTTCAGTTAGAAAATGTGCTTAGAGGTACTGGTTACAAGAATTCGACGCTGCAGGGAAAATAATGGCCAGCATTTTGAGATTCTTCGAAAACAATTTTATTTAAAAGCAAGCAAAATCAGACATAACAATAAATTGTATTGGGTAAAAGTGAAAGATGAATAAATATTTTTTTCTACTTCCATCTTTAAAATGGCGTTTATCGTATACGTTTTCATGACGCTAAATAATCCTTTAAACACGCTTTCGACAAACCGTGACTTCGTGCATTTTAGTCACAGGCTGAACTTAGCAACGAGATATTAGTCACGGCTGAGGTTAATTCTAGATATTTTAATGGCAAAAATCAAGTTAGTTTTCCTAATTCTTGTCATCAATCTGTCAAAATAAATCAACGCGTTGTGACAAGAGACAAGTAATTTTGTATTTTTTGGAAAAAAATGAGCCTAAACGACAGTGAAAGTGAAGAAGATGTTTTCATTGGTACTCCGCCAGAAATTACTCAAGCAGCGGCATCGGCAACTGCTAGTTTGCTGCCAGAAAAATCTAAAAGTCAATACGAACGTGCATATAAACTTTTCCAAGATTGGCGTCAAGAAAACCAAACAAATTCATTTTCTGAGAATGTATTACTTGCTTATTTCCAAAATTTGTCGAAAAATATGAAACCGTCCTCTTTGTGGGCAATCTATTCAATTAATCTAAAAAACAATGTTGATATTAGCAAGTACCCCAAATTGTGCGCATTTCTGAAGCGTAAATCAGACGGTTACAGACCTAAAAAGTCGAAAATATTGACACCCCAGCAAATTAGAGAATTCTCATCATCTGCTCCAGACGAAGAATACCTATTTACAAAGGTAATAGTATAAAACCAAATGAAATAAAAATAAACAAAATTATAAATATTTTAGGTAGGGTTACTTTTTGGAATAATGGGAGCTTGTCGGCGGGAAGAATTGACGAAAATTCAAACAAGTGATGTTGAAGACCTTAACACGGCCCTTTTAGTTCACATTCCTGACACGAAAACAAAAACGGACCGTCAGTTTGTTATTGGAGGTAATTTCTATCATACATGCAAGAAATACATGGAACTTCGACCTCCAAACCTGACAAGTACTACCCGATTTTTCTTAAACTACCAGCGAGGAAAATGTAGAAAACAGCCAATTGGAATTAATAAATTTGGCAGCCTCTCTAGCGTAGTAGCAAAATTCTTAAAATTACCTGACCCTGCTGCTTATACTGGTCATTGCCTAAGAAGGTCTTCAGCGACGATTTTGGTGGACTCGGGTGCGGACATCACAGCATTAAAGCGTCATGGAGGGTGGCGATCCACAGCTGTTGCAGAGAGTTATATTGACCACTCGTTAAACAATAAAATTAAGACCGCTACTAAAATCATGAACACTGTTCAAAATAATGCAATGCAAAAAAATAAAGAGAATATTGATATTGCAATTGCTCAAAGTTCAAGCATTGATAAAAATGAAAGTGGACCAAGTATTAGCTTCAATTCAAATCATGAAGCAAATTTAACACAGTTCGATGGAACGCATTTAGGAAAATCACTTAGTTTTTTTAGCAATTGCCAAAATGTTTCCAATGTAACCATTAATATACACAATAAGTAGAACAATAGTTTAGCAATTTTTTACTGTTACCATGTTATTGATACGTTAATAAATGAAATATTAAAATAACTTCCAAATTTTTTATTTAGATATTTGCTGTCGTAGAAAAAGTATAGTATGCAACGCGTTTTATAAAATTGTTAGTCACTAATTTTATTAAACACTCGCTCCGCTACGCGTCGCTCGCGATTAATAAAACTCGTGACTAAAATAACGTTTATAAAACTTGTTACATAATATACTATACAAATGGGTCAAATTTAAAATTAGTGCTTTTATCTTAGTTTTTATGATTTCGGGGATTTAGTCTAGAGATTTTTATTAAATATAAAAATTCTACAAAGTCTCTTCGGCTACTGATTAGAACAAAACAAATATGAAACACCAAATTGTGTACCAGGGTACTTTTGATATCGCAGCACATTAAGCATTAATTACCGCCACATTTCATTCCATAGCCAAATTGACTTAGTGTAATAAAATGGTTTTCAGCAGCCATTTTAAAAACTGATGTCATCTTGGTATACCTAGTTGAAAAGAGAAATTTAAGTAGAATCAGATAGAAAAAAAATATATACAGGGTGCCATTTAAAATAACAAAGTAGATGTCACTTCCGGTGAAACCGGAAGTGAGAAAAATTTTTTGTTTATACCAAAAAAAGGACAATCACGCATTATATAAGTCTACCAAATTTCAAAATAATATCTTTTTAAATAAACATGCTACGGGGTGTTACATATCTCCTGTGTCACCCGGTATAGATGTGGTAAACATACATGAAACACTTGCGCCACTTTCCCCCAGAAAAGCAATAATAATGATATTTGGGAAACGATCGTCTTCAAATGCATGATATCACTTTTCATTTCATGAATTAGTAATCACTGAATAGATGATACCTGAACTGGTATTTGGTAAATAAAAATACAATCGTAGGATTTCTACTTATCTGATTTACATTTTATCGGTAGTAGTAAAAGTATGTTAATCATTTAGGGAAAACATCAGCGAAAATATTTTCTTCGTCACGCAGGTATTCTTATAGTTTAAATATACAGAGTGTTTCGTGAGTGACTGGCCATACGCTAGTGAGTAATTATTATCTCTAGTGCCCTTCGTTTCTGATATACTGCGTGTTTTCTATTTTTTACTAAAATTTCCATCGGTCATATTTTTTGATCGACTTCACCAAATTGAACCAAAGGGGGAGGGTCGGCCCCCCCCTCAAATTTGGCAAAAAGAAAAATGAAAATGTTTTTTAACAGTCTAGGGTCAATTTAGAGTCGATTCGACCACAAACGGAACCAACCCCACCCCCCTCTTAGGGTCATTTCAAGGTCAAATTATGAAAAAGCCGTGAAATAAACTCGCCTTTTCGGAATGAGTAGGCTTATTCTGGGACTTCGATTTAATATATATATATATTTAATATATATATATATATATATATATATATATATATATATATATATATATATATATATATATGTATATATATATATATATGTATATATATATATATATATATATATATATATATATATACATATATATATATATATATATATATATACATATATATATATATATATATATATATATATATATATATATATATATATATATATATATATATATATATATATATAGGTATAGACGGCATATTGTGTAGCCCGATATATCGATAGGTCGCTCATAAGCCCGGCATTTCCCGAGTGTATAAATTAACAAACTTTTTAAATATGGCGACTGTTGGGCATCCTTTTTAATAGGAAGCCACTAGAGGTAGCTAATTATTATTTTTCTTTTAATTATATAAACATGGCATATTTCAGAGCCCGGATATATTTACTGATCGTTTCAGAGCCCGCTGTATATAAGAATATAGTTAGCGTTCATTCTCCGTCCCAGCGATGTTGCCAATATAATCGGGCCTGAGCAGGTTATATTTTTATAATATATATTTCTTTGATGCATGCATCGTCACGAAGCACAATAATATATGGTTAGGAGTACTTGCTTTACTGCGCCACTGTCATTACTGTTTACAGTAGAAACGCTGTTGGAGGGCCAGCTAATAAAGGAAATATATTCATTTTTTTGAAAACGCCAAAATAATATAAGTTACGTTTTTCATTTTTGATTGTTATGAATTTCAAGATATATTAAAAAAACCTAATAAAATATTTTTTATGCAAATAAACATTAATTACTAATAATTGATAATGTAATTACTCCGTGGTAGGCTTATAAATATTTAAATATTTTGAATTTGTCCTCATTTTTTGTTTTCCACTTTTAAAGTATTCCCTCATTCACATTAAATAAAAAGATGCAAAGGGTTAGAAATTAAATTACGTGTATTTACCTAACAGAGATATACAAAAAGGATTGTATTATTAGTAGAGTAATATTAGGTATAGTAGTAAAAGAATCCCTTGATGTAATTTTTCTGTTGAAAGTGTACTTATTTTTTGAGACAGCAAGTGGCCCTTGTGTTTCCGAGTATACAGGTCAAATATTAGCAAAAATTGATTGCCATCAAATAAAAACAAAGCATGAAGTTCTCTTTGAAGTATTTATAATTTTTTAATTTAATTACTTCCACATCCAGTGGAAGTATAGTAACGACAAAAAAATTTTTTTTAAATTTTTATTGCTCAAATAGACTTAGAATATCATGAAATGTCGAGATTTTAAGTTTGAGCAAAAAAAAAATTTGTCTGTCGGTCTGTCTGTCTGCAATTTTTTTTGTGCGCACGATTACTCTGGAACCGTTTAAGATATTGACTTAAAATTTGGTACACGTATGTATTTTAATGAGATCTGGAACTAGATTATATTTTCATCTTATTCCGTTGAAGGGCTGGAGGGTAAATAGGCAAATCAAGCAGGTAAAAGTCCATAAAATTGATATTTAGAATATATAAAAGAAGTTAAGGTCTCAAACATTTTTTTGGCATTAGCCACCTCCATTACTACCCCCCCCCCCATTATTAAAGGGGGTGAAAAAAATTAAATTGTAATTTAGCGTGTATACAAGAAACTAAGGCCTCAATGTTTTTTTTACTTTATTCACCCCCACTACCAACCCCCTACCCCCACCTCCACCCCCACTACCGATGTGGTATATCGTTTTATAGGTTTTTGGCGTAGACATTTTCAAATATTATGTTGTTAAAGTTATTTCGAATAGTATGGATGAGCAGTGGCTTTGCTCGACTACTATGGATGCGCAGTAGGTTTTCCCGAGTATTATTGATGTGCAGTGGCTTTTCTCGAGTATTTTGGATGCGCAGTGGCTTTTCTCGAGTATTACAGGTCGCAGTAGGTTACCTCAAGTAGTATGGATGCGCAGTGGGTTACTTTAAGTAGTATGGACGCGCAGTGGCTTTCCTCGAATAAATTGGATGCACAGTGGGTTACAGTATGGACGCGTAGTAGGTTTCCTCGAAGAAAATGCTTGAAGTAGAGGCTTTACTCCTATCGTGTAGTTTACGGCACACAACGATTTTTTATATCTTTGTCACGACATTTTCTGGGTATTACTTCCACATCCAGTTGAAGTATATTAACGCAAAAAAAATTTTGGAAATTTTCATTGTTTAAAAAGGGCCTAGAATATCATGAGACGTCAATATTTTAAGTTTCAGCAAAATAAATTTGTCTGTCGCGTTGGTCTGTCTGTTAGTCTTCTATCTTTTTGGTGCTCACGATTACTCTAGAACTGTTTACTATTGACTTACAATATGGCACACGTATGTATTTTAACGAGATCTGGAACTAGATTATATTTTGATTTTATTCCGTTGCAAAGTTGAATAGTAAATTAGGGTAAAGGAGGTAAATAGGTAAATCAAGCAAGTAAGAGTCCATGAAATTGGTACTTAGTAAATATAAGAGGAGCTAAGGCCTCAAAAAAATTTGGCATTAGCCACACCTATTACCACCGCCGTCCCATTATTAAAGGTGGTGAAAAAATAGTGTTATTTAGTGTGTGTACAAGAGCCAAAATCATTAAAAACAAATTCCACTTCATTCACTCCCACCACCACCCCCTGTTACCGATGTGGCATACAATTTTATGGGTTTTCAAATAATATACTATTAAAGTTCATAAACAATTATTTCCACATAGTGGAGTGCAAATATAGTATTTTTGTTGTAAGAGACTTGGATGTGGAAGTAGTGATTCCTTGGGCAGCGGTTTTTTATTTCACTGTGACTATACTTATAGGCTTAATATTAAAAAAAGTTATTACAATGACCTCTACTACGTACTAGCTGCCCCAAGTTAACATCAATTGAGAGTTGCATTATATGAAATAAGTTTTCAGATTCAGTTTATCCCACTGTGCAAAGACGGATACTTCTAGTAAATTCTTTTAATTTGCTCATCAGAAAGTACTGTGATACTGTGAAGACGTAAGAAGGCGCAGTTTGAACTTGAAAATAGACATAGTGTGCATTAATATGCTTCCGTGACCTCCGTGGAGGTTTCGTTGTTACGAGCTGAATTTTATATAAAATGAATAATTGTATATGCAATATAGTAATAATAACAATAAGTAATTATTATATAAGTTTCAAAAGACAATCAAAAAGCGTCATGTGCAAAAGAGCATTAAAGTTAAAAACGAGTTAAGCGAATAGTGGAAAAAATAAATAAATTGCGATTTTTTAAAATGTTCTGTAGAGGAAATATTTCCTTATGGCTTTCAAATAATACATTTTACATCGGACCTTAAGGGAGAACGTAACTTAAAACCGCAATAGTATCTCGGTTTGAAATGCTTTAAAATTTAATTCAATTTAGACAACTTGCGTTTCCATCGTATTATCTTCATCTTCGAAATGTAGGCTCAAATCAAAACTTTGTACTCTTTACAAAAATCTTATTTATCTTTTCCGAACGCAATAGTGTATGTTTTATAATTTTATGACTAATAATAAATAAGATACAACTAAATGTAATGCGATGCAAATTTCCTATGATCCGTTTGAACCCGTCTAGTAGGCGACACCACTCTAAGAACACATTTTGCATTTCACTATTTTCATAGCTTCGTTGCATGTTATAAAAAAATATAGAATATTTTTGTTACAAGTTATAAGTCGAAAAAAATAAACATTTGATACGCCGTCTACAAATCTTATTTTTATGCGCATGTTTGAGAGCCGAGCACTCTACTAACACAATACACGTAATGAAAAAGTTTAAGTATATAAAACATTTCATACTATTAATCGCATTAGTTATTCTGTTAGTAATCGTTTACCTTCAATGTCTTATTTTGTACCAATTTTCTTCTAAATTTATTTAAAAATTTCCCATCTATGAACGTTAGTTGGCGCAGATGGAAACGGCAGCGCTATGACCTAATGTTTCAAATTGTTTTAACATAGAATATTACCTACCTTACTTTATTTTTCTACGATCTTTGACCAAAGCATTTGTAATTCTATATTCACTAAGCATTATTAACTTAAAGGTTGCAAAGATCGTGATATACCAGGCAATTAAGGTAGGCGCATGATGCTGTCGAGCGCACTATGCAGGGAGACCGACAAGAAATATAATTCCAAATGGCCTTCATAAAAATATATGTCTTCATAAATAAAAACCGCTGCCTAAGGAATCACTACTTCCATATCCAGATGTCCTATCAAAATGTCTCTTACGGCGAAAAATAGTTTGATGCTATATGTGCACTCCACTATATGGAAATAATTGTTCATATAAGTTTAATAATATAATATATTTGAAATCGTCTACCTCAAAAATCCATAAAATGATATATATGCCACGTCGCGTCGGTAGTAGGGCTGGTAGGAATGGCTGATGACAAAAATTGTTGAGACGTTATATATATATATATATATATATAATATATATATATATATATATATATATATATATATATATATATATATATATATATATATATATATATATATTATATATATATATATATATATATATAACGTCTCAACAATTTTTGTCATCAGCCATTCCTACCAGCCCTACTACCGATATATATATATATATATATATATATATATATATATATATATATATATATATATATATATATATATATATATATATATATATATATATATATATATATATATATATATATATATATATATATATATATATATATATATATATATATATATATATATATATATATATATATATATATATATATATATATATATATATATATATATATATATATAGTTTTTTTGGGTCGCTGATTCCGGATCCTAGGTCAGTTTGTCTACAGTGTGTCCCAGGATAGATGTAACAAGAGGTGTAATGGACCAAAAATTTTGGAATGGTATTTGGGGATTGAGTCCTGCATGTTGAAAAACTAAAGTATACCAAAAATGACTTGATTTGGTGTTCTACAGGGTGTTTATAAGCAAAGTTGTAAAAATCACCATATCAAAATATGAAAAAATTCCACTAAGAAAAGTTATTTAGAATGCAATTTTATACCTCTATAACTTTCAGGAATATAAAATTATTTTTTTGAAACTCCCCATTTTTTCAATAAAGTATTTTATTTTGAACCATTCAATTAAAACTGCATAGAAATTATTTTTTGCGAATTAATATTTAAAGTTATGTAGAAGCTAAAAGTAGGCTATGAGAAAAGCAGAGGATTAACATTTGCTCCTTCACAACTTTAAATATGAATTCTACTCTTAATTCGCAAAAAATGGGAAGTTTCAAAAAAATACTTTTATATTCCTGAAAGGTATAGAGGTATAAAATTGTATTCTAAATAACTTTTCTTAGTGGAATTTTTTCATATTTTGAAAAATAAAGGTACTTTATTAGTGGTGATTTTTACAACATTGCTTATAAACACCCTGTAGAACACCAAATCAAGTCATTTTTGGTATACTTTAATTTTACAACAAGCAGGACTTATTCCCCAAATATCATTCCAAAATTCCAAAATTTTTGGTCCATTACACCTCTTGTTACATCTATCCGGCGACACACTGTAGACAAACTGACCTCGGACCTCCCAGAATAAGCCTACTCATTCCGAAAAGGCGAGTTTCTACTCTTATATTATGTTGTTTAATAGTAAAAAGATGAAAATGTCAACAAACATTAAAAAAACATAAATTTATTAGAACAAATACAAAAGAGTAACAATTACAAGTAACTGAGGAAATAATGCACCTAATATATATTTTCAAAAATAATTACACAAAATTAAGATAACTCATATAACGAACAAAAATAATACAAAAAAAATAACTACAAGTTTTTTTCAAAATGTCTGCCTCCAACCTCTATACAGTATCTTAATAATATAATTGAACCATGTAGTTAGTTTGTTGGCACATTTTTAATGGTTCTAGAATTAACAGTTAATTTTCACAATAAATTCATTTCAAAAATCTTGTAAACCTTGATAAATATTTGTCACAGTACCTGTCAAAAATATTAGTTATTGCTTGAAATACCACAGAAAGTACTTTTTAAAGTTAAAAGTGTCTTATTTTAATGAAGAGTACGTTGATATTAGTTATGTTTACGGTTTTTGTGAGGAGAACTCTAGGGCTGCCATTGGAGACGTTTTTCTAACCGAAGAATTCCCAATAAATCATTTTCTTCTCTCTATAACCATGCAAAACAACATGGGAAATTTCCTTCAGCTCCATTGCGTCGTGAACGACATGGCATGTTAGACAAGAGGTAAATGAAGAAAATGAAATTCTAGAAATAGTGCGACAAAATCCTTCTATTAATACGCGAAGAGTAAGTGTAGCTTTAGGAATCTATCATGTATCTCAAAAATTTGCATCCTTTTCATTTACAAATTGTTCAAAGACTTGAAGCAGCAGGTGAAATTCCTCGAAGAGCGTTTTGTCGTTGGGTGTTAAATCACAGAAAAACAATTTCTAGAGTTTATTTACTGAGGAGTCTCAGTTTAGAGATGGTATTAACAATAGCAGAAATGTTCGCTTAAGGGCAGAGGAAAACCTAACAGCATTTCACAAAAGAAATCACAATACAAATTTTCTATAAATATTTGGTGTGGGCTATTAGAAAATAATTTAATTGGCTCCCATTTCTTTGACGGTACATTGAATGGCGAAATGTGTTTAAATTTTTTGCGAGATACATTACCACAATTATTACGAGACATAAATATTAGAGGACTTCATTACCAACACGATATAGCAGGCCCTCACTGCTTGCGAGCGGTGGGATAACATTTGAATGACCATTGGTGGATCGGTCGTATTGGTCCAGTTTTTTGGCCTGCAGAGTCCCCAGACCTGACTCCGGTAGACTATTTCTTATGGGGCCACTTAAAGCAAGAAGTTTAAATTAATGAAGTTGTAACCAGAGAGGAATTAAGAGAACGCATATAACAGGAATGCACTGAAATAAAAAACAACCCACATGTGATTAAAAATGCTATAAACAATTTACAGATAGGTGCAAGAAAGTGTGTTGAGGTTGGAGGAAGACATTTTGAAAATTTGTTATAGTTAGGTTTTTATTATTATTTTTGTTCATTATGTTCATCTTAATTTTGTGTAACTGTTTTTGATAAAATCATTTTTAATTAATTAAACTAAATATTAGGTGCGCGAGTCGCTGTGACATATTGTCGTCTTTTCTGCGTCATATTCGCATCATTCTGTACGTGAATTTATGACCTAAATATCACGTGGAAATGACATCACTCCGATATGTCAAAATGACGTCACCAAATCACGCCCAGTCGCTATGACATATTGTCGTCTTTTGTACGTGAATTTAGTCCATAATGATCTACGTATCACTTAAAAAAACGTCACTTTGCTAGCTGGGGTTACTTGAAGCTTTATAAAGGATCTATCGGAAACATTTACATGGGTATAATAGAGCCTTTATAAAATTATTTTATAATTATGTTGTAAGAATATTTTTATGGCATTTCTATATCACCAAATTGTCCCATAGAGCAAATTAATCAGTTCATAATAGTACTTTAATAAAACATAAAAGAATATTTTTGCACTGCTAAAAAATAATTATACAACTCAGCTATATTAGTACAATAATGCTAGTTGGAACGGGTCAAAACACTTAAGCATTACTTAATTAAAGATAAAAAATAGTTTTCAACAAGAAATTGGATCATTCAAATCTGCCTTTACCGAATCCCCAAGGATAAATTTAAATTTCCCCTCCCCTCGATCCCCGAGCGCGTAAATGTAACGCTAGTAGCACTGCATGTGCTCATAATACAAACCCAAACAGGTATTGGTCGATGGAGAAGGAGTCATCCATCTATATCTTATATACTCTCTTATCTATGGTTTACAGTATAGCTGCTCTAATATGTTTATGCGCCATATTCGCTGAAGTATTGAGAAATCAGGCATGGGGGAGCTATAGCTCCTTTGTAGCCTTCCTGTAATCCGCCACTGATTTAAAGTAACGCTGCGTAGACTAAAATATTTCAATTCAGTGCAGCCAACAAATAAAAAACCTAAAAGGTGACTTTAGCAAAAGGCAGCGCAAAATCTCGTTATGGAACATGTCGGCTTTAAACCAATTTTAACGTGAATTTTACATTAAAGCTCCTTTTAACATTTTTAAGTAAAAGCTCTTTAGGGATAATATTATGAAATATATCTAGGTAGATAATTTTATTAGAAGGAAACAGACTTGTTCGATGTGGCCTCTATTAACAAATTGACATTTGAGAATATCGGATAGTAAACAAGATCTTTGTTGACTTCCGTGGAACATTGAAAGGTAAAAATGTGCTGATTACGCCATTACATAGTACTTGACGTGTATCTACACCTCCTAAATTCGTTCTCGCTCTCTTATTATGCGAATATTTATTTTGTTATTTTGACAAATTCATTCCACTTGTGATTCTAGGGAGAATAAAAGTTGTAGCGTATATTATCAAGATTTTTCAGTTTTTAATTTCGATCATAAATAAGCAAGTTATGAATTAAATAGTTAGTTGTTGTCCAACCCCAATTGCATCTGTCTCAGCTTCTACGTCTCCCGTCGCACTCTAAGATGTCTCCCCGCTCGTCACGCGGCCCGTGAAGCTCTATATACTCACGACTGAATGCATGTAATACTGGCGTTATAGAAAATTTTAATTACATCTTTTTAGTGTTTTTTTGATAAGTTCTCTTATATATTTATACAATGCGGATCAAGCGTCAACTTTTCTAAAAATAAATATTTTGTATTTCTGCTTAGATCATTGTCATAAAATATTATTTTGAGTATTCAGCAGATAACTTTCAAAGAAACTATTCGTTCCTTTTATATACTATGGATCTAAATCTGACCAAGCTAGAATATCAACAAGAAGTTCCCTATGGTGGTGGTGAGGGTGAATGAAGTGAAAAAAAATTCTTGATGACTTTGGCTCTTGTACACACACTAAATCACACTATTTTTTCACCACCTTTAATAATGGGGTGGGGGTGGTAATTGGGGTGGCTAATGCCATTTCATTTTTTTTGGGACCTTAGCTCCTCTTATATTTACTAAATATCAATTGGTATGGACTATTACTTGCTTGATTTACCTATTTACCCCCATTTACCCCAACTCTGCAACGGAATAAGATCAAAATATAATCTAGCTCCAGATCTCGTTAAAATACATACGTGTGCCATATTTTAAGTGAATATCTTAAACGGTTCCAGAGTAATCGTGAGCTCCAAAAAGATACAAGACTAACAGACAGACCTACGCGACAGATAAATTTATTTTGTTCAGACTTAAAACATTGACGTTTCATGATATTCTAAGCCTATTTAAATAATGAAAATTTCCAAAAAATTTTTTTTGCGTTAATTTACTTCAACTGAATGTGGAAGTAATACGCAGAAAATGGCATGACAAAGATATAAAAAATCGTTGGGTGCCGTAAACTACACGATAGCAGTAAAGCCTCTACTTCAAGCATTTTCTTCGAGGAAACCTACTACGCATCCATACTAATCAAGGTAACCCACTGTGCATTCAGTTTACTCGAGGAAAGCCACTGCGCATTCATACTTCTTGAAGTACTGCGCATCCATTTTACTCGAGGAAACCCACTGCGCATCCATATCACTTGAGATAACTTACTGCGCATCTATAGCACTCGAGAAAAGCCACTTCGCATCCATACTACTCGTGGTAACCTACTGCGCATCCATTGTACTCGAGGAAAGCCACTGCGCATCCATACTACTTAAAGTAACTCACTGCGCATCCATACTACTTGAGGTAACCTACTGCGATCTATAGTACTCGTAAAAAGTCACTGCGCATCCAGAATACTGGAGGAAAGCCTCTGCGCATCCATACTACTCGAGGTAACTTTAACAACATAATATTTGAAATCGTCTACCCAAAAAAACTAAAACACGATATGCCACATCGGTAGTGGGGGTGTGGGTGGTGGTAGAGGGTTGGTAGTGGCGGTGGATGAAGTAAAAAAAATATTTTGAGGCTTTTGGTTCTTGTACACACAATAAATCACAATTTTTTTTTTCATCCCCTTTAATAATGGGGTAGGGGTGGTAATGGGGGTGGCTAATGCCAAACATTTTTTTGAAACCTTAGCTTCTCTTGTATACACTAAATACCAATTTTATGGACTCTTACCTGGTTGAGTTACCTGTTTACCCCCCATTTACCCCATTTCACCCCCCAACCTTTTGACGAAATAAGATGAAAATATAATCTAGTTCCAGATCCCGTTAAACTACATATGTGTACCAAATTTCAAGTTAATATCTTAAACGGTTTCAGAGTAAACGTGCGCACAAAAAAAGTTACAGACCGACAGACAGACAGAATTTTTTTTTTTCGCTCAAACTTAAAAATCTGGACGTTTCATGACATTCTAAGCCTATTTGAACAATAAAAATTAAAAAAAAAATTTTGTCGTTACTATACTTCCACTGGACGTGGAAGTAAAATTAAGGAATTGTTGCAAAGCAGATAATAATGCCATAAATCCATTCAACTATATTTTTTTAAATAAATATAATTTCAGGATGCGCACAGGGCAGTTCAAATTTATACCAGACAAAAACGCTGCCCAAGGAATCACTACTTCCATATCCATTTTCTCACAACTTTACCAAACATTAGCTGATACAGATTGGGAATTTTTAAATAATTCTGAAACTGTAGACGAAGCTAGTGATCGGTTCTATTCCAAATTAAACTCAATATTTATTAATACTGTACCTCAATCTAAAACTTCAAAAAGAACATATCCACCCTGGTTTGGCTATCCGTTAATTAAATCTATCAAAGAAAAGCATAAAGCGTTAAATAAATACAAGCAAACAGGTGATGAAACTTATCAGAACGAATTTAAAAGATTAAGGCGAAAAGTAAAAATTGATTCTGATAATTCTTATAAAATGTATTGTAATCATGTTGAGGAAAATATAATTAATGATCCGTCCTCGTTTTGGCAATTTGTTAATTATAAACGTAGTTCATCTGACCTACCAAACTATATGAATTACAATAATGAATATCTATCTGACCCTCAACAGATTACTAATTCTTTTGCTAACTTTTTTCAGCAATCTTATTCTGAATCTGAAAATATCACGTATAATGCTAAAGATTTTGTTGAGAGTAGCTCATATTTAAATATAACCTGTTTTACGGAAGACGAAGTATTTACAGCATTAAAGAAAATTAAACCTAAATTAACCTCTGGGCCTGATGGGATCCCCGCATTCATATTACGTGACTATGCTGCTATTTTTGCTAGCCCCCTTACTATATTATTTAACTTGTCACTAAAGTCCTCTAAATTTCCACTACAGTGGAAATTATCGAAAATAATTCCAGTCTTTAAGAAGGGTGATAGATCTGATATTTGTAACTACCGTCCGATAGTAATAATAAATAATTTTGCTAAAGCATTTGAAATTATCTTACACCATTTTATTTTTAATCATGTAAGGCATCAAATATCAACAGCTCAACACGGATTCTTCAAAGGCCGTTCAACAGTTACAAATTTAATTAATATTACAGAGTTTATTTCTGACTCTATTGATAAGGGTATACAAACAGACGTTATATATACTGACTTTTCAAAGGCATTTGATAGACTGGACCATGATATCCTCTTAGAAAAATTTGAAATCTTTGGATTTTCGGATAACCTTATTACACTTTTTAAATCCTACCTAACTGATAGAAGACAATATGTTGTATATCATGGTGTTAGATCTATTGAAGTCTTAGCTACGTCGGGGGTCCCCCAAGGTTCAAATTTAGGGCCACTTTTCTTTAATTTGTTCATTAACGACATAGTAGATAATATCACTGTTAACTGCCTTCTATATGCTGATGATCTAAAACTATTTTGCAATGTCGCGTGTGAATATGATTGCCTTGAATTGCAAAATAATATTGATCGTATTAATACATGGTGTACAATAAATAAATTACCTTTAAATGAAGCAAAATGTAACACTATGACATTTACAACAAAACATAATGTTATTGTTTTTGATTACCAATTGAACAATCACACACTTTCCCGTCCTGACACTTTTTGTGACTTGGGTGTGACATTTGATAGAAAATTAACGTTTGTAAACCACATCGAACTTACTGTCAGTAAAAGTTATAGAACACTGGGTTTTGTCATTAGAAACTCCGCACATTTTAATAACATAAATACATTAAAACAACTATACACTACTCTTGTTAGACCACATCTTGAGTATGCTTCAATAGTATGGTGTCCTGTTTATAATGTACGCATACAAAATTTGGAAAGGCTTCAACGTCGATTTCTGAAATATGCGTCTTTTAAGACTGATGGGACCTATCCTGCTATTGGTTACCCACATCAAGAATTACTCTCTAAATTTTCCCTAGACAGTCTAGAAAACCGTAGACACCGATCACAATTAATTTTCTTATATAAAATTTTACATGGTAACATCGACTGTGGAGAAATTTTAAGTATGCTTAATTTCCAAATTCCTAGGGCGGCCTCTAGGCACAACGATTTATTTTACTTGCCATTTTCAAGAACAAATGTAAAGAAATTTTCTTGTATTCAGCAAATGTGTAATATATATAATAATTTGGATACTTCTTTAGATATTTTCACCTGCAGTGCTGTAAACATAAAAAAATTGTCTCTAGCTTAAATATATTTTTGTTCTTTCTTGTTGACTTGCGGATTATTAGACTCAATTTAGAGTGTACATCTGACGTTCACTTTATTTTATATATGACAAATGCATTGTATTAGTTTAATTTAGTTTAGTTTATTAGTTTAATTCAGATATATAAATAATATGTATATATCTTTTTGTTCATAATTTAGATAAGTATTGAATTATTTTGTATTTTCCTATTCTGTAATTGGGTTTCACCTGTTGAATAGTGTACCAAATAAATAAATAAATAAATAAATAAACGCGCTCACAACGAAAAAATTTTGTATGTGGAAATAATTGCTTATGGAACTTTAATAATATAATATTTGAAATCTTCTACCCCAAAAACCTATAAAACGATACCCCACATCGGTAGTGGGGTGGGGGTGGTGATAGGGGGGTGGCTGAAGTAAAAAATATTTTGAGGTTTCTGGTTCTTGTACACACACTAAATCACAATTTTTTTCATCCCCTTTAGTAATGGGGTGGGGGTGGTAATGGGAGTGGCTAATGTCAAAATTTTTTTTGAGACCTTAGCTTCTCTTGTATATACTAAATACCAATTTTTGTGGACTCTTTCCTGCTTGATTTACATATTTTCCCCAAATTTACCCCAATTTACCCCCCAATCCTTCGACGGAACAAGATGAAAATATAATCTAGTTCTAGATTTCATTAAAATACATACGTGTACCAAATTTCAAGTCAATATCCCAAACAGTTCCAGAGTAAACGTGCGCACAAAAAAAGTTACAGACAGACCGACAGACAGACAGAAAAAATTTTTTTCGCTCAAACTTAAAATCTCGACGTTTCAAGACATTCTAAGCTTATTTGAACAATAAAAATTTTTAAAAATTTTTTTGTCGTTACTATACTTCCACTGAATGTGGAAGTAATAGGTTCAATTTTTTCTGTCTTACCTCCAGATTTATTCGAAATCTCAAAAAATGGATCTCCTGATATGAGCACAATTGGTTAATATACACATGTACCTCTGAGAATTTTTGCCATATATTTCTTATGAGAAAAGTTATTTTTAGGTACTTCCACATCCAGTGAAAGTTGGTAACGAAAAAAATTTTTTTTAAAATTTTTGTTGTTCAAATAGGCTAGAATGTCATGAAACGTCGAGATTTTAAGTTTGAGCGAAAAAAAAAATTCTGTCTGTCGGTCTGTCTGTAACTTTTTTTGTGCGCACGTTTACTCTGGAAATGTTTGAGATGTTGACTTGAAATTTGGTACACATATGTATTTTAACGAGATCTAGAACTAGATTATATTTTCATCTTGTTCCGTCAAAGGGTTGGGGGGTAAATTAGGGTAAATTTGGGGTAGATACGTAAATCAAGCAGGTAAGAGTCCATAAAATTGGTATTTAGTATATACGAGAGAAGCTAAGGTCTCAAAAAAATTTTTGGCATTAGCCAGCCCCCATTACCACCCCCACCCTATTATTAAAGGGGATGAAAAAAAATGTTGATTTAGTGTGTGTACAAAAACCAGAAACCTCAAAATATTTTTTTACTTCTTCCACCCCCACTACCACCCCCACCTCACTACCGATGTGGGGTATCGTTTTATGGGTTTCAGAGAATTTCAAATATTATATTATTAAATTTCCATAAACAATTATTTCCACATACAAATTTTTTTCGTTGTGAGTGACTTGGATAGAAAATCTGGATGTGAAAGTAGTGATTCCTTGGGCAGCAGTTTTTTGTAAATTTATAAGAGAATCAGGAAAATGGAGCGAAATAAAAATTGCACTGTCCCCTCTTCTCAAAACTGCTCAGAAAATAGAAATTAGCTGTCCCTCTTCAAATTTAACCCCCATAAGACTCTTTTATAGGGTCCCATAAGTCCGCAAATAGAGTATCGCGAATTTCCTGGTTGAGTGGTGGAGTAGGCATGTTAAACTCCACCAGGACTTAAATATCAATAAAATTATTATTATTGTTATTATTGACGTATACTATTGTTTTTTCTGATTGTATTGCGCAAATTATTATTAATTAACCACATTCTGGTAATATGTTAATGTTCAGGTTAATATTTATGATATTGTCCAAACAATTATAATTTATTTAAACAATTTTATTTTGCTTAAAATTTAATATACTTATAGCAAAATGTAATCGTTTAAACAATGTGAAATTCTTAAAAATGTTAGGAAAAACTCAAATTTCATTAATTAATAATAGGTTGTACAAAAAAATCACAAATAAACAAAAATAAACATTAAAAATACGCGATACACTTTTTTCCTCCCTACGGTGATTTCTAGAACCCTACAAGAAGATCTTATGGAGGTTCATACATGGAAATAAAATTAATGGTCTCTGAGGCACGTGTTCAGCCGATTTTGCTCAAATTTGCTTTCTTTTCTCTACAAATTTGAACTGTCCGCGCCCTATTGCACATCCTGAAATGACATTTATTTCAAATATATATTTGACTCGATTTACGGTATTTTTATCTGGTTTACAATAATTCCGTAATTTTTTTCCTCTGGTTCTGATTTCAGTCTCTCTAATACAATATAATAGTAGGAAGGTGCTCCACCTTCCTATTATTTCAAAGAGAAATATTTTTTTTGCTTGTGAAAGATGAGTATTATGCCACATTACCTTTGAGCTTTTAATGGCAAATATTTTGCACTGTCCACATTGTTTACTAAAATTAATATCACACGATTTAATATGAGGGTATCAAACATTTTTGCCATTTAGGAGATCACAATAATTGGTTTGTATTTAGCAGGATTGATTTTAGGTTTATTAGGCTTAGGTATGTTGGTACTCCTTAGTCGACCCCCTACCTTTAAAGTACATGCTAGAGAGCGCTATATTCCCTATTTTATACAAATTTTAAGTTAGGTAGGGTAGGGGTTAAAAAATTGATTGTAAGCTACACTGTATATTTCAAATAATTATTTTGTCAATACGTTGTGTGATATTTATACGTCTCTTTTGATTAAGGATTTAATGAAAGATATGCAAGTAATCATTAATTTTTAAAATTCAAGACGATATTTGGAGAAATTTAGGGAAAGTCTGAACTTGCGACTAGCCCATGTTTCAAATAGTTTCTAATATGTTATTATTTGTTATTTTTGAGTTTATACCGATTATTAATTAGTTTGTTAGATTAGATGAATTAATTAATTTCCAATTAATATTCCAAATTATCTGTGCAAGTGTTTTACTAGTTTAATTAATTTCTACAGGCATGTTTAAAATAAAAATATTTAGCATATTTGAAATGTACTAAAACTACATTTTCGCTTTAGTATTCAGTTGTATGGGCAGTTATTTATGGTAATTTTATTTTATGAGTTAAATTTTAATTTATAGGTATTCGCAATGCGAATACGAACGGATGAGTAATTAATAGATGAAAATCATTTCAATGAATGTGTTCTGAAAAGATTTAAGTCATTGTAAATCGACTAAGGGGTTCAATGCCCCTTAAAAGAGCAGAATAAAATATATACAACCCATTAAGTAGAGTGGAACAGACAGATTAAGATAAAACTAGTAACTGAAAAATGTCGCGGGCTAAGATTCAAAAAAATAAAAACATTGAAAAATAATGGATGTAGTTTTCACTTGTAATGCTGCAGAAATCATGTAATTTGTTTAAAACATGAACATTAATAAAGGTGGGGAGAATTAAATTTCCTACAAAATAATCAAAAGGGACAGTTCTTGGATAGTTAAACTGGAATGTAATGTATGTAACATGCCAAATAAGTACTTTCATGTTGCTGAAAATATTCAGAAAAATTCATGTCCAAAACTTGATGGAATAGACAATATGTTCCACTAATATTTTTTTCTTCATAAAGAATTGTAATTTTGACAAATGTGTGGATATGCAGTAATATTTTCACAAGGCACTTGGCACATCTAATGCATTTATCATCCGTCGCTTTTTGACATCTGTTTGAATTTTTACAACTTTCGATTTCACCGCACAGATATCAACTTTCAGATTTATGTATATGAATTTTCTGAATTTAATGATACCAAATAAGTGACATTTGCACTGTCAAAAGAATTTTAAGGTCCAGTATATTTTTGAATCTAGAATGTCATGATTCTCCTGATAAATTCAACCGATATAGCAACGTTCAAAAAATTGATGTTACATCTTTGAATTTCAGTGATTGTCTAAATCTTCCCACATGATGTAGATCTCTTGAGCAAAATATCAATGGCACAACCAGTTTTTGAGCTACAGCAGGAAAGATAAAAGATGTTTATTTAAGTCCAACAAAGCTTAGGGAAGTTATAGCATTTGATTTTGGAAAATATTATATCTGGATCTGAGGCTCATATTAAAAACAAAAAAAAATAGGGAAATTAATAAATGATAGAGCATTTGTTTAGTTGCCAGTACCTCATTCGAGAATAATTTAGTAGAAATACTAAAAGTTAATAGCAATGAAAAATCTTGTTATCAGAATCACTGTTTACATTCTTATGCCAAGAGAAACAAAACACCTGGTCGTATACATTACATACTGATACGCCACTGGTATGATGTCATTTCTATCAGTCATTTCTTCGTACATCTAATCTTGTTAATCAGTGTCATATTCCAAACTGCCGTATTATGATATATTTTATTCTAGCATAATTCAGTTTACTCTTGAGCTTTGAGTTGTAAAGTCGCATTTGTAGTTATATCGAATAAATACATTCGTGTACTAGACTTTGAAAATTGTTTTTAAAAAGTGTTCCACCCCATCTCGAACCGTTATTGGCGCAGTCGGTAGGATAGCGAGGGTAGTTTTACTGCAATCTACCCTTCTATTTCAATAGAAAAATCGCTATTCGAAAAAAAGACAGTTTGTGGTCGACTCAAGTGCAAGTGAACTCCAAGAGAGGCTAGCCAGATCTACATCAAAGTAAGTTTGTCTATTTCCTTTCTTGTCCACTCCAATTTCTATAGCGAATAGATTTTCATGAGTGTTTTAGTTTTAAAGTAGTTCATCCTGAACATTTTTGTAAAAAACTTCAATTGAAGAAGACATTTCACAAAACGTAACTATCGTTGTTACAAGTAGTCTAAGATAAAAATCAAGCAGAGTATTTTGCAAAAATAAGTAATAGGGTAAAAACAACCCTTGTTTTAAAATATTAGAATATAGTAAAACTTTTGCCATTTGAATTTTGGTGACTATCTTTACACTCTGTAATTATAGTCGGTAAGTGGCCAGATTCCATTACCCATCCTATCTAATTAATAAACGTTTTTGTAGTAATTAGTTTCATAATTGCTAATAGAAAAATGGACGCTGGACTTTATAGAATTTATGCTGAAAACATACCGCTTTTCAATGGTGACAAACACATGTTGCCAGCATTCATGGGTGCTTGTGATGACTTAGTATCGAATTTCTATAAAGAAGCAGAACCAATTAATCCGGTTAATCGCGCGGTAATCAGAACAATAATATCAAAATTGCGCGGGCACGCATCAGAATTAGTTAGTCCTAGGAACGAATTAAACACATGGCCTTTAATTCAAAGTTTTTTAAATTCAGCATTCGCCGACAGACGGAGCGAAAAAACTTTATTAAACGATTTAATGACAGCCTATATAAATAAAAACGAGACAAACGCAGAATTTGCAACTAGATTACAATTACTGCGAAGCTTACTTGTCGCAAAATTGAATGAAACCAATGAAACGGCCGCAGTTAAACAAATCAAAATTCTTAATTACGAACAAATAGCATTAACTACCTTCACTAATAATCTAAGTAGAGAAATCCGTATAATGGTGAAATGTAAAAACCCTCCGGCTCTGACTTTAGAAGCCGCCTTGCAAGTAGTAGCTAACGAAGAATCGGAAATTGAATACGATAATCGTATGCAAAGACGAAGACCTCAAAATTTTCCAAACTCACAAATTTTTCCAAATTCCCAAAATATACAAGGTCAACAAAATCACCACCGAAATCAAAATCCGATATTTAAGACTCAACATTTTAGACAAAATTTCCAAGTACCGCAATTTCCAAGCCAACCAATAAATATACAACCGAGAAATCTGCCACCACAAAGATTTCCGACAAATCAGCAAGTGTTCGGAAAACCTAATAATTTCAATAGGGTAAATGTTTTCAAACCAAATAACAATTTTATTCCAAGAAATAATCCAACGCCAATGTCTACGCAAAGTAGAGCGCCATCAGCGCAAAATAATCAAAATCAAAATTTTAATCAAACCCAAAATTTTCAAAAACCATTGACACAATCGCAAATTAGAAATAACTTTCCCTGGTTTAAACCATCACAAAAACAAAACTATATTGCCGAAGAGTTAAACAACGTTGAAAACGAAGGTGAGTCAGATATTGAACCATTTGAAATTTCTGACCCATCAGAACAACAATTTTTTAATGAATACCCACCAAATGAATTCCCAGAATATTATACTAACGAATTTTTAGAACACCTCGCAAACACACCAGATAATAACGAAACCGAACAATTGCAAAATTTTACGGTAATCCCAGAGCCACGGCCTCTGATATAGCATTTAACGCTTACGTAAATGCACTTCCTTTCATAGAAATAAAGAGCCCCAAACTAAAACTTTTAATTGACACCGGGTGCAACATTAATATGATTAGACCCATAGTAGCCGAACACTTTTATCCCGAATACATAACTAAAAGCCCTTCAGTCCTAAAAACGCCACTTGGCGACAAAAAGGTTTTAGGTAAAATAAAAATTCCAGCTTTTCCCGAATTTCAGATAAAGAAGGACATCGAATTTACATTATTCCCATTCTCCGATTATTTTGACGGTATAATAGGTTTAGAGGAATTGCGAAAATTAGAATTAACTATGGACTTTCAAAATCAAATACTACACAATCGAAATAATATTCAAATACCATTCGATTATAGGGGCGAGAGTACGCAAAATCAATTCACGATCGAAATTCCACCTTTTTCGAGTCTCCAACAAAGATTCCCCGTAGATATAGCAGAAGGAGAGATAATTATACCCGATGCTAGATATAAAGAAATCTGAATTCCTGAAACAGCCGCCTTAGCTGAAAATTTTAAAGCCATTTTCGAAATTCAGAATACAAGCGATCACACCATATGCTACACTTTTTCAGAACCTTTTCATGTTGTAAAACTACAAGCGGATGAAGTAGAAATTTTTAATTTTGAAACGTTCATTCCTGAATATAAAAATAGTAAAGCCAACATTTTAAATAACATAAGAACCGATCATATGAATGACGAAGAGAGACAAGCTATGTTAAAAGTAATTTCAGAATTTTCCGATCTATTCCATAACGACGATTCAAAATTAACATTCACAAACAAAATCAAACACGAAATAAAAACGACGGACGAAATTCCAGTCCATACAAAAACTTATAGGTTCCCCTTCTGTCATAAAGAAGAGGTTAACAAACAAATAAATAAAATGTTAGATGACGGTATTATTAGGCACAGTCAAAGCCCATGGTCAAGCCCAATTTGGATAGTTCCAAAGAAAGCGGACGCGAGCGGGAAAAAGAAATGGCGTATCGTCGTAGATTACAGAAAGGTAAACGAAAAAACGATTAATGACCGATACCCAATACCAAATATCGAGGATATCCTCGATAAGCTAGGTAAATGTAATTACTTCAGTACCCTGGACTTAGCCAGTGGATTTCATCAGATTGAAATGAACCAAAACTCAATAGAAAAAACAGCGTTTAATGTCGAAAATGGGCATTATGAATACCTGAGAATGCCTTTTGGCCTTAAGAACGCGCCCGCAACGTTTCAGAGAGTCACGGACCATGTATTACGTGACTTACAAAATAAAGTTTGCCTCGTATACATGGACGACATCATAATTTTCAGTACCTCCCTTCAGGAACACATTGCAAACTTAAAATTAGTTTTCAAAAAATTACGCGACGCTAAATTACGCATCCAACTTGACAAATCTGAATTTCTCAGACAAAACGTCGAATTTCTGGGACACGTCATAACCCCGGAAGGCATAAAACCAAATCCAAGAAAAATTAAAGCAATCCAAGAATTTCCCATTCCAAAAACCAGTCGCGAAATAAAATCATTTTTAGGCATGTTAGGATTTTACAGGAAATTTATCAAAGACTTCGCGAAGATTACAAAACCGTTAACATCGTGCCTTAAGAAAAATGTTAAAATAGTACATGATAGAAAATTTATTGATGCTTTCGAACTTTGCAAAACGCTGCTTAGCAATGAACCTTTATTACAATACCCGGATTTCACGCAACCCTTTATTTTAACCACCGATGCCAGCAATTTTGCTATCGGCGCTGTATTATCACAAAAAATAAATGGCTCTGAAAAACCTGTTGCTTACGCAAGCCGAACTCTAAACGATGCTGAAAAAAATTACTCCACAATAGAGAAAGAACTGCTGAGTGTAATTAATTTTACGAAATATTTTCGACCATATCTTTTCGGCAGAAAATTTAAAATTATAACAGACCATAAACCGCTACAGTGGGTTAACAGCCTAAAGGAACCCAACTCTAGACTCATGCGCTGGAGATTAAAACTCCTTGAATACGATTACGATATAGAGTATAGAAAAGGGAAAGACAACAAAGTTGCGGACGCTCTATCACGTATAGAAATTCACCCACTAGAAAATGAATCAATTATGGGTAACCCTGATAATGAAGAAAACCGCGTTGAAAACGACTTTCCAACATTAGATGACCTAATGGAAATCCGCTTAGACCCTATAGTTGATGAACCCCAACCTTCAACCAGTAAAATTAATATTATCTCTAACGTAACCATTGCACCCCCTGTAATAGAAAAGCCACCATCCAGCAATGATACTCAACACTCTGCGGTAGAAAATCCCATTTTAGAAATCCCTATATCAGACTGCGCTATAAATACTTTCCATAATCAAATATTGGTAACAATAAGTGACAATATTCTTAGAACACACGTAAGAACCGAAAGACCTTTTAACATTAAAACCAGACTTTTGATAAACTTTCCCGGTAGAGACAAAAAATTATTAGAACAAGAAATAGTCAAAACCTTTAAAGAAAGATTAAAACCGCAAACGTTGTACGGCATTTTAATCGACGAAAGATGTAAAACGTTACTAATACCCATTTTACAAAAATATTTTAATAATAAAAGTTTTAAATTAGTAGAAGCCATAGACTATCTCACTGAGTTAACACAAGAAAAAGATATTCAAGAAACCCTAAAGAAACACCACGTAAATAAAACAGGACATTCAGGCATTACAGAAACGATAAAAAATATACGAAACAACTACTATTGGCCAAATTTAGTTAACGATGTCAGGAATTTTATAAACACATGTGAAAATTGTCAAATTTGCAAATACGAAAGAAGACCCAATCAAATAGTGTTACAAAATACGCCAATAGGAGAAAAACCTTTTGATCACATTTATATTGATACCTTTTCAATAGACGGTATGAAATTTTTAACGATTATAGATAGTTTTAGCCGTTTCGCACAAGCGTATGCAATAAATCAAAATGCTCAGGGCGTTATTGAAGGATTACTTAAATTTATGTCTCACTTTGGCGTCCCCATGAAAATAACATGCGACAGAGGTACGGAATTCAAAAATTTACTGTTAGAAGAATTTGCAAAGATACATAGTATCAACATACATTACATAACGGCCAATAATCCGAATAGTAATTCCCCGATCGAACGCTTTCATTCAACCATTATAGAAAGATATCGTATATTAAAAATTGAAAGCCCGTATAAAAGCACCCCAGAAATGTTAATGAATCAAAGTTTATTAGTATACAATAACTCCATCCATTCCGTAACAAGGTACACACCATTCCAAATTGTTAAAGGAAATTTAAATATTAAAACAAATTACGAATTAACAGACCATTGCATAATAAATGACTACCTAAACAAACAGGCAACTCATTATAAATTGATAAATAAACTAGTAAACGAAAATAACGAGAGAGCTAGAAGACATTTACTCGAGAAAGAAATTCAAAACGAAAATATAGACTATACACCGCATGAAGGCGAACGAATCTATAAAAAATTAACTTCTAGTTCTGCAAAACATACAACGCGATATTTACCTGTAGAATTAGAAACAGACTTAGACAATAAAGTCGAAACGTCGCGCGGAACCTATCACAAAAAATTAATTAAGCCACCTCGAAAAATAACTAAACCGGAAAATGTTGTTACAGATGCTGCCGACAGCATGGACAATCTTATTCCTTCACACAGTGGGAGCACAAATAATGGTATTACCGATAACCAACCCCTTACTACCCTTCCTAGTCAGTAAAGCTAAATTGATTAAACAAAAACACACATATGTAAAATACGTGGATATGCAAGTATTTGAAGACCCGTTAAAAGCAATAGAAATAAATATAGAAATTTTATCAACAACCAAGGAAAAGGATGAATCACTACCCTCTGTATTAGAATTATTCAATTACCTAAAATATTTACACAAAAAGACTCTAAATAAATATAGGAATTTAAAACCAACGCACAAACAAAAACGCGGAATAGTAAATGGAGTAGGAAAAGCCTACAAGTGGGCCTTTGGACTTCTTGATTCTGATGACGCGGAAAGGTACGACAACGCGATCAATACGTTAGACAAAAATCAACATAAGATACATCATGATTTGAAAAACATGCTAACCATCACAAAGGAATTTATGAATGAAACGAATAATGTAGTCGAAAAAATATTAGTCAACCAAAATCAAATCTATGCACAAGTTAAAGTTTTACAAGATAAAACAAACAAAAACACCTTATTCTTAAAATTTCAAAATTGGATAAATTTAATGATTATTGACTGCCAAAATATGATTGAGATCTTAGACACCTTGGAAAATAGCGTATTATTCGCCAGACTAAACATTGTAAATAATAACATTCTATCTCTAATCGAATTAGATAAGATCTTAGAATCAATAAAATCAATATATCCCAATGGTATAGTAAATTTCGAATATAAACAGTCATACTTAGAAATAATTAAACTAGAAGTTCTTTATGTTCAAAGTAAACTCTTATTTAACTTTCACATACCAATAGTTAATGAAAATTTATTCGACTATTATAAACTCTTTCCTATACCCAATAATGGCGGAATCCTTATCCCACCTGAACCCTATATCATAATAGACAATGAAGAACACTACTTCCTACGAGAGGCATGTAACATCGTAGAAAACTACTGTATCCATTTTGAGAGAACTCCCAGCAAACTTCCGAGTTGTATCCCGCAACTTCTAAGAGGGAACCAACTCCACAACTGCAGTACAATTATGGTAAAATCTATCCATAAAACACTCGTGGAACCAGTCGACGATGCCAATGTAATCATCATCCCTGCTAAGAAAGAAAAAATAACCAAACAATGTCCGCATCAAGAATATTTGGAAATCAGCGAACCCCATCTAGTTAAAATACCCAAAAATTGCCAAATGACTGTAAACAATTATTCATTTGGAAACAACGAAATCATTATGGACACAAAACCAATAGATCTCCTGCCCATAAGGACAACTGTGCAACGTTCATCACGTGACTCGCCACTAGTCTTGCAAGAGATACATACGGATAGACTTACAGACATTTATAAATCCGCAAAATCAACCCATATACAGGACTTAGAAAGTGTAAAACTCTCAACAAACTCTGATAGTGTTTTACTTTACATTTTAATAACTATTTTAATTATCCTGTGCATTTTATTATTATTTAGATATTGCTTAAAAAATAGAAAACAAATAATTCAGATATTAACTAAACGTAAAAATGTAGCAAATAGTAGGAAAGAGACTTCAATGACTGAGAAAAATGAAATCATGTTAGAAAACAAAGAAAGAGCTCACCCTTTGTTTTCCACTTAGAGGGGAGTCATTACATACTGATACGCCACTGGTATGATGTCATTTCTATCAGTCATTTCTTCGTACATCTAATCTTGTTAATCAGTGTCATATTCCAAACTGCCGTATTATGATATATTTTATTCTAGCATAATTCAGTTTACTCTTGAGCTTTGAGTTGTAAAGTCGCATTTGTAGTTATATCGAATAAATACATTCGTGTACTAGACTTTGAAAATTGTTTTTAAAAAATGTTCCACCCCATCTCGAACCGTTATTTATAGCACTTTCTGATGATATTTCCATTGCCATTGCCATAGGTGCTCGTCGTGTCTCGAAGGTATTCCATTATATTATTGTTGGGTTCTATAATATTGTACCATGGTGTCATAATATTGTATTGTCATCAGAACTACAAGTGTATGCAAAATTTCTGCTCGATTGTACGTCGTATATCGAAGGGGCTCTATTATATTATTGTTGAGTTCCATAAATGGTAACACGGTACATATAAGACAAAAAATAAGAAATTAATTTTAAACAGATCTTTCAAAAAAGAATGTCGCTAGCTCCCATAGTATGTTTAAGGATGCTAGCATTTTATGCAAGCGGTTGTATTGTACACATTTGAGTCAAATTATATGTAAATATACAGAGAGAAAGTGGAATGTAAGATAAACAGTTCCGAAAAAATGGAATAGTCATCAAAAACAACCTTCTATTCTAAATTTTCTCTTAAAACATGAAAATAATATAGATGTTATATGATACGTGTAGAATGTTCCACAAATATGTTCATTATAGGTGCTACGCTTTGCGCATTAATTAAGAAACGATATAAATTCTAATACAGTGTTCAAAAAAAATTAAAGATGTGAAAGTCATGATCCAACAATTAATTCCGTTGAGTTAATTATTTGGCAGAGGAATATGTATAAAATTATTTTTTACGGACGATTTTAATTCCTTAGAAAGTAAATGATTTTACTTCTAGGCAGCACTGGTATTAAGAAAGTAAAGCAATAATTGTTTAGGGATAACACTAGTTAGCGGCCTTTCGCTCGATATAAGAAAATGGTAATTTGTTATGTTCGAAACGAAGAAAAAGCTATTAGCATAATACTTTATTTTTTTTGTTACTATTTTCAACGTCAGGTCATAGTTTTACAAATTTACAACTACGTTAATTTATTTTTTTTTATTTTTTGTTTATTTATTTATTTGTTACTTATTTTTCAGTTTTTAAACGATACTACCTGCCGTAAATCATTAAAGAGTTTGAAAAAAAAATAATATTTAAAAAATCCAAATCTCAACTACCAAAAAGGAAATTCTTACTAAAAGGAACTAAACAAGATCACCATTAATATAAAAATATAATGGCCAGTGATTGCAGCCCCAGGCCCATTATATCACACAAAATTATCTATCTATTTATCTGCGAGCAAACACTCCGTGCCAATGAAACTTCAAATGCAGCCATTGAACATTAATTTTTTATATTACTGATCTTAGAATTCGCTATTTTAGTTAGGTTTTTGATTTTTTTAAATTATTTAATCAGTTCTCTAAATGAATAACTCGATCAAACCTGGGATGTAGATTGATTGGATAATCTTCTTAAGGATCAATACTGAATTTGGTACAAGTATATGCACCTACAACTTCTGACAGATGCCTCTCATCTTGTGCTAAAGGTCCGAAGGAGGTTAGAATGATTATAGACAGTTAATTTGTATTCGCTTCTCAGGTATTGGGACGTGCTTTTATATATTTAATATACCAGTGATGGTTAAATATTTCCAAATACACAATACCTAAAGACACATAGGGCCATCAATTTACCATTACTACATGGGAGCTATAATGGTTAGACAGTACTTTGTATTAGCTTTTTTGATATCGACAAAATAGTGCTTTTAAATATTTAACGTACCAACAATGGTGAACTGTGCCTAGATAATACCTATACGGTATTTACCTTTCACTTGGCTGGCATCTGAAGGTAGATTTTGGAATAAGATTGTTATATTGTGATAATGTTAGTAGATATGCTTCTAGAGGGCAGAATATTTACTAGTGAAATATTTTGTCGAACTCCTCTATATGTTTCCTTAAATATATAAGGAATAAGAAACCAGACTGCAACCAACAGCTATTCTCCGGACTAATGCCCCGCCGAGCGCTGAATTACGAGTTACAAGCCTGGCCGCGTTAAGTACAATAACTATGTATTGCCACAAAAACGCTAAGTTTCGATTGTAATAGACACCAGCCGAAAGACTTATTCCCATTCAAAGGAGCTCTCGTGCCAGCCACCCCATACCACTTGCAGACTGCAGTTTCGAGCTATTGGCTCTCGTCAGTGCAAGGTAGGTCTGAGACGGCTGTAACGAGGCATTTGTTCACTCTTGGTACATGACGAGATTTATAAAACCACGACATGCAACAAAAATGACAGGCTCCATCTAGCGGCTGATATCCATTACAATCGAAACAGCAGTAGCCCTGACATGGGCACAGTTAGTAGATATGCTTCTAGAGGGCAGAATATTTACTAGTGAAATATTTTGTCGAACTCCTCTATATGTTTCCTTAAATATATAAGGAATAAGAAACCAGACTGCAACCAACAGCTATTCTCCGGACTAATGCCCCGCCGAGCGCTGAATTACGAGTTACAAGCCTGGCCGCGTTAAGTACAATAACTATGTATTGCCACAAAACGCTAAGTTTCGATTGTAATAGACACCAGCCGAAAGACTTATTCCCATTCAAAGGAGCTCTCGTGCCAGCCACCCCATACCACTTGCAGACTGCAGTTTCGAGCTATTGGCTCTCGTCAGTGCAAGGTAGGTCTGAGACGGCTGTAACGAGGCATTTGTTCACTCTTGGTACATGACGAGATTTATAAAACCACGACATGCAACAAAAATGACAGGCTCCATCTAGCGGCTGATATCCATTACAATCGAAACAGCAGTAGCCCTGACATGGGCAACAAATGCCTCGTTACAGCCGTCTCAGACCTACCTTGCACTGACGAGAGCCAATAGCTCGAAACTGCAGTCTGCAAGTGGTATGGGGTGGCTGGCACGAGAGCTCCTTTGAATGGGAATAAGTCTTTCGGCTGGTGTCTATTACAATCGAAACTTAGCGTTTTGTGGCAATACATAGTTATTGTACTTAACGCGGCCAGGCTTGTAACTCGTAATTCAGCGCTCGGCGGGGCATTAGTCCGGAGAATAGCTGTTGGTTGCAGTCTGGTTTCTTATTCCTTATATATTTAAGGAAACATATAGAGGAGTTCGACAAAATATTTCACTAGTAAATATTCTGCCCTCTAGAAGCATATCTACTAACTGTGCCCATGTCAGGGCTACTGCTGTTTCGATTGTAATGGATATCAGCCGCTAGATGGAGCCTGTCATTTTTGTTGCATGTCGTGGTTTTATAAATCTCGTCATGTACCAAGAGTGAACAAATGCCTCGTTACAGCCGTCTCAGACCTACCTTGCACTGACGAGAGCCAATAGCTCGAAACTGCAGTCTGCAAGTGGTATGGGGTGGCTGGCACGAGAGCTCCTTTGAATGGGAATAAGTCTTTCGGCTGGTGTCTATTACAATCGAAACTTAGCGTTTTGTGGCAATACATAGTTATTGTACTTAACGCGGCCAGGCTTGTAACTCGTAATTCAGCGCTCGGCGGGGCATTAGTCCGGAGAATAGCTGTTGGTTGCAGTCTGGTTTCTTATTCCTTATATATTTAAGGAAACATATAGAGAAGTTCGACAAAATATTTCACTAGTAAATTGTGATAATGTGATAAGAATTCAGTGAAGATCATCAATAAAGCTCTGTAAAACTTTGTGTATCGCTAACTGTGGTTCAGTTTACAGTTGCTAATATATACCAATGGGGATGAAAACGTGTCGAAGGCAAACACAACAAAATATATTCAGAGAATATATAAGAGAAGTTAACCCATTACATGGATAGATATCTAAGAATGTGAAACAAGCTTCGATAACTGCTGAACTTCCAACTGGAGCAAAAACCAGGAAAGAGCTGAAGACCCAAGAGCTGTCAGTACTATTTTGGAATCGAAAGAGTATACAGACTGATGCACATAATTCAGGCTCGATAGAAGAGATAAGAATTCTTATCTATAGGATGTTTGTAAAGAACTGGAGTCATATACTGATCATAATAATAGCAATGACCTTTTCCGGACTATAACAGTGATTACGCGTAAATTTAGACCCAAAACGTGTTCAATTAAGGACTCCACCAGCACTCTAAGAACTATCAGTAATAAGATTGTTGAGGTTTGGCGTTAATACCTTTTCGAAGAAACCATCCTGAGGCAGAAGATGACTGGCAGCAAAAATGCGAACCTTCAATATTGAATTCAGAAGTGGAAGCGGCCATACAAAAATTAAAACTTGACAAAGCAGATGGGGTCTACAATAATACTGCCGAGGCGCTTAAGTCGGTTAATGAAGACGAATCCTTCACAGAATATACCAAAAGATATGGGAGACGTAAATCTAGTTCTGTGACTGGAGAACGCAATCCTCGTACCACTAGATAAGGAAGGAATATTTGTAATAACAACATATTGCCGCCATTAATATCACACGCCAGTAAAATAATGTAGTATATTTTTCAATCCACACTTCAGCATTATCTGTCTTGGCAAATACGCTGAGCAAGTGAACTTTGCTAAGGGACGCGGTATTAGGAAACAGATGCTAAATTTAGGAGAGGGCAAAAATTATTACATACCTAGTACCTTTGTTTCGTAGACCACTATAAGTTCTTGGCAATATGAAGCAGTAGGTTGCATTATTGGAGATTTGGAGATGAGAACACCCAGATATGAGTCAATGAGTCAATGGATCTTTGAACGGACGTCATCATTCTCATTTGTCTGAACTAATTCATTGAAGGATGATAATGATTTCGCACCATAGGCGTAGCAAATTTTTATTAAGATGGGTACTGGAAATTGTGATAATAATAATATTAATATTGATAAATTGGACTAGACTACAGTATTGGGCATTGTCAGTAGGTTCAATGAGTAAATATAAAAATTCAAGCACGTGAAACTAAAAAGTTATAAAAACTTTACATACATTGAGTTTTAGTTTTGTCGTTGGAGTGTTCAGACGTGCAATTACAAGCGGTCCCATGGCCCTTTCAAGTGCTTAATTACGGATAGTAAATATAAAGTGTAAAAGAAATAGTCAAGTATTCATAAGTGGGTGCCATGTGTTTGTGTTTGTAAAATCCTCTGAACGTATTCAATATTTTTAAAAGAAAAAGTGACTCTAAAATATCGTGTTGTGTTAATGTTTATGCACGAAAAGATAAACTGCCTATTAGTTTCCATTCGGATAAAAGATAACATTTTAAACTAACCTGCATCTCTCACCAAGTGCATTATGCCTGTCACCAATGATCAATTATTGCAGATTTTGAATACCATCATTGAACAAAATACAGCAATAACAAATCAAAACAAGGAAATTAAATTAGAAATGGAAGAGATAAATAGAAATTTAAAATCTGATCTAGAAGTCGCATATACAAAAATTGAAGCACTGGAACAGGAAAATTTACTTTTAAATGAGAAAATAACACAGATAGAAAAAAATCTGAGGAAGAAAGATATTGTACTATATGGCGTAGAAGAAAAACCACAGGAAAACTTGACAAACGAAATTCTAAGAATAGCAAATCGAACATTAAGAGTTGAATTAAGCAATTCGGATATAAGCAACACTTTTAGACTTGGATCAAAAAATGAAATAAATAACCGAAGACCAGTGTTAATTGAATTTGGCACGTATGTAAAAAAAGCTGACTTCATTAAAAACGCAGTTGAAATCAACAGGATTGGCAATTGCAGAAGACCTAACTGCAAAAGAACGAGCAGTAAGAAGAGAATTACTAATCTACTTAAAGCAAGCCAGAGCCAGAAATTATTTAGCTAAAATAAAAAATAATAAATTAATAGTTAACGGAGAATCGTATACATTAGAAGACCTAAAGCAAAGTCCAGATCAACAGAAGATGCTCTGTCTGACTAATGACTAAAATCTATGAAGCAGTCGATGCAGCCGAGCCAGCAATGTGCATCTTCGTTGATCTGTCGAAAGCATTTGATACCGTAAGCCACACGGATTTATTGGATACTTTAGAAAGTATTGACCTTCGAGGAACTACGTACAATTTAATGAAAAGTTACCTAAGTAATAGAACACAATGTGTAAAACTTGATGACGCAACCAGCAGCACTAAGACAGTAAGTTATGGAGTACCTCAAGGAACAGTCCTTGGCCCTATATTATTTACTATATATATAAATGATTTGTTTCAACTTCCTATCGTAGGTGAGGTCATAGGTTTTGCTGATGACACCGCCATGTTTTATAGAGCCAAGGACTGGCAAACACTGAAACTTGTTATCCAGAATGATCTTCCAATTGTGCTTGTCTTTTTTAACAGCAAATTGCTTACATTGCTTACATTAAATTTGAAAAAAAACCAGTACATACCTTTTACTAGCTTCTAACCTTCCAAACTTCAATTCCATTAGTCTTAGATATAACGATTTTGATATTGAATTAAAGTCAGCTAAATTGATAAAATACCTTGGTATAATAATAGATAGCCACCTTAGATGGGACAAATACATTGAATATTTAGTTAAAAAAGTAAGATGTCTCTTGTCAAAATTTAAATATTTAAAAAACTTTTTTGATGTCAAATATCTGACGACAATGTATTATGCTTTAGTGAAAACACACTTATTGTACGGCATTATTGGTTGGGGGGGGGGGGGGGGAGTAACAAATTGCTACTTAAAAAAACTGGAAGTTGCCCAGAAATATTTGGAAAATGTTACACCTACCCAAGCGATGATCTGTACAGTGAAGCAAAAATTTTAGACATCAGACAATTATTTTGCCACCAGCTAATCTTGCATCAACGAAAAAATTTAGGAAAACATCCATTGGTGAAGCATATTTATGATACCAGACATAAAAAACAAGCAATCACAGTACCAAGAATGGGTAAAACTATTGGCCAACGCAGCCATAATTACCTTGAACCAAAATTATATAATCTCGTGCCTGGGTATATAAAAAATTTAAATTCGTTTAAATTATTTAAAATAAAAGTAAAGAACTGGATCCTTGGCATGCCGAGAATCGTAGTTCATGACATGATTGACATTAAAAATGCATTTGGACGCATTTAAGAGTCACTACATACAGTTTTCATTATATTTTTCTTTCGTTGTTCTGCTCATTAGAATTAAATATTCTAAAATTATTATTAAAAATGTAATTTTTAGAGTTCTTTGCATAGGTTGGAATATAGTACATTTGTTATTATTTGCATCTAGCTGTAATTCGTAGTAACTGCCTCTTAGTGTAAATGAATGGACCTACTTGACGGAATCTGCATGGTATCTATTCAAGTGGTATTGTATATTACTATCAGATTTTATTTTTCCTCGTTTCGTTATCTACACCTACATTATTGTATACTTTTTTTATATACCTTTTACTTATTCTCCATTTCTGTACATACAGTTGCATACAGTATAGCGTATATTGATAAACTATAAGTAAATATAGAATGGTACCCACGCGCAGAGTTTCCTTTGTGGGACTACTTCTGTTTATTTGTCGTTTTCTATATACATTTCTTATTGTATTTTTTTCCCATATATTTAAGGATATCAACTTTAAATGTTATGTATTTGTAAATGTTATACGAAATGAATACACATTATTATTATTTTTTTTTTTTTTTTTTTTTTTTTTTTTGTTAAAAGCCAGTCACCCTTCTCTGTGGCTCCGACCCTCACAGAGGGGAGCTGGTAGTACCGGCAGCCACTCCCCACACCCGTGGGGTAAGTGACTACTGGGTCCGGGAATCGTGTGCCCTGAGCAGACGTAATGAGCCGAGGATGACGGCCTTCTGCATTCTGCCGGCTAAGACCTCTGCCGAATTTCGGCATGCCGGTATGATCTTGAGTTCCGAAAGTAGTGTGTGTCTCGTTCCACCGAGGGCTCCTATAATCAGTACCACTATCTTAACAGTATGGTCTGGATACAGTCTCCGGAGTTCGAAGAGCAGATCTCGATATTTTGTCCGTTTTTCCTCCTCCTTCAAGACAATGTTGTTCTCCGCGGGAGCCGAGAACTCCACGACAAACATTGTCTTGAGTTGATGGTCGAGGAGTACTACGTCAGGCTTGTTGGCTTGTATTTGCCTGACGGTGGGAAAAGAGTAGTTCCAATAAATTAGACACCTCTCATTTCCCACAACGGACTCAATATCCCCCGGAGCGTAAGGCAGCACTGGTGTTTCGTCTATCCCATACGAGTGCCTTAAATGGTAATAAAGCACCCGTAATGCTCCGTCGTGCCTTTGGATATAGGCCGAGACTGCATATGTCGGGCAAGCCGACAGCAAGTGCATAAGAGTCTCTGGCGCCCTGCGGCAGGCCCTGCAGCTGACATCAGGGACCTCTATACCCATGACACGACTACGATAGACGAGGGTGTTGAATACACCATCCTGGCAAGCCATTATGAATCCCTCGGTCTCAGACTTCAGCCCGGCTGACCTTAAGAAGGCAAAGGTCAGCCTTTCGGATAAGCCAAGGTTTTCTATATTTTTATAGAAAACTCCATGCATTGGCTTATCCGTGTGAAGCTGCAGAAAGATGTTGTGTTCTGCAGCTTTAATTTGGGCTTTTCGTCGAGCAGGTTCCAACTCGGTGACAGAGTCGGGATTTACCCGCTCGACGTCGAAGGAGAGACCAAGTTCATCGGCTGCTCTCTGTGCTGCCTTAAACAAAAAGGCTCCTATTCCTGCACTTTCATGGTCTCGGACCATGCAGAGGAGGGGATCCGAACTCCTGATGTCCTTACAGGCTCCATCCAGAACCATCCTATTATGGAGACTCTCCAAACTCAAGAGTCCACGGCCTCCCCGATGTCGTGGGAGGTATAGCCGAGGAACGGACGATTTAGGATGCAAACTCCTATTGAGATGCATCTTCTTGCGGGTTCCTACGTCGAGTTGACGCAACTCTTCTCGAGTCCATTTCACTACTCCAAAGGAGTAGAGAAGGATCGGAACGGCAAGCATGTTGGTAGCAGACACCTTGTTCTTCCCCGACAGCTCTGAAGACCAGATCACATTATTATTATTATTATTATTATTATTATTATTATTATTATTTGTGTTATCTCTTCATAATATTTCAATTTTAATTATACTTTAATTTACACTTGAGATATCCAATATATAAAATATTAATTTTTGAATATGGTTATTCGTTCATATATACAGTGTCCCATTTTGCTTGGAACCACCCCCATGAAAAGTTTATTTTCCAATTTACATCGGTTTCTTTTTTAATGGTCAGTTTATGTATGTTCACTTATTCAAACTTTTGCTTGTAATAATAATTATGTTGTCATCTTTTTTAAACTTAAATCCCAAATGTAGAAGGACTGTTCGTAAACTACCATAGCTTAAGTCAACTATATATTTAGCACGAAGTTCTTTTTGCAAGGTTTTTAAAGTAACACGTGTTTCTGGGAAAAAAATTATAAAATACATCATATATAGTAGACAACCTCCAAGTCCAAAGCCAAGGTTGTCCGGAAGGAGATTGCACATTTGAAAAAACGCAGGCACACATCCATACTCCCGGCGTTGTCAGTACCGGGACTGGGGCTCGTACCCAGAACGCGATAGTCAGTGTGACCAGCATATTCGCCACACAATACGCCTTAGCCGACTGAGCTACCGTGCCGGTAGGATATACATAAGTATATATTTTATTTTAGCAGGTAAGTGTTTGTTTTCTTACTTTCTTCAGACATATATTGTATTGCAAACTTCACATTTTCTTGCTTCGTCTAAATCTCGTCAGGTCTTTTTTCGATGTCGAGAAGTTCCTGGAGTACTGAGTAAGTCATTTCTCTCCATTTGTATTTTTATATTAGACACAGTATGTAGGCTAATCTTCAAAGCATTAGCTACTCGCTAAAATAATTTATTTATAATTAATAAGAGATATAAAATATCATTCGACAATGGCCGTGAAAGCCTGCATTCTACTGATAAGAAGCATATACATTAAATTTAAATAATTACCTCTCGGACATTGACAGAAATGAGTAGAGCCTCGTTTTCTTCTCTAACATAAAATACGATATTAAATTAGCTACCAGATTTCTAGCTTGCGTATTCAAACGTTTTCCAGGCATAAAGAGTTAAACGAATTAATTGTGTTACGAAAAGTAAACAATATGTGCGCCACTGACGATTGATATACGAAACCGATGCGCTTCTATGTAGTCTACATGTACGCATTACCATTACTCTCAAATCTAACGTGCGTGATAAACATACGTAGACTGCAAGACACATACTCTTACGTCCATTTCAAGCAGTTCGATTATAAGAAGTGAGACGCCAACATACAAACGATAGTCTTTGCTTGCTTCTCGCGTTAGTGACGCCCGTTCAAAGATTCATTGATTCAACTATATTTGGTCTTCATTATTCGCAGATATAATTAAAAATTGAATTAACAATAGTAACTGTTAACGTTTCGAAAATTTCTGTTATTTTCGTATTCAAAACTTTGACTCTTAATACGACATAACAGTTTATTAATTTAATTGTCAATTATAGAGTAATCGTTTATTTTTTTCTAATTCGTAAATTTTTAGATGTGAGATATTTTGTAGTGATCAGAACTATTGAAACACAAACCTCTGTCTAATCCATTTGGCGCAGAAATGGATTAGAAGGAGGGCAAAAAAGGGCAGATACTCAATGGAGTATCTACTCTTTTTTGACAATCATTGCCGTAATATACTGTCCTTACTGAATATATTATCTCTTACAAGCCCCAATGTTTGTCTTTCTGCTGCTTACATGAGAATACTGATATTCTACATCTCTCTTATTTCATGAAAATTTTTTGCAAATCATTATATTTGATATAGTTAACATCTTATGTTTTGTTTATTCCTTTCAATGATTTTTTTTCAAACTTACATTCGCCAACAAAACATCAATATTGTACTGAATTAATTAGCATTATGTCAAAATAAACATGGAAATATATTATCACTTACAAGCCTCAATGTTTATTTTTTGCTGCTTATATAAGAATACTGATATGCTACATTTGGAAAAAAATCAGACATATTTCACCACAGAGCTCTGTATGTGGTTAAAGAATGTAGTCTATTAAAGACCTAAATAAAGCACTGCAGAGTTGGGATTTGGATTCCTTTATATTGCTGCTTGGGGTAGAAATGATAACTGACTGACGCGAAAATAATAAGTACTTTATAACTTAAACATAAAATTTCAAGTTTTTATTACTTCATACTCAGTTATTAAGATACAATTAAGCAAACCCCCAAAATTTACATTAGAATCTAAACCGCTTGGAATTCCTCTAGTACTACTATTTATATATATTTTTTGTATTTAATAAAGTCTTTAAATTCAACCTAATCACCAATATTAAAAAAAAATACTATTTTATAGATGTGTAGTATGGATGCAGTCATAGAAGAAACTATATAATCTCCTATAATTTGTTAGTTTATTACAAATATAAGAAATATTTTGATTTTGGTTTCAAGTTAGGATTACCATAAAATAATATAAACATAAGACGTTAATTTAAAAAGTGAAATTCGCACATATTGAAATTTAATAGGTAAGTTAAATGATTAAAATATAGCTTAGAGACGCTATTAAGCCAGTTTACGAGTTTACTATAAATAATACAAAATGTTAAGGAGCATAACCGATTACTGTAACCCAAACACAATAAAAATACGATGCCACATGTTCACATAGCATAAAATTATTCTGAGGTTTATTAGTCATAATCAGACGTATTCATATCGTAATAATTGAAAGTACCTTCTTGATCTTTTTGCTTTCATATCATGTTTACTAAAAGGTTTTTCACTCGAGCGTTATCGAATGTGAAAATATTTACTGCTTCTATTATAATTATAAAACGTCCTATTTATGGTCTAATGTTTAATTTAGTGTCTCTTGATTAGATCATAAAATTTTCTGACATCGAATTCAAACATATGTGTTTATTTGCTAATTTAGGTACTCAGACAGAGCGAGTAAGAAAGTTCAAATATTATTACAAAATATACAGTAAATACTTGTGTCACTTACGTAACTTTGGTACCTGTACCAGAGTACACGAAATTAATAGCAAGATTAATTTAGTTACTTCATTTGTTGTAATTTTTCAAAATGTTGCGAACAAATAGGTCACCCTTGGAAAAAAATATTATCTGTGCAAAATGTCCATTAGGACAAAAACAAATTAAACGTCGTCTTTATATCAAACATTTTCATTAAGGTTAGTTTTGCACCATAAAAGTGTATACAAAGTTAAGATGTTATGTATTCATTCTTGCACTCTCTGGCATTCAAGCAGCTTTGCGAGTTGCAGAGCTGGGCAAATACTTTGAAAAAGTATTTAAATATTAAATACTAAA
Source organism: Rutpela maculata (assembly GCA_936432065.2). Taxonomy (NCBI): domain Eukaryota; kingdom Metazoa; phylum Arthropoda; class Insecta; order Coleoptera; family Cerambycidae; genus Rutpela; species Rutpela maculata. The sequence continues at coordinate 62,105,010 of OW386294.2, forward strand.
TACTTTCAGAAAATTGAAAGTATTTAAATATTAAGTATTTTCAAAAGATAAAAGTATTTAAATAATAAATAACAAAAGTAATTAAATAGTTTAAACTTAGTATTTAAATACTTTCTGAATATTTAAATACTTTGATAACACTGAAATATTTTGAAGCATAGTTAAGTGTAATAAAAATAGCCTTTAATGGCTAAACTTCGCCAAATTGTATTTTCTATTTTTGTAGAAATCAATATTATCATTATCATTATTATTATTATATTAAATACTATTTGACTATTTGAGGTGTCAAAATTTCAGGTTTCATGACTTTCATGAACTTCTACAACACTCTTTTAATACCTCTATACTTAATCAGTTCTAGTTGGGTATTGGACTTTTACTTATCCGTAGAGCTAGAGACCTTTGCGTCTTCTGCAAATACCCAAATAAAGCACAGAGACTATGGCACTAGGTCAACTGTTCTCTGTCACAATCACAAAATATATACATGCAGAGTGAGAGGGAAACATGCGTTTATTTTCAGTTTATTATAAATATTTAAAAAATCATAAATGGTATCATCCTTAAAATAGTTTCAAATACTCCCCATTGCTCTAAGGAATACAACCATATACAGTTTTTATCATAAACTTTGTATACAGTTAAAGGCCATACTTCAATAATGAAATTAGGAACTATTTTCATTGACAAACTACGATATTCAAGTACAACAGAAATTTACAATAAAAAAAATATATATTTGTATTCGTTAGAACAATAGAAATTATTTAAAACAGTTTTAAAGATTATATTATATTTGGTTATTTAATTATTTATAATAAACCGAAAATAAACGTATATTTCCCTCTGCAAAAGCCTAACCTTAACAGTTAACACTTACTGTCTACGTCTGCTCTCAACCAACTTTCTGGGAATTAAGACGTGAATGACTGAAGATTGAATGATGCAATGTGTTTATTAACTACATAGTATGGTACATGTCTTGATTCTTGACGAGTATCTGCCTGTCTCCCTGGTGTATTTGATTATATTTGTTGTATTTATTTAAATACTTTTGAGATTCAAATACTTCTAAAAGTATTTAAATACTGTCAGAAAAGGATTTAAATACTTTTTTAGAAGTATTTAAATACTTCTCAGTTATTTAAATAGTTTAAGTATTTATAAATACTTTAGGATCATTTTCACAAATACTAAGTAGTAAATATTTCAGATAAAGTATTTGCAAGTATAAATACAAATACTTGTTGCAAGAAGTATTTAAATACTTGGTATTTAAATACTTTTTAGTATTTAAATACTTATGAGGTATTTGTAAGTACATATTTGCCCAGGTCTGGCGAGTTGATACCCAGACAAGTAAAATAAAGACATTTTTATTTACCTATGTATTTATTATATGATTGTAGTAGGTACGTTGTTGAAGAGACACTCTATATTTAAGACACTTCGATGATCGCAGGTGTTAAGGCATCAGATGACCTAGCTCTGTAAGAATGTTGCCTTCTTCGGTACATAGTCAAGTTCATCAAGCTCTTTCAAGGTCCCGCTTTCTCCTGCAGGTTTTGATTTATCATCGAGCTCTCGTGCTAGATATATTTGTGAATGGGCGAACTCTCAGACTCACCGACCATTAATTATCATCATTCCAATGTTAAATTAGATAAGCAAATTATTTTTAATGATTCGCAATTTATTGTAGCAGTTTTGCTACTCAGCGGTAACTACTTACCAAGAAAGTGAAAAAATTGGTAGTAAAAACTGCAAAATTACCTTGAGTTTCTAAATTCATATATCCACTTAATTATGTTTTGTTTAGATACTTTCTGTTAATAATAATATACAATATGTTTATAAAGGCTAATTAATTTAGATAAATATTTTCTTTAGTACCTCAAGAACTAAATATATTCTTACACAAATATTCAAAAATCGATTTTGTCAGATTTTCGTGGGAAAAGAGTTCATCAACTAATAATATTTCTGGTAGCACAGAATAATTTCAAGATACCCCGAAAACACAAATAGTTGCAGAGCCGCGGCGTCCATAAGAGCAAGCAATGCGGCGCACGACGGTGCTACGTAACTAAAGGCGCCGTAAGGCGCCGTGAGTTTTGAAATTTTAAAATAAAAAATATATATAAATGTTTAGTTACATATTATAGCATGAACCAGGGCTGGATTATCTTGTCGGAAATGAACAGTTTTTTTAAAATTAAAGCTTACCGAAATTCCAACAAATCCTCGGGAGCCCGAATTTTGAAAAAAAAATTCCTTTTTTATTATAAGTTAAAGGCTGAAAGAAAACGTTTTTAATTAATTTTTGGTATAATATACTGAATAATCATAACGCGAATATTGGCGATGTCACTAGGTCAAAATTTGATGCCTAATTTGGCATACGACATTTATTAACAGCTTGACAGTGGTCAAATGATATATGACGTATATTTTACAATTTTTAGACAAAAATAGTTGCTTCGAAGTTTTTTGAATAATTAAAGCTAGTTAGAAAATAGGGTAAAGCAAAATCAGTTGTCAAATTAGACAAAAAAAAAAGTGTCAATTGACAGCTGCCAAATTGACATTTGACTTATATTCCAAATTTTAGCTATAAACTTGACATTTGACTTACATTGCATTTATTTACACAAAACTCTTTATTTCAGGTTAAATCAGGTCAGGTATAAGTCAGTTGTCAATTTTCCAGCCTAGCTGAACTGCTAATTAGTATTTATTTTCTAATTAACAAACAATAAGAATTCCGCGATATCAAAAACCTGATATTTTCTAACTAGCTTTAATTATTCAAAAAACTTCGAAGCAACTATTTTTGCCTGAAAATTGTAAAGCATAACGTCATATGTCATTTGATAGCTGTCAAGCTGTCAATAAATGTCTTATGCCAAATTAGTCATTCAATTTTGACCTAGAGACATCACCAGTACTCGAGTTATGATTATTCAGTATATTTTTCTCTATTCTTATTGGGATGCTCTGCCACATGTATTCTTCTAAACAATGTCTGAAATCTACAAAATAATACAATTAACCAAATAATGAATAAGAACAAAAATATAAAAATGACGTATTTTGCTGACGTTTCGGAAAACGAATCTGTTTCCTTTCTCAAAGCGTATTATAATGTTTGTGGGCTGTGTATATTAAATACACAGCTTTAAGGATATATTTGTTATATTCAGTATTCATAGATACTTACTGCTTACACAGAACTGTTGATATATCTAATTGATAGTTTTATTTTAAACAATGTTGAGTTTGTTAAGTTCTTCTTTTAACATCGGCAGCCAGGTTGTGCAAACATCTACAGAACAATTCGACACGCATTTATCCTCATTCAATAGTATTATAGCCGCTTCTTTAATTTTTCTTTTCTTGCTATCTGTCTCTTTTGTTAAAATTTTTGCCGAGTCCCAGTTTATTCTATGTCCGTTCTCCCAAGCATGTTCGCAAATCTTCGATTTCTGAATCTCATTTTTTCTAATGTAACCCTTGTGCTCACCCAATCTAACACTGAATGGTCTGGATGACTCACCCACATAATGTTTATTACACTCACACGGAATACTATAAATGCAGTTTTTTGAATTTTGCTCATGATTTAGGGGTTTTGTTTTTGTTAAAATAGATCTCAATGTATTGCCCGTTTGAAATATCGTCCTAATATCAAATCTATTGCCTATACGGCGTAGCTTTTCAGATAATCCGTGTACATAAGGAATTAACGTCGTGTACCGTTGTTCAGGTTTTTGTGGTACATAATTATTATTTTCTATATATGTGAAAGTTCTATCAACAAAAGCTTCAGGATATTGATTGTTTATAAGAACCTCTGTTATAAAGCGCTTCTCATTGTCTAATATTTCATCATTAGAAGAAATTATTTTGGCTCTATCATATAAGCATTTTATGACACCTTTTTTAACATGCATCCACTGATTTGAGTTAAAATTCAAATACCTGTTGGTGTGTGTTGGTTTTCTATAAACGCTTGTTTTAACCATATTATTTACTCTTTTAATTAAATCATCTAAAAAGGATAGTTCATTTCTATTTTCTACTTCTAATGTAAATTTAATAGATGGTTCTTTATTATTTATATTTTCTAAAAAATTATCTAGCAAATCGACTCCGTGGGGCCAAATTGCAAATATATCGTCAAGATATCTCAACCAGCTAACCGGTTTATATATACAATTTTGAATATGTTTCGTTTCAAAGTCCTCCATAAATATATTACTTAAAACTGGTGACAATGGAGACCCCATTGCCATACCAAAGTTTTGCTGATAGAAATCACCTTCAAACTGAAAGTAAGTCTTTTTAATATATAATGTTAGAAGTTCCATTAAAAGAGGTTCTTATAAACAATCAATACTCTGAAGCTTTTGTTGATAGAACTTTCTCATATATAGAAAATAATAATCATGTACGACAAAAACCTGAACAACGGTACATGACGTTAATTCCTTATGTACACGGATTATCTGAAAAGCTACGCCGTATAGGCAATAGATTTGATATTATGACGATATTTCAAACGGGCAATACATTGAGATCTATTTTAACAAAAACAAAACCGCTAAATCATGAGCAAAATTCAAAAAACTGCATTTATAGTATTCCGTGTGAGTGTAATAAACATTATGTGGGTGAGTCATCCAGACCATTCAGTGTCAGATTCGGTGAGCACAAGGGTTACATTAGAAAAAATGAGATTCAGAAATCGAAGATTTGCGAACACGCTTGGGAGAACGGACATAGAATAAACTGGGACTCGGCAAAAATTTTAACAAACGAGACAGATAGCAAGAAAAAAAAATTAAACAAGCGGCTATAATACTATTGAATGAGGATAAATGCGTGTCGAATTGTTCTGTAGATGTTTGCACAACCTGGCTGCCGATGTTAAAAGAAGAACTTAACAAACCAACATTGTTTAAAATAAAACTATCAATTAGATATATCAACAGTTCTGTGTAAGCAGTAAGTATCTTAGGATACTGAATATAACAAATATATTCTTAAGACTGTGTATTTAATATACACAGCCCACAAACATTATAATACGTTTTGAGAAAGGAAACAGATTCGTTTTCCGAAACGTCAGCAAAATACGTCATTTTTATATTTTTGTTCTTATTCATTATTTGTCAAAACCACCCTCTAACTGATCCTTTGACGTAAAAGTCACAGGCGTAGAGGTTATTTTCCAGTAAAATACTGGTTAATTGTATTATTTTGTAGATTTCAGACATTGTTTAGAAGAATACATGTGGCAGAGCATCCCAATAAGAATAGAGAAAAATTAAGAAAATGCCACCACCAACGTTTAGACAATATTCAGTATATTATATCAAAAATTATTTTTGGCCTTTAACTTAATATGATAAAAAAGGAATTTTTTTTTTTCAAAATTCGGGCTCCGAGGATTTGGAATTTCGGTACGCTTTAATTAACAAAAAATTGTTCATTTCCGACAAGATTTGCGCTCTCTAGCTATTTGAACCAAAAAACTCAATTTGGAACCACTGCGCAGCATTCCAAAACTAACTAATTTTATCTCCCGACGGCCGACGACCGACGAGCAACGTTTATCGTTTACCATTGATCTGTTCGAAAATTAAATGTACAGGGAAAGTATTTATTTGTTATTTGATTATTTTATTATGATAGAATTGCCGCATTTATTGCCTCTATTATGTAGCAATATTTCTCAGACTTATTTCTAGGATTATATTATAGCGAAGTTCGCAAGCAAGAAGTCACGAAAAACTTTTCTTTCTGAAAAATCTTTTTCAATATATTATTTTTATATTTAATGTTTATAGTTTTTAGTTCAGAGGAAAATATAAATACTGCAATTTTTTTATAATAAAACATTTTTTATTGGTATTTTATATTTTTATGTCTTGCGCCCACGAAACCTACTTTTCGAAGACAATATAATTTTAATCAAATTTCTAACTTATAATTTGAGGTTGTTTGACCTTGAAACGTTCGAAAATTTTGCCAGCTGCGCATTTTGCGATTCCGTACCCCGCCTGTAAATAAGAGGACGCAAATATTTCATTTGCCTAAAGGCGAGCCAATCCTTAATCCGGCCTTAGCATAAACTGAAACATTTTTAATTTTCATATTCAATTGTCTAGCGTGATTTTTTTAAGCCTCAAGAGGCTTGGCGCGGCCCTGAATAGTTGCCTCATAACTCAAATTGTACAAGCCAATCGCTAGAGTGTATAAAAGACTTCAGTTTTAAATATAAATCCTTTTTAATGTGCCAAGAAATGCACAAAGCAATTTTTCGGTAATAGAAACTTTGAAATCTAGTGTATATCTTGTATTGGTTCTTTTTAGTCCAAAATTCAATTAAAAAAAAAAAAAAATTCAAAATATAATATTTAAACTCAAATATCACGAAAATTGTTGGATTTTGTTGGTTGTTGGTTGGAAAATCCTTCATATATCGGAATTTTATTGAAAATTAAAGTTCTTTGATAAATACTAATATATTTCAAAGTTTCTGCCATCGAA